>BMAW01095856.1:76156-141224 GCA_019974015.1 Nephila pilipes
GTGTGTGTGTGTGTGTGTGTGTGTGTGTGTGTGTGTGTGTGTGGATTACATCAAATTGTAACTTCCTGAAATGAAACAAGTAATCATTAATAGCTATAATTTTCAACATTATGCACAAAAAGACATTTCTAGAATCAATTTCATTCGGATATTGAGGTTATTTCATAATATTAATTAAAATTTTCGATTACCGTCGTATATGTATATATATACATCTGGTTCCTATACATTAAAATCTGCCTAAATATTATGTTGGAGCCTTATCAAATCAGATGGATGTCCTCTAAAACTAAAACCAATTATTTCCCCAAGAGATTAATGAATTTATCAAACGATCAATCAAATATTAAAGTTTTCAATTCATCATTCACCTTACACTGCTTCAAATAACCAATAATTACTATGTTTCGTTCACCAATACCTCCCACTCACGCACGCCACTCTAAGGTTTTAACCCCAAATTTATATGCATTCATAGCGGACTCTTGCAAATCTTCTATCTCACCATCCTGAAAAGGAGTGCTATCCCCCTCTCTGACACCATTCCAGTTGGGAACGTAATTTATTCTAACACCCCCTCCCCATTCATCCATTAGTTGAAGATACGTTTGGCTAACTGGGCTATGAATTAATAACCTCATTTAAAACATGCTCACAGGGGATGTTAGAGTCAGTCAGAGCAGCGTATTAATTAATTTACTCACGACCGCATGGCTGTTGTTAGAGATCTTGTAATATCGTTCCTCAGGTGCTGAAATTCCCTTTCCGTAAGCAACTAAAAGGAGGGGGAGGCTGTATAGATCTTTGAAAACTACTCGATCTTTTTAATGGGTTAATGATGATAAAAGCTGGAAAATGGCATTACTATTTAGGTTGATTTGGCATGAGGCTTATTCCAAGTATTTTGGAATTTTTCTAGTTGGTTCTATGTGCATGGTTAATAATTCGAAATAACATAAATTTAGCATTAAAGTGGTTTTATAGCACTGCATATGTTTTACATTGGAACATCATTAATTTCTATAATAATACTAGTTATAAAATAAATATTTTTCCATTTATGGACACACAGTTTAATTAATGTAAAAGTATTACTTATTGCTTAAATTATTTGTTCCTAATTTATATACCGTTCCATTTACAAGTACTTATTTAATTTGCTATATGTCTATATTAACGAGTATGTATGTGTTTCCAGAGAGAATTCAAACTTTGTGCTCGAATTTAACTGACCTTACAATCAACCGGTTGAGCTGAAAGTTTGCATACTCGTATAACTCCGATAACAATACAATGATCCGGAATGATTAAGCATTGAGGCATTTAAGGTGGTAAGCCTGAGGGTTGAGACATTTCATTCAATGACATTTAATTCAGTTAACATTTTACACACACATATAGCTCCCGCAATTGACATTTAAATTTCCACAATAAAAAAATTAAATAAATAAAAGATAATATTTATAACTTTAAATCACGTTTTTATTTAAAAATGGACTAAAGAGGTATAAAAATTTAAGTTATATAATCTTGAGGTGTTAATACTTCTTTTGATTTTATATATAAGCAAATAAATATGATGGTTAATTTAGAGGTAATTTCTTAGGTATTTCGATAATGTGGCCCAAGTTCCTATAAATTATATATTTTGGAGTTGAAAAAATATTTTTATAGCTTACAGTCCATATTTAATTGAAAGTTTTACTTAAAAACGGTTTTATTTACAATTTTTTTTATTTATCTTTGAATAATATAGAAGATAGATAACATCAAACTTCTTGTTATAAGTTCTTGAAATAATCTAAGCAATGCACTGAGATGGATTTTATTTGTGTACACCTTTATGTTGAGCTTCCTAAAACTCATAATTTATCAATCCTTTAAAATGCATAAAATATTTTAATAAGAGTATATAAATACATCTATTGATACTGAAACTGAATAGACACTTCCAATTTGATGGTAACTGAGATGTTAGCTAGTCCAGGTATTGAAAGGGACTTATATTTATGGCACTATGAGAGAGACTGTGGATTAAAAAAGATTACACTTTTTAAGCAATATTTTTGCAGAATGTAGTAATCCTGTATGAAGAAAATCTGACAATGTTCAAATCATTATCTTGATGATAATAAAAAATATTTGTATATTAATACTCTGGTAGATTTTGTTCAACATTTTCATAATTTTTTTTTTCTCAAGAAAAATGTTAAAAAAAGTTAAGAGATGCTGAAAAAATAAGTTCGTCTTCTATTTACTAATTTACCCACATTTCTAATATTAAAAGTTTTACGAATGATTCATCCAATATTCAATCAAAAATTATTTTCGAAACATTTTTGTTTCATCCTAATATGTCTTCCGTCTTATGCGATTTTCTGATTTTAGTAATTAATTTGTTTCTTTTTCGATAGCGCATTCTTTGCATAAATATCTATTAATTATCATTCTCGGTAAACATAAATATATCGCAAAAAATAATCTTAAAGTTATAGTTTTACAATTGAAATTATATTCATTCTATTAAATTTTTATTTATAACGTGTACTGCACTGTTACATTTATGAATTCTTAAGATTACTTTGGGTGGTTGAAGTACTAAGAAATTGCCTTTTATTAATTACTTATTATATAATTAATATTTTAAATATGTTAATATGTAAGTCTTTAAACACCTTTTACATCAGTTATATAAACAACTCTAAAATGCTTAGAAGCAATTTTAATGTTTTTCTTACAATATTTGGGACCGATAATGGTAAATTATTCACTATCTCTTATTATTTAGCTATAAGCAGATTTAAGTTGAAATCTCTCAAACAATAAATCCTTCTAATAGTTTCATAAGTTGCAGATAAATTTCTAAACTGTGTTATATGCTATTGGCATCAATAAGAGTACAGCAAATTTATTCCATTTAAGCTTCATACATACATTATGTTGTTGTACTAATATTGTACAAGATATATAAGTCTTAGTTCCTGATATAATTTTCGAATTACGGACCATCTGTTTTAAGAACTTTTAAATTTAGCAAAACAGAGAAAAGGGATTTAATTTAAGTGCATGTATTATAAAAACCGATGTACAAATAAATATAATAAGTAAGAAAAAGTCTAAGTCTTTCTTTCCCTATTTTATGTAATGGATATAGATATTTTATTTTTAAGCACACAAACACGAAATTTGTTTTTGCTCTCAGTTGTAACTAAATGTTACTCTTATTTCCAAGTTTTTTTTTTTTTCTTTCATACTTTCTTATATCGCTCATATGGAAATGAAATTTATTTTTTCATAAGGTATTAGCAGATGCTGGAGAACTTTCACTAATGGAATTTTTATCCACTTTTAGAAAGAAAAAGATCAGATTGAACATCTGATAACACCATGTAATATGTATGACGTTACTGAAGGGCCTAAAAATCAAACATTCAGAATAATGATTTTATTACTTTCGAGTAAGGTGTTTCTTTTTCAAAATTTTGATTTTTTTTTTTATTTTACTTTGAAGATAAATTACTCATTCGATAAAATATATTTTATTATTTTCTTCAATGTATTGTTATAAAAAGGAAAGAATTGAGAATATTAGGTTTTGAAAAATTGAATGCTTGAAAATTATTTTTGTGATTATCATCATTTATTTATTTTCAATTCCATATGATATAATGTGTTTAATGTATAATGTAAATATATTACAGTGGTTTTCAAACCTGGTTTACGTGGGGTATTGCTAGGAGAGGCACCAAAATTTGCTAATGGAAGTTATTTATAATTATTCATACAAATATTTTTCAAAAATGTTTAAAGGAATTTATTATAAAAAGTGCATGTGCGTATATGTCATGGCTAAACTTTGTTATAATTCAGTTAATTGTAGATTTAAATTCTTTTATATTGGAATAAATCTTTAATGTGTAAAACATGACTATTACTATATCTATAACAAATAAATTATAGAGAAATGCATTTCGTCTTCTCTTTTTTCTTTTAGGAAATCTTTTAGTAGCACAAATTGCGGTAATCACTAATATAATGATAGCATTGGTAATTGAATAGCATTGGTAATAATGAATAAATACCATTCTTATTATAATTAATATTAATACTTGCGTAGTTATGGTAGCCTAATTTGCCAAGTTACAGACTCGTAACTGAAGGATGGTTCGAGTCTCGCCTTCCCAGAAACTATATTAGATAGATGATGATTCACGCTTAAGCATTTAAGGATCAACCTTCGAACGTTGGTGTTCTGCAGAAGTTTCAAAGTGAGGTGTTTATTCAGATATCGTGGTATTTGACAATTTCAAAAATTATAAGGTCAGTCAATAGTTCTCGTGTGGCTAGCAGTTCGATATAAAATAACAAATCATTCTAAT
Source organism: Nephila pilipes (assembly GCA_019974015.1). Classification (NCBI taxonomy): domain Eukaryota; kingdom Metazoa; phylum Arthropoda; class Arachnida; order Araneae; family Nephilidae; genus Nephila; species Nephila pilipes. Next base: position 80,536 of record BMAW01095856.1, read on the forward strand.
GCGTTAGTAATTTCAATTTAATAACCAATGGCAAATTTAAAACTTAACATAATAAGCCTGGTAATCCAGGATATTTGCAGCACACTTTAGAAAAAAAACACGCGTTTTTTGTATTTAATTCAAGGAAATGTGCTTTTTGGCTTTAAGTAGGATGTTAATAAACAAACAATGCTTAAATTAACTGTGATATTTCTTATTGAAATAAGCCATTATTTTTATGCCCTTTTAATGCTCATAGCTTAAATAATTTTTGTTTGCTTCCGCTAATAGAAAAAAAAAATAAAGTTAAACTTTTCATAGTCTTAACCAATGGTTTTTCATTGATTGGACATATTTAAGCGTCGAACCTTAAAGCAACACAGTGGAAATTCGTCATGGACGCAGGTAATACATGAACTGGCACCTCTCTCTGCAAACTTTCACACCACACCATTGGTAGGACTTGGAACCTCAAAACGTGCTTCAATTCCGCTACACGGCGGGTCTTTAGTGTCATGGGGTCTCGAACCTACGACTCGACGGAAACAACACCAGCCACAAGATCGCAAAGAAAGTCATTAAGCTACCTCAGCAACCGGATTATAGTTCCGGTGTACTGCATATACAACTGTTCAAGACTACTTCTATAAACTTTTTTCATGTATCCAATTTTTACTATTTTTACTATGCCGAAGCATGTAACTCATAAATGAAGATAAATATAGCAAGACAGCAAATGCTATGGGAATCTACATAATTTAAAACACAATTAAGGTATAAGTTTTGCTTGGACTTAATTAAGGTAAAGAAATACATTCGCACAAACATTTTTTACTGAGGAAAACTTGAATATGAAACTTTAGTAATGATATCACGGATACAGTTGGATTTGTTGTTTTCAATACTAATGTTTGCTGGTTTTGACTCAATATTGTAAAAATATTTAAACTAAATAACCGCTGCAAAATCAAAAGGAACAAATAAGAAATAATTTAGTTTCTTCGTTTATAAAGCAACAGTTCTTATTTCCGACCTTGTCGGTAATACATTATTTTTACACAGGCTGACAAGCAAATACTTGTAGCAGTCCATGATCGCTGTGCAGCATGAAAATTTACTGTGTTCTCTCAGTCAGTTTGTATCATGTAAAATTAATGACGGACCGAGACTTATTTGCTTCTTTACAGTTACTACTTCAACTATGTAATTTTGTCTGTGTGCAGTGTTGTGTTGAAATATGTAATGTCAATGTAACATGAACATAAAATTTTATCTTTTGTGCATAAAATAAGATTTTGAAGCGATATAAAAAACGTAATTCGTCAGATAATTTCGGGATTTGGTCGAGCTACACTAGTAAATACAATGGACAGGCTCATGAATACACTTAATAATGAACATCAAACGACGTAAGCGGGTAACTGATGGCGGATGAAGAGGGAAAACTATCAGTTTTGACAAGAGGATAGAGAAAGGCATTTCTGCATGAAGAAACAACAGCTGTTCAAATAGACTCAATGACCCAGATCTAAGAAAAAGATCTCTGAGCGAGTTACATACTATTGTTGAAGTAACTTCACTAACTAGCGTTGAAAATATCATTTAAAATGAAAATATGGAAGAATATAGAAAATTATTTTATGGATTCCATTTATGTAGAATAATGTATGCAATAAATAAAAAAAAAACATTACAGAGTTTTTGTATCTTTAATTATTTCCTGGGTTTGACACTATATGTGCGTATTGTATTGCATTTTTATAGAATAAAGAACAGATTTTCTGCTTAAATGCTTTATTTTCCAAAGTATTTTCCAATAATCCATGTTTTCTTTAAATCTAACGGTGTTCCTATCCAATATCTTTCAGGTTATTCAGAGAGTACTGTATTACATTCAAAAAGAAATTCTGTGATAGCCTCAGAAAATTAGTGGTAAAAGTAAGCACTAGTGAATTAAATTCCTTATAAACTTAAATTTCTGAATATATGGTGCTTATCAACATAGAACATTTCACAGAACAGACATGAAAAATCGGAAAGCCTTTAAATTTTGCACTCTTGTTTCACAGCTAGGGAAAATTAATATAACTGTTAACAGTTCAGTTGAAAAGTAAACAATAACGTATGTTTTATTGTACTTAAAATTGTAACTAAGATAAAAATATATATTTTTTGCAGTTTTAGTTATTTCAAGTATTTGACATTTTATCTGCTTGTATTGTATTAGACTTTATAGAATAATCATAGGTTTTTGCTTAAATAAGTTGCTATTATTGATTTTCTAGTAATCTAGCTGCGCTGTAGTCCAATATCGGTGGGAATACCGAATGATTGCTGTATTTTTCATCACAACGTGTTGTATAGGCTATAACCAAAATCTTTTTCAGAACATTTGCAACGACTCTCTTCTGCACTATTATTCTCCTCTTGCGTCATATGTCAGCTGTAAACATCTTGTGATGCGGATGCCTCTCCTCTAGATTTGATGTTTAATTAAAACTAATAATTTTGAGATCAATACATTAGTGATAGAACCGAATGGAGTGATCGTATAGAGCAGAGAAGAGGCTCCTATCATAAAATAAATAGATTTAAGATTTAGAGCAAGACTTAAATGAAAGGACTCTCAATTGGAGCAATGATTAGTTTATTTGAACAAACAATTTAAGTTAAATATTACATACCTGGAAGAGGATAAAGTAGTGTCACGATATTGAAGTTATGCGTGTACGGGAATGAAGGTATATTGTGCGTGATTCGCGAGTATGACCTATCGGTGTTAATATGCAAGAGCGAGTGTGTCGTGGGTGAGCGTGTGTAATGTTTCAAGTTCTTGGCGTACTTCTTATTTAAGGCTCCCGTCTACCCACCATTTTGATTTCGTGGACGCAATGTTAATCCTATGTTATATTTGAAAATATTATTTAAAGACCAGAAAACTCAAAAATGAATAATTAAAATAAGAATAAAAATAATTTTAAAAATCCGAGAAAAAAAAGTAATTCCACAGAAGCAATCATTATTTTTTGCTCTTTCAAATTCACTTTATTGCATTCAAATAGTTCAAATAATAAAGATGTGAGAATTAAAGTCAAATTCCGTAGGATTAACATTACGTCTACGAAATCAAAATGGTGGGTAGACGGGAGCCTTAACTGTTTCGTTAGGTCAGGTGGAGAGCTGCCACAAAGAGGAAGAAAACGTGCATTCCTCCTGAAATTCCCACTTCTAAAAGATTAAATTATCAATGACTTTCATGGGTACAATAATGTGTAATAGGGACTATGCCAAATCAAATCCAGGTATTGCATAATCGTGTAACAAACACGTATCATAGAGTGTCGAGAAGAATCACCGTGACAATTTAACGGTAAACAAGAGAAATAGGAATTTTAGGAATGTAAGTCATAGATGACTTTTTGAGGAGTTGCAAAAATTTAGTGAATTGATACCGTATCGCATACATATTCTTCGGAAATCATCATCGTAAAAATCATAATATCATCATTATCTTGGAAAATTCTTCGTAAATCACGAACATGATCATAAATCTCCTATGAATATGATCATAAATTCATGATCATAAATCGTGATTATCGTGATACACGTTTCGTTACTGTAATATCGTATCATTGTGAATATCCAAAATTTCTTCGTGAATCTAGTACATCATCGTGAAAACAAATTATCTATGAGCAATATGACATCGTGAATGGCTTGCTGTTATTAATAGTTGGCATGAGATTCTGGTTACATCCAGTAGAAATAAAACTTTCCGTCATATTCATTGAATCCTAGGTTTTCTCTTAATGAGCCAGAAATGCCAATATAACTGTCAAAATCAGCAAGATGAGGAAAAGTTTCTTAGAACCACAGTCTGAAACAAATAAACGCAAAACAAAAACAACCGTTTTTCACGGAACGGAGAGAAATGATGCCTCTTTATCGAAACGGGGAATTTATACTTGAAAAATATTCTTGAACAAAACATATCATAACATTTTCAATCTCCAAAACAGATCCAAAAATTACCGCACATTAAGCCCATAAATTATTTATCATCAAACTCAACTCGAAAACACATCAAAATCTCCTCCACAATCGCTAACTACAACACTCGGACACAACACACTAATTACAGCTCAATCAAATACGAAACTAATTAAAAATCAGGCTCTCAGGCAAACACTGTAAGATAAAACATTTAAATTCGCCACTCGATACAAAATTGCGTACCTTTACTATTGAAATTTTAAAAAAATCGATTACAGATAGGAGAGGTAGAGAGAAAAAAAATAACAGCATTGTTTAGCTCAAATCACCAATGAGACTATCTCCTAAGGCCAAATAGAAACGAAAAATCAAATCAAACATCAACACTAAAACAAATTCAATTTCCCGACAACTCAATTCATTTGTACACCCTGAATGGAAGAAAAGTCAAATACCTCTGAAAGCAACTTGCATTCGTCCCGAAAGAAAAGAAAACAACAGTTCCATATTACAAAGACCTCCCTATCCGGAAACAACAATTTGAAGCATCTTTCCAAGCAAATCCCTTAGCAAACGACAGTTAACATATTTTCCGCAACTTGCGCCGCACCGATCCAAACATCATAAAAAATGTGTTTCTTCCCTAAGAAATTCATACCACACTATGGTCATAAACCTGAACACCACCAACAAAATTCTGAATACGCTTTACCACCCTAAGTTTCCTAACAGCAATAAACAAAAAAAAGAAAGTCGTAAACACACTCTTTCTTTCCAAGGGATTTGTGACCTTTTTGACCTAACATCTGTTAGTCCACTTTCTCACTCGTTAAAAATAAAGCTGCATTTCAAGAAAAGTCGGGAGCATTCCTCCCCTAGGGCGTGAAGAGAGGAAACTTTCCCCGAACAGCAGATATAAAGAATTTCTGCAACTCACTTAAAAAACGTCCCATCTTGGAAAGGATGGGGGAGACAAAATTTCCCGACACTTTAAAAGACAAAAAACCGCAAAAAGTAACCCTTACTGAGGGGACGGAAGGAAAGAAATTTCAAAATGAAAAAAGAAAAGGGAAGAAGAACCTGGGCTTTAACTAATATCATTACGTAGAACAAAGAAAAATATTTTAAAGTCTCAAGATATAATAACTCATTCATGAAAATTACGAACTAATTCATCGTAATAATTTTCTATTATCAAACTAAAGGAGAAAATTCCTCTTGATAACTCGAACTCGACATGGAAAAAAATTAAACGTTCAACGTATCAGATAACATAATAATAAGCCAAAATTTCCTTAACGCATTTTATTTAAATTGAAAATAGCAATATATTGTTATTTAAGATAAAAACATTGAAAAAATTACACATACAATATTATTGCCTAAAATCAAATAATGAAAACGAATTAAGCAAATCTGAAATTTTGCTATTATAAAAATTACATGTCAGACAATGCAAATTGAAGTAAATACGACATGTACTTAATTCTAAATGAAACCCGTTTAGGATTTAAAATTTCAAATAATCATGACACAAATAGCTCACAAAATGATAATAATAAAAGCTCGATGCTACATTAAATAATAAGTGATACATTTAAAATCACTCATGAGTTTCCACGCATTCTTAACAAATATTAAATTGAAAGAAAGAAGATATTTCTTCCTTCTTTCTTAAATAGACAAGAAAAAAAAATTTAGTACTTGTCTGAATATTCCAATTATAACTGATGATGAATTCGCCTTAGAAATATTCTCCTAAATAAAATATCAAATTAAATTTTTTCTAAGAATAACTTGCATTTCATTTGCGTTACATAAAGCAATATTTTTGATTAGAAAATATTGTGATTTAACTTTTATAATTTTGTCTTTCAAATTAAAAAAAAATACTTAAAGATAAGAATGGAGAAGAAATTCATGGTGATTACAGACATTTCACAGTTGCACTGTAATTATGAAGAAAAAAAATCAGTGGTCCCTTTCACGAAGCAAACATAAAATTACAAACAATTCGCAAAAATACATACATACGAAATTTTTATGTGCCGAAAGGCACTTAAAAATGTAACATCTTTTTCAAATAACACACGTCACTATATTATTAAATTACTTCACGGAGTTCATGACAAATCCATTTACACCAAATGAGTCTTAAAGAAAGTTAATTTCATAGTCATTGTTCAAAATAAAAATTCTCAAGTTCTAATCACTTTTGAAATAAATGTTGAAAAAGTTTTTCATCAAATTATATTCAAAATAAAAATACATTAATCCTGACAATGAATACGAAAAACAAAATTAGGTTCACATAATACTGGTCTAACGGCTCCAAATGATACACACATAAAAAAATTAGATTCGAATAATCGTAGTCACGGTACCAGATAATGCACACAAAAAATTAGATTCGAATTCTCCTGGTCACTGTTCCAGATGATGCACACACACTCACAAAATAGGTTCAAATTATCATGGTCACGGTAACAGATGATGCTGACACCTATCCTCTGGATTTGATGTTTAATTAAAACTAATAATTTTGATATCAATACATTACTGATAGAACTACTAGGACGAATGGAGTGATCGTGTGGCGGAGAGAAGAGAAAAATAGATTATGATTCCGATCAAAAGAGAAATAGAATTAAAATTTAAAGTAAGGCTCAAATAAATGGAATCTCAATTAGTGCACTCATTAGTTTATTTAAACAAGCAATTTGAGTTAAATATTACTTACCTTTAAAAAGATGAAATGGTGTCCCGAAGTTGAAGTTATTCGTGTACGGCAATGCGTGTATTGTGTGTGTCTGTAATAACGTTTCCGTGTGAGCGTGTCGTGGGTGAATGCGTAACATGCCAAGTTTTTGGTATACTTCTTATTTAATTGTTTTGCCAAGACAAATAGAAAGCCAGAAAGAGGGAGAAAGTGCCCTTTCCGCCTGAAATTACTATTTACACTTCTTAAGGATTAAATGTTCAATGACATTTTATGAGTTTCATACGTAAAATCAGTCGAAATGGACTATAACAAATTGAAATTACTTGCTTCATAATTGTGGGAGCAACCACGTCTCACTAATAATAAATATTTACTCCAAATGAAAGCTCGTAAGAACAAAACAAAGCGGTTTATTAATGCTCACTGATGTATAGATGAAGTGGATTTTTTTAATCCCGAATTAATTTATCAATTCTAACTTAAGATCAACTAACATATTCTTATCTTACCAATTCTCTTACATGATTCAATAACTTCAGAAAAAGCTGATTATTATCTTAATATTACCATTATAAAATCCGTTTCAATCAACAAAACTAATAAAAGAGTTTAAATCCAAAGTAAAAATATATGTCAATAAGTCATTATCTTCTATCTCCCTACATTTTCACTTCAATCTATTTCATTTATATATATCATTATCTCTAAATCTCTCAATTCGATTAATTTCTCTACTTATCTTATTTACCTAGTCACGTTTCATTTTGTTTGTGAAGAAATTGTAATTTTACCCAAATCAAAATGACAAATTTTTCGATCATAAGAGAAGAGAAAATTGCAAATAGCCTAACGTCTTCACATTGCTGTTTTGTGGGTAAATAAGGAAAGTAGAAAAAAGCACTTCGAATTGAAATAATAAATTAGGTATTGAAAAAATGTATTATTAGTAAGTCGTATTTTCTTCACAATCATAATTACACTGAGCTCTATTTTTGATACTTCACAAACGGAACAGTCAGGTTTCTAATACTTGAGAGTGCACAGTGATGGAATTCTACCGTTTCTATAATGCTATATATATGTGTGTGTTTCTTATTTAGCTGTAATCACTGATGCGGGAACATATAGATGGTTGTTAAATTTTGCGGTCGCATTTGGGTACAAACATCTTTTTAGGTGTTACATTCCCCTTCAACATTCAATGGTCTTTTAGTAGGCTTCGGCTTTTAAAAATTGTGTTCTCAGCAGAAACTGTTTTCCGTGATATTCAATATGTTCAAGACTTTTCGATATCGTACCTCGAAACACACTCATAACATCATCAGTTGCAGCTACACATTTCTTCACCTAGGAGCACTCTAACGATTAGCCCTTTTCGAATATCTATAGGGATGGACATTCTTCTTAAAACAGAAAAAATATGTCTGAGGCTTCATACAAGTAGCTAAATGTAGATGAATACATACATTTTGCCATAAAAATTATTAATTGGGCTTTATTATTACTTAATCTTTTTACAAGCATCATACTACACATATTGATATTTATTTACATTGATTTTTCACAAAAATTTGTTCTTGTATTTTAAATAAAAATACTTCTTTATACTATCTAATATCATACTCACTGTGGTTTGAATTATTTCAAAAATAACTTCATCGATTATTTACTGCTATATCCGGGGCTCAAAACGATTATGTATTGATATATTGATATAACAATTGATGTTTAACTGAAAGGAGAATTGCTTGTATGTTAACAAACATTTTCTTTTTCTTTCTAGAAGAGATTGATTACAATGGTATTTTTTTCTTTCTTCTGTCTATAATCTGACAATCCGTTTTCATGAATAATATGTTACTATAATAGTGCATAAGTTCTTTTAAAGAGAGCAAGCAAAACGTACTAGATATAAGAAAAAACTGTGCAATCAAATATTACTTTCGAAACACTTCATTATACCGTGCTTTTACTTATTAGATCATCTCCAAATATTTTAAAGGTACAAAACTACTAGTTGATTATTTATTTATTATTAACGTCACACAAAGAAGCATTGACAAGGACGACACCTGAAGTGGCATCCCTCTTTTCTAATTTCCAAACTTCGCTAACGGGAAGGCTCGGAGCTCCGTCATATTTAATGTGCATCAACTACGCTACACGGCACATCTCGGCACAGGACTCGATCCCACTACTTGACGGAAGCAACATTGTTGGGCATTTTAGCAAGTTCATGACTATGACCACCTAGTTCGCAACTGTGACCACTAGGATTCTGAAGCCACACAAAACTGTTGGATATTCAAAAATGGAAAATATTCAAAAGCTTAATTGCTTAGATTTATTTGATTTATTCTTATTTATTTATTGCGAAAAATATGAACTGAAGCATTCCGAATGACGACTGAAGTGTTACAGGTAACTAAAGTTGATCAAAATTATTTATAAATACATAATAACGTAATCATCGTTACTTCAAGTATTATGTATTTTTAAAGTTTGTTTGAGTCAGAATAGCTTTTATTTGAACTTAATATTCCATTTTCCGTACTTTTTTTCTTATAAAATCTGAGGTTTAGTGAATTTGCATATCATGTGTAGTTTTTTTTTTCAGAATCTGAAGCACCACACAAATATATGTATATCAAAAAAAAAAAAAAAAAAAAAAAAACATTTTAAAAAATTTAAAAAGTTTTTTAAAAAATATTGGGAAAAAGGTGAACTTAGTTTCGATTATATTAGTGAAAAAAAGCGATAAATTTGAAGAAAAAAAATATTTTTTAATAAATAAAAATTAAATTCTTTAAATTTTGAAAAAAAGCAGATAAAATCAACCGTGAAATTTTTACAAGTATTGAGAATGTTTCGTTCCCTTCAACTATTTATCGGTTGCAGAATTCTTAAGCTGCGCCATTTATCAGAGAATGGAGAAAGAAATGATAAAAATAACACGCTAGCAACAGCTTCGAAGTAATAAAATAAATCCGCCTCAACCGGCTTGTAAAATTTGCAAACGACTCTGTAAAATTATGGAAATATATTAAATCGAGCATAAAGTATACGCTTACTAATTTATGCTGCTTGCATAAATCACGGTTTTGCGGAGTCAACAAACATATAAATTAAGTTTTCATGGCATCGTGGCAAGTAAAACACTAATAAACGGTTCCCCTGACATGACAACAGGTGGTCGATACCATCTTCTGGTATCCTTGGTAACCGCCTCCAAGTGGAGTTTTTGTCATCAACATTTTAAAAATCTGAGAAAGCGAACAATTTAAGGAACTCCATTCTTAGTTGATCAACTTTCGAAGTAAATTTTCTTGTTGGAAAAGTTAAGAGTATTAACTACTTGATTAACTTATGCGGTATTTGTTTCTTATGCGTGACCCTTGTACAACCCATTTCCGTGTTATGCGGATCCGTGTTATACGATACAAAGAACATCAGTGAAAAAGTAACTTAGGTTTCAAAAATTAGAAAAAAAAATTGCTTTGTAGAATATTCTGTATTTTGCAAAATACAAAATACAGAATATTTTGCATTTTGTGTATGAAATGATTTAGCTCATGACATGCATATCTTAAGTCCCATTTATTATCAGCGAAATTAACTTTTAATAATCTAAAGATTTCTGAAAAACTTACAGTTTAAAATTTTATGGAGGAATCATAATATTTTACAGGGAATGGCTAAGAGTAAATTATTAAAAATATTGATTATTTCCTTATGTTAAAATAATCTTCAAGTATTAAACGTATTTATTTACTTCCTTTATTGAGTTTTTTTTTCTCTTTTGTGAAAGTAGAAAGTGAGATATTTTGAAATAAGTGTTACATTATTTTTAGTTAGTTTTGTCTTAAAATATTCGCTAAACATAAAAAACATATATTTAATTTGTTTTAAATAAGAATTACCAATTCAAAAGTTACACTTTACTGTCTAAATTCACGTGAAAGCCTAAGAATAACTTCAAAACAAATAAATAATACAAAATAAAAAAATTAAAAAACTGTATGCAAAACTTGCAATGAACAGATTTAGCCATCTGTTGTGAGCTTTTTTTTTTTTTTATTTTTTGTAATTATTATTAAATTACTCACTTAAATATAGGAATTAAAGTAAACGAAGGAATATCGAGAAATGGACAATAGTGAACTTTTCCTGTATTAAAATTGAAGAAAACGATAAATTATTAAATTGAATATATTTAAGATAAATTTAAATTAAAGCAAATATAATATTATATAGAATATTGTATCAGCTACATGTAATTAAAATGAAAACAAGGAATAAATTATTAAGTTGAATAGATTTAAGTTAAATGTAATTAAAATTGAAACAAACGATAAATTATTAAATTGAACATATTTAAGCTAAATGTAGCTAAAATTGAAACAAAATTCTGAATAATGTTATTTATTTTCAGCCATATATTGATTCCAATTTACATATAATTTAAGGTAATACATATTAATCGTTAATTAAAATAAATGCTAAATTTTATATTTGTTTCACTTAAACCCCCCCCCCCCCAAAAAAAAAAAAAAAAAAAATGGGGAAAGTTTATAATGACATATTTTTGAAAATTGAGTTCATTAGTGGTAAAAGCAGGTATCAGACATATTTTAATCTAACAACAAATTTAGGAGAAATTTATTATGACTTATTTTTAAAAATTAAGCTTATTACAGGTGAAAGCAGACATAAAAAATACACGCAAAAACCAAATAATTTGTTTTAATGTAGTCAGGTACGACATTTATAGGGTATAAAAACAATAGCCCCCGGAGTGTCTAAGAACTTGAAGAATTTTAAACTAGCATTCTTAAATATATACATAAAAATTTGAAAAATGATAATGGATTTGAATATAGTTTCTGAAAAGATTTTTGATTGGTTTTAGTATGAGTATCATTTTGTAAGAACATCCTTAATATCTTATGGTTGCCTTCGGTAAGCAAAACTTCTCACTATAACCATTGCTATTAATGACGTCATCTTGGTATTTTAAATTGAGTTGTCAACACCTAAGAATAGATGTAAAATTGATGTTCCCTCCAAGTTAGAGTTCCATAGTTTTAGTCACTTTCTTCTATCAGAAGGGAATTAATGCAACCGAATTCACCAAAAAATAATCGGATTATACGGTTAACACTTTATGAGTGATGGTACTGTGTATGAATAGTGCAATCAATTTAAGATGTCTAACCGACATTCATTATGAAAGGGGTCCAGGACGGCGATTTATTCAAACAAATCTTCTATAGCAGACATGTTATGCCTCCTGGGTCAAAAGGGTGTCTTTCTTATTCATTTTATTTAACAGGGAACTATGATCAATGCATCGTGGCCGTGGTAGCCTAATGGTCATGGTCGCATACTCGCGGGTGACGGTTTTCGTCGAGTCGCGGGTTCGAGTCGTGATGTTTCTAAAAACCCGCCTTATAGCCGGGGCTGATGCACTTTAAATCTGTCGATGTATAAGTCCTCCCGTTGGCGTATTGCAGAAGTTAGAAGTTTGGGGTACCAGCTCAAGTATGTTCCTCGTCACTTTACCGAGGTACAAAATTGTGAAGTCCTTCACCAATAGCCCTTGTGTTGCTTCTATTTTGACTTAACAAAACCAAACAATCAATGCAGCTGTTATTGTTAGAATTTACAACGACTGCAAAGAACCATTCGAAACAAAAGTAGAATATTGCTAACATTTGGAGTTGTTCTCATTCATTACAACACCCGCTCTCACAGTATTGCTGTAATCCAACAGCAATACTGCAATACTAATCTTCTGCAGCACTTTAAATGGGATGTATTTGATTATCCGACTTATAGTCCTGACTTAGCGCGGGATGATTTGAACCTCATTTAACTGAAAATTTAGCTTGGAAGTCTAATTGGATGTCTTAACAATCCAATTTGGAGCTTCGAAACAAATTGCAGTTCCATATTATATCACTGGAGGCAACATTCTTCAAGATGATGTTTGAAAGCTCATCCACCACTGTGACAAGTACCTAAATCTTTACGGTAATTATGTTGAAAGTAACCGTGTTTCCACAAAACTATTGGTATCAAATTCGTCTTGTTCTGTATTCTTTTCATTTTTATGGTCCATCACAGATTGATAAAAACGTCCTTCGTCCTTGAACCTGGTGGTATGATTGGTAGAATTAATATGTCAACGTTTTGAAAGGATTAGTTTTATTTTCTTATTTTATGCCAACAATAGTTACAGTTTTCTTAAGATATATTTCATTTATTAAATATCGTTTTCTTTAATTTCTTATTTGAACAGAATTTTATCAAAAGCTTTAACAATTTAACGACTATTTTATTCTTTTATCACTTACTTTGATGTATTTTGTTGTTGTGAAAATTGGAAATAGTTCTGGTACTTTCGAATACTTCCTTTTTGAAGGATTAATTCAGATTATGTGCGTTAGAATAAAAATAAATTTGATGTTTAAAAAAACAATGCGTGATATATTTTTTTTCCCCGTATATTATTCAATTATTCATATAACATGCCAAAAATTTGTGTTACAATGTGTTCTGTTTTTGAATCGGATATTTAAAATGGAGCTTGGAGACGTTGTCCTATTCGTAGTTTTCTATTGATCAGCTTCGGGGATATTTTGTAGTTTAAAATGCATAAAACTACAAAAAAAGAGGTTATATAAATTAGATCGTTTGTAGTAATTTAGAAGTGACTCTTAGAGTAATTTAAGTCGCGTCGTCTGTATTCAAGAAATGTCTAAACAATGTAAGTGATTTGATAAGCTAAATCTTTAATGATTAAATGAAAGTTGGGATAAAGAAGAGTAAAGAAAGATCCGAGAGCCACATTCCGTTCGTATGAGGTGCAAATAGTTAATATGCTCTGTCCTTTTTTGACGTATCTTCCTGGATTTGTGAACTTATTAACAGTTAAATTAGATTTTAAGCTATCTGTGGAGTTAAACAATGAAAAGCAAACGATGCAGCTTATTACAAAGTTTTTAAAGTTAAATTTACTTCACCTTCAGAGGACTCATTAGGGAAAATTAAAAAGGTTGTTAAATTATTTAAAACTAATCTACATTAAAATTCACCTAATTTACCGTAGTTTATAAGTATAGTTTTATGAAGAATTTTGTGCAATTCTAGTTCAATTCAAGCAATTTGTGTAATTCTTCTAATATTAAATGATCAAATAATATCTGGAATTCTATTTTACGTACTGAATATTTGGCATTTTCAGGGTAAGCCAGTGTTGAAGACGTGATTAATTAAAATTAGATCAAAAATTAGATTCCTTCCGAAATGTTAAAAAAAAACTTTTATTTCAACTTTCTTTTAAAAGTAATTGAAATACCTTGATTTTATCGATTTTTATGTTTCAAAGTAAAAATATTAGCTACCAAAGGGACTAATGACAAAATGGTCACCCAAGCAATTATTTTTTTAAAAAAAATATTGTTTTCAGAATATATTTTCTAATCAAAAAAGACAAATGAGTGAGTAAGTGTACGAATGAGTGAGTGATTGAGAGAGTGTATGAGCGAGGGAATGGTTGTATAAGAGAATGAATGAAAGAGGAAGTGGGTGAATGAAGGAGCGACTGAATAAATATATGAACGAATAAATGAGTTAGGAAAAGAATAATTGAAGGAGTGAGTGTATGAATAAAGGATAAAGTGAATTTATGAAGAAATGAATGAATATATAAATAAGTTAATTAAATTTTTATTTTATTGTGATATTATTGTTTGCTTTGATTCTAATATTGAACTGAACAATTTAATACTTTTTTTTAAAATAAAGGTTAGCACATTTGGTAGCTGAATCTATTCTTTGCAAAACTTTGCATGGAACAATATTTCGTTATTCAAACTTAATGACAATACATAAGATAAAGCAGCATGCTTGTCAAATACATCCTATCATACCAACAAATGCATCTAAATTCCAAGCTTTTCTCATTATAATTCTAGCTAACACTAGAACAAGACAAATGTGACATCTATAAATGACTGTAATTTTGACCGAACTTGCTCACAAATGGAAGTTCTGCGATTTGAATGAGTAGCATATTTCATCCTGTACTAAGATACATTCAGTTGTATAATAAGTTCAAGTTCTCTCATTTGCTTTTCATATGCTTCATTATTATAGCAATTGTGTTTTGGTGTATATTTTTGTGAAACCTGCTGTTCTATGTAGAATGCTTTAGAAAATATGTCATGTAAGTTTTGTTATAAAAATCTGATCTTATTAAAAATAACTGAATTTGCAATTAGGAGTTATAATTATGACAGAAAAGTTAGTTCTGAATTTCTTAGGACCAGTAGGAAATTCTGTTAATTCAGTTTATTCTTTAATAATAACAAAGTGTGTAAAATAAAAAAAAACCTAAAACTGAAAGACATTTACAAAACATTAGTAATGTAATATGAATAGCTATTAAAAAAGCTAATAAATGCTTGTGCTATAACTTATATATTTCATTTTTAATGAAACTAAATAGATATCGATTTTATGTCTCATATTTTTAATTTGAAGGTTAAAACTAGATTTTTGGAAAAAAAATTATAGCAATTTATATATTGAATAGAACAGTCATTTTTTGAATAAACGAAAGCAGAAACGTAATGTAAATACTGATTGATTATTAATTTTTTTTTACTGTAGTATGAATTATTATTTTTACATGACGTTTCAAAAGTTTGGTAATTATTATAAAATAATACCAGAAAGTAAAATATAGGCAAAGGCAGAATAAATTTTTTAGATTATCATATAATTTATAAATAAAAAATCAAATGGTTGTGTCGAAAAGTAGAAGAGAAACAAAACATACGAAAGCTTTTTAATGTTGAACATTCTTTTGTTTTTATAATATACAAATTTTAGTTACATAAACTCAGAAATGAATATGCAAATAAATATATAAATTAGTTACGAATATATGATTGCAACAATGAAGATTTTTGTAAGTAATACAATTGATGAAAAATGCTTTAATTTTAAGAAAATGCGAACAAATCTTAAAAATTTATAAAAAAAAAACTATTTTTTTCTAATGAATCTAAATTAGTTTTTTGAATAGGATACTACTAAGAATATTTCTTTTTTGTGTGTGTTCGCTCGTTAAAAAATAACTTGAATGTATGCATCTGACTATGATTTTTTATTTGTTTGTAAAGCTAAAAGTGTAACGTCATTGTAAAAGATAGTAGGAATATTATTAAGGTTTCAGATGATATATTGATTCAATTGTAATATATGAGGAGACGCTTCAAATGTAAAGAGGCGTAAAGAAATATTGACAGAGAGTTCTACAAAATTTTGTACTTCGAAAATCAAAAATACTATTTATTTCCAACAAAATATTAACTACGGATATACAATAGAAGTTAGAAAAACAATTCACCAATCCATAAATTTTCTCAATTCATGAACAATTGACTGATGAAACGAAATTTCCAAAGAAAGAGGTACTAAATGTGACATGTTTATAAATTTGGACTAATTATAAACCTACATTTTTTTTTGTGAAATACAGCACGTGATTCTTACAATTTTTGCCATAGCAACTACGGCAAATTATTTAAAGTTTAAATAAACATTCTATATCATTTTATTTTTCATATGCTCATTTATTGGAACTCTAGATACCTGAAACAAAGTAGTTGAGTTCAGAACGGCTTACTAAAAATGAAACTGATCCACTAAAATAAAAATTTCTTTTACTTTTTGGAAAGATTCTCGCTATCGCTTTTTGGAAATTACAGGGTACATCGATTTGCATTGTGGATATCAGTTTTTTTTTTTCATGATTGGCGTACAATTAATACTGCATTATTCTACAGTCAGACGCTTTTAATTCTTGACGGTTGGGGTCCATTCTTGATAAATTGCGAGTTAAGATAACAACGAATTACAATACCTATATAAAATGAGTTATAATATGTATTCAAACATCGATATAAATTTTCTGTTGTGTTACGTCTACTCTCTTTCTACATTATTTCTTATTTATTACGGAAATTACTCAGAAATAAATATTTATAATGCTTAAAATTTAAGTAAAAAATAAAGAAAAAAAAAAAAGAAATATTTCCACCTCTTAAAATTTTTCTTACACAAAATGATTCGACAAATTTTAAGATTACTGAATTTTAAGACTGCAAACCTTGTGGGTTGAGTTTTCATATACTGATTTCACCGCAATATTTTGAAAATACTTTCTCACAAAAAATATAAATTGGAACATTTCATTTTCTGGGAAATGGGTTTTTATTTTCAATACAAACATTCAAAAACAAATTATAATTAATAATAGTAAATAAATGTATTAAAAACTTTGTCCCTCTCTTAGCTCCAATTTTTTAAAGGTTGCTACTCAAAATACAACATTTGTTTATTTCCGCTTAGTCCGATTTTTATTTTACACTTTTGTGACGAAAGTCACCATTTGCATTTAATGATCAGGGAACTTTGGGGTTGTGGCTTCTTAAAAAATTCCTATGCTACCCTAGAGTATCTCTTTTGCTGGTTTTTAAGAGCACAAGAACCGCTTGACTTATTTCTTTCTCATGTTTCAAAATTTTCTCATTCTTACTATACATTTGACATTGCTAATTGGAAATCCATGGCATGTTAATGCCACGATATACAAAATAGTAAGAAAAAAAAGGTATTAATGTCTGCTCTTAACATGGATTCAGGACGGTATCTGTGAAAAGATAAATGGTATCTCATAAAAATGAAGTCTCGGTGAAACCACGAGTTAAGCGTAATCGCGTGTTAACGAACCGCATTATTGGGGTCCATCTATATAAACCCTTTGAAAAGATTTCAGCAGTAAAAGACTTCCTATTGCGGTCCTGATTGTATGTCCTTCTCCAAGACAAGGTAAGATCCCACACAGCTGATACAATACAAGAAAAATAAAGTAAATTAATTGGAAAACTTTCAAATATATTCCATAAAGTCTTAACTCAGCACCTTCCAACTACCATATACTTGAACCCCTCAAAGGAGGATTAGGCGGGGAGCTGGTTTTATAAAATGAAGTAATAGAATTTGTGCGAAGCTGGCTCCTTTTACTCCCAACTTCTTTGCGTCATACAGGGACAAAAAAACTTAATGTTGGGGGAAATGTACACATCTTAAAGCAATATATGTATAGAAGAATAACATTAATGTGTGTGTGTGCAATTTTGGTATGTAAGATCTCTAAAGGGGTCTCTTAAAAAGTCACGTTTATATTTGATTCATCAGATTATAAAGGGCTAATGTTTTGTCGCTTTTGCGCTGTAGCTAGATAAAAAGATGTACTTGACAAGCTCTTTTTTTAATTTAATTAGATTGAAATTCTAAATCCTTAATTTATGACAAAGCATTTAAATTCTTTTTAGGTATTAAAGTTATCTACACTAGATCAGTTGAAATGTCCGAATATTTTAGAAAAAAGGAAGTTTGTACAAAGGTTTCATCACTTGAACTTACTTAACTTAGTTTTTTTTTTCTTTTTAATATAAAGATATATTGTACATAAAATGTTTTATAGGATTTAAAGAGGACTTTAGAGGACTTAATAAAAGAGGATTTTGTTTTAAAATTCTTTTCATTGGATTCGCAATACAGAACTTCCAGTCGTTTAAAATCTCCGTCTGAATGCCAATTTGAATTTTAAGTAGAATATTAGGTTTTTGCGGATTTCTTTATATGGTTAAAGTGTAGATTATTTCTATTACAGAACTTACTGGCAAAAATACTAAAACAAAAAAAGTTTTTGTTTTTTTATTATTTTACAGTAGTTTAAAAAAGATTAAATAACATTTATATCTTTTGGTTTTGGATTTAAAACTCCTCAGAGACATTTTAAAGGAATCCACTCTTTTCAAAAGGCTTCTTGTAATTTTATTTTTGATCAACTAATGTAGTTTTATATATTTTAAAATCAATAAATGGAGTCTGAATCAATAACATATTCACAAACCCATTTTCATTCGGAAATAGTAAACAAATAGGCGTCTGCATTTTTTTTTCTTCTTTCGCGAATGCCTTTTATCACAATTAATATAGTATTCCAATTCTTTGTGTTATTAATGGAAATATTCAATACGGTAGCAATTACTTTTAAAAATATAAAAGGAAATCCAGACGTAGGATACAAATCATTATAAAATGTTAAAAATGTTAGGTAATACGTACATATTTATTTATTTTTTGTTATAATTTTATTTTCTGAACTAAAAAATCGTTATCATTAATAATTTATTGTATACTTGAGTATTTTACCTTTTTCTTTGATTACTTTATTTTTGTTAAAAGCTGGCATCTTTCTTGAATTTCAGAAACCAAAATGTTTGGTGAGTTACAACTAGATGGTGATGGGATACACAAAAAAGCGAGATTCGGGCAAATAGTCAATTGATGTTTGTAATTTTAAGCTAATTTTTCAAGACAGTGTTATTTTTAGGGAAATGGTATTACTTTACTTATAAGACTGACAAACAGTTTTTAAACAGACAATTTTTAAAACTAAGAAACACTTCCTTTAAAAAAAGAACTTTATTTTTTCTTCATAAGATGCAGTAAAAAAATTTCATGAAATTATGAATTTAAAATAAAATTATTGTTAAATTTTTAAGTAAGGAATAACCATTTCAATACGTATTAATTCTAGAAAATTTCAAAAATAAGCATTAAACTAAAATTGCATGTATTTCATATGACTGTATTAATAATCTTTACCGAAGTGAAGTTTGGTAGCTCACAAAACGTCAAGAACAGAAATTAAGTGTCTTTCAAATTACTTGCCTCAGAAAGATTTTTAAAATATACTGGACAGATAAAATTTTATATGTTGCGTTCTTAACGTCATCAAACGCTTACATTTTTGCTTGTTATAAATTTTCACGAACAGTGTTTGGAAACTTATTGATACTTAATATCTCAAATGAAACATTGATCCACGTTTTTAAATTACAAAGCATCTATAACAATGTTTGTTGTAAAATGTGCTTCTCATTTAAACAACTGGATTAAAGTAAGGAACACATGGTGACTTTCAGTTTTCTAGATCAATGACTTTTTTCAAGTTATAAAAATGTTCCTAATCATTAGCGTTAAAAGTCAATAACATATATTGCTTAAAAATTCAAATAATCCATGAATAATTATAATAGATTTTTCGGCTGAAAGTTCTAAGAAGTTTCATTCAATATTTATGGGATGAATATGATGTTTCAAACTATAAGGCATTTGATTAACGAATCTCCCAATTAGCAAATACCAGCCACATTATTCATGCCAATCCTTTTCGGTAAGCCGTCAAGTGCCGTAATTATCCGTTTGAAGGCCAAATACTGATATGGATCAGAAATTAAGCTCTGAATAAATATTGATGTCCATATATGTAGATAAATGAGGAAATATCTCATTGACCTAGAAGCATAACTTGTCGAAGAACGGCGTGCTATTAAAGCAAGGCCATAAAGAGTCCTCCCCGTTCAATCTCATTGGTTTCCTGCTGACGTTAATGATGTCTGGACCACTAAATTAACCACGGTAACCCAATTCTGCAACACGTTCATTAAAATCCTATTTATGTTGACAACAGATTCAACGATTAAATCTGTGATACACTACACAAAGGACTAGAGCCGGAAGTTCATTAAAACGGAAGTTAGCTCTTCGAGCTTCCATTTCATTGGAGGAAATTCGTTACCTTGTCACATTAAGCATATTTTTTAAAGGTACCCTTAAAAGTCTTTGCTTAGCAATTTTTGTTGATTTTATTCAATAAAGCTTAAAAAAAGTGGTTAAGCCTCTTTAAGTCCTCCTTCCTTCACATGCCCAAACTTCGGAATTTATTTTAAAATTTGTCTCGGATTATAAAATACGACAGGGTTTCTAATAGTAAAATAATTTATTGCTTGGATTATAAAATACTTTCTTCCAATAGTACTATTACTAAATTATTATTAGACGAAAAATGATGACGGTCACAGCATCTAGACTTTTCATTTTAATTCATTGTTGAGCTGGAGAAAAATCACCTTAATTTTTTTTAGTAAGCTGTATAAAAATGAAGAAATATTATGCATGTTTGAAAAAAATCATATAATAGTTATCACGTAATCCACACATGTGCATCAATAATAAAATGCTAAAAAAACTACTGTTACATAAAATAATTAAAAAAGAACATGTTAGTTATAAATCGATGAGTTCTGCAATTCGTTATACAAATTATTAACTGTTAAAGGAAAGAGTTGTTATTAAAAAAATTTGCTTAGAAATTATTATAATATTGCTGTTTTATTTCAATGTGTTTTGAACTACATGTATTAAAAAGATTCATAATGAAATAAGTGATTTATATTTTAAAATATTCAGCAATCTATCTCTGCTATTAATATACAAATTAAAAGTCACCAAAATTAATTTTGAAAATAGTTCGTATTTTTAATGTATTTAAGATTTTCGTATTATTAGAATTTAAAAAGGATTTTCTAAGCCAAATTTATTTTACGTAAAATTTTTAATGGAAAATCCTATTTTTACTATTTTCAAATTTGAATATATATATATATATATATATATATATATATATTGCATGTACCAACTTTAATGTGTGTCAAGCTTTCAATGTGAAAATATATTTAATAGTGCTTCCGTATTTTTACTATTTAGAAATTTGACTAAATTTAAGAAAAATAGTTTCCTAGATTTGTTAAGAATTGGTAAGAAATTAATGTTGTAAAAAATAGCAGATGTTAGAGATGAAAAGAATTTCTGAACATTGTTTTTGGACTCATAATACAATAATCAAATGAGAAAAAAATTCCGCAAATCAAAAACAGTGGGTTTCAGAATATGTTTCACGAAAAGTTTGCAATTATGTACAAAAAGGACGATCTCAACGAAGTGCACTTTCTACCGGAATGTTCATACTTTTTCCCTTCTCCAAATAAAATTCCCAGAAACCTAAATAATCGAAGTATTATGCATGCACACTTGACAATCTTCCGTCTTCCTTCTCAGAAATAAATAAATAAATATCTTACCTTCCATTTCCTGATTCCCGGCAGAGTAATGTTACTTACGGAGAGATTACCAACAAGTGAAAGTTAAGATCTTCGCCAATGTGAATGCAAATTCTATGACGACTGGGTTTTGGCAAGGAAGAACTGTATAATTTGAGTTTCTAACTGCTCTTTCTGAAGAGCTTCTGCATTAAATTGGTTTTGATTTGATCGCCAGATGGAATTTGTTTCGTAGAAGTTTTAGTTTTCCATCAGCTGAGCAGAAAAAGGTATTCGTTAATGCAGATTTTGATATGTTTTGTTTATTTCTTATGATCCGATGAATTCGAAGAAATGTTTTATCTGAATAGCATAAATTTCATGACTATTTCATGTTTTTATAATATTTTTTCTGGTACGTGAGAGCAGTGTACTTTGAAGGGCTGATGGTAATCGGAGTGAATGTGGAGCTTCGAACGATTGAACATTTAATTTTGTTTGTATTCTGCTGTGAGAGTTCTGAAATGGGAATCATTTGATAAACTATTGTACGAAAAAAAAACATTATAGAAAATTTATTGTTTACATAAAATTTATTTAAATATTATATTTAAATATTTAATCGAAACAGGTTGAAGGTAGCTTTACGTAAAATAAAATTTCATCCAAATCAATATCGAAAGACATCATATTATTCAGAGAAAATGACATTAACTATAGAAAATAGGTAATATATTCCTGAAAGCGTTTTTATAGAAAAAATGTTGAAAACTGTGAAAATTATTTAAGTAAAACATGAAACACTCATATTGCGACAGTTAGAATCAAGTACGAATAGTATAAATTGAAGGACTTGTTAAATTTAACATACATTCTTAACAAATCTTTAGATTAAGAGTTTATATTCGAAAGTCGAATAAAGTTTTTGAAGTATATTTAGTTATAGTACTTCGTAAATAATTGTTACTTAAACTAGGTAGTTTATTTTTGTTTAAAGCTAATTTAAAGTAATAGAAAGGGAATCTAATTAATAATTTTTAAACAAAGATTGCAGTTTTTTTTATTTAAAAGAAGTATTTAATTTTGTCGATTGATCGAAATGTCAAGAAAACAATATGAATTTTGTAATTATTTTCTATTCTATCTTTGTTCGACAGAATCTGCGAATTCAAAACAATTTGAAAATGTATCTACATTTGACAAATAAATATTCGTTTTAAATCTATAAGATTTTCATTTATTTTTATTTTTTAAGATTTTACATCGGTGCCGTACTTATAAAACTAACAATACAAATAATAAAATTCGATTTTCAATGCCATTAAAAAAGTATTTCACTCATTAAGACAAATATGAAAATATAAAATGTGATCAATGTATAAAAGCTGACTTCAGAAAGCTTGAAGGTAGTTATAATTAATAATATTATATTCATATTTATAACATTTACATGAAAACGGAACCCTATTTTAACAAATATTGCTTAATTATAAAGTATTAATAAGTGAAGTTATCCCATTAGAACTCTTCTTTGCAATGTAAATAATAAAACAAAAATATCAAACTCAGTACTCAAAGCCAAAAATTCTTTATCTTTTCAATATTTCTATTTTACTTTTTCGTAAGATTTATTAAGAAATTAAAAATACAAAAGGAAATACATTTTTAATACGAAGAGTCCTTTTTCGCTTAATAAAAATCTTGTTCTTATGTCATTTAACATTTCGATGCTTAAATGAAACATTGATTTTATATATGTTTTAAATGAAAGTAGGTTAATTAATTTACTAAAAAAGAAATTCGTTGACTTCTAAAATACTAATTTTTATTTAAAAAACTTTATGTAAATATTTAAGCAAATTTATGATAACAGGGATATAAAATGCTTATCAACATTTTAACTAAATTTCCTGTAACATCATTAGACATATAATGATCCCCAATGAGTGGGCAAACTTTGGTAATAACATTGAAATATCTTTAATGAGAATTTATACTCAACTATCAAAGATCTTTAAGGAGATCATTTGATGTTCCTTGAGTAAGAAATTATTCTTGTGGTACTAACTATCATTACATTCAATAATTCATTAGGAAGAACTAACTTGTTATATAAAGTTAGGTTCGAAATGACTTTTGAGAGTCATTTATTTTTAAGTTTATAATAAAATGTTTTAATTCTTAAAATTAAATTTATTTACTATTTTAACTGTTCAAATCATTTATATCATGTAATTAAATGAAAATATTTTCTTACAATATAACTATTTTAATACCTGAATGGAACAAAGGAAGTTTTCTTATCAGAATCGTGAACTCTATTTCAAGTTTGCTATAAGTTCGAATTCCAATGCCACTAAGGAATACCTCAGGAAATATTTGGATGTTATCGCATGTTAAATCCAATTAGGCCTTAATCAGATTATCAAGTAGAATCAGAGAATAAATGTTAGATCAGATTTTTTCTCGTTTTTAATTTCAATTTCGAAGAGTTTGGGCCAGATTTCCGTTGTGTAGCTGTATCACAAACTTAATTTAATAATTCAAGTAATTTATCGAGTTTGATAAAGCACATCTTCCACACAATAAATAAAAAAAATTGATAAAACTGCTTTAAGCTCTATAAAATAATTTTCTCACAAATTTAGTTCCTTACGATTTTTATACTCTTATTCTATTACCCTTTATTCCTTAATAAAAGCACTCCACATTGAAGATCGAAAACTTTTTTGACGACGGAAGTTGTCCATCCTTTTTCACAAAATGGATTTTCCTCAATTTTTTCAGATCTCTATTCGAATTATGATTCAGAAATCAAGTTTTCTTCAACTTGAAAAGAACCCAGCACTATAGAATTCAGTTATATCCCTTCACTTACAAATTTCTTTCCATTCCAAACCATTTTTTTTTTCTTCTTTCTTTTAAAAATAATGAAAACACGTGACATTCACAAGCCTTTTTTTCCCCATATCGGATTAAAAGAGAGAAAGAGGTTTGTTGTGATTTCAGATTCTGGTTTTAAAAGATTATTTTCTTTTTCTGCTCTTTGTATTTTTATTTTTGTATTTTTTTATATCGAATCCTGACAAAGTGGCTTAGAGTAAATATATTTGAAGGAGTGTATCGGGGAAGAAGTTTGAACTGGATGTAAAAATATGTGACTTAGAACTCTTCATTTTATTTTTTTTGCGTAGCTGTCATGATTTTTCCTGTAGTGTGTTAAATAACTTTTGTTGCTGGAGCTGTCAAGGGAAAACCCTTTTTACAAAATAACATTTTTTGGCTGACATGAAACAGGAAAAATTCAACTACATATTTATTTATATAAAGTAATCTTTTACAACATAAAAATGTAGTAAAGATATTATTTTATAAAATTAAATGCTTATAATAGCAAATAGAGAACATGTTTTAATAGAATATAATATATAGTCAATCTTATATATATATATTTATTTCTGAATAACATTTACCACTTCTTTAATTGTTAGATATTATTATTCACTTTAATATGCTTAAGAAAATAATTTTAATTGGAGAAACTTTCTTTTGTATCTTAAGATGAATTTTATTCGATAACATTATTTGAACCCTTCATGACTTTTGATTATCTATGTTTAATTATTATATGTTGTTTAAACAAATATAATCATAGATTAACTGAAGTATGAAGAATGCAAAAAATTTTTTGCGTTCATGAATAGATAATATATAATCATGGAGTTAAATTTTAAATAATAATAATAATAACGTAATTTTAAATAAAAGGAATATTAGAAAAAAGTGAAGTGTTATTTTTTAAATTCTGAGTGAAGAAAATAAAAGGCTGTTTTTCAAATAGGAATTTGTCTACTAAAATTCAAACACATGTATTCCCGAAATCCTTTTTTTTTTTTTTTAAAAAAAAAGTTTCAAGTGTGTTTGGCATTTTCTGACTGTTTTAAGAATGGAATAATTAATAAAATATGGATAGTTAATGTTCTGTGTATATCGATTTGAAGATTATCTGTATCATTTTTATGACAAACACATATGTACTTGATGTATATATCTGTAGAGAGACGATATATTTTGTGATATATTGTATGACAGAGAAATAATACATTTTGTATATTCCTGTGGAGGTAAGACAAGGGAAAATTAATATTCAGCTTTAAAATTTTAACTATATTTATAAAACAAGGTTTCTGTAAGATTTGCAATGCATTTTGGAAACAGTTTTGCAAACTCATTTAGTCATATAGTTGGAAAAATTACATTTCTTGTCCAAAAAAAAGTTGCACCTAGGAAGGGAGTAAAATATGAAAATGCAAATTAAGAAGTGGTTTAATCGATGATAGTTATGCGAATGATTAAAGGGTCTGCCGCATCGATGCCAGTAACGTCAGCAAACACTTGAGTTACTGCGACACTAAGGAACCATCAAACGGTTCTCCCCAAGCGTGTAATTTTGATTCTAACTATTGTGTTTAGGTTTATTTTATCATTTTGAAGTTTAGAATGCCGTTGAGAAGTAAACAACCATTTGAATAATTGGATGCATTTGAGAAGGGTCACATCATAGGATTGTACGCAAGCAAATGGTCCTTTCATTGGATTATGCATTACCGGTCACGCAATTAATTACTGTTTCATGCTTTTGATGGAATTGGGTAAAAGGAAATTATCGCTCACAAAAAGTAGGCTTAGGGAGTATTTCACTGACTACAATATTTGAAAAGATCGAAAATTACCCAGCAATCACGATACACACCCACTGACAATATTCCGTATATTATTCGAACAATGATGCACTCCATATATCTAAGTACCAGTACCATTAACAGATGGCTGAATTCCATTCCAAACATCTGGATTGTTTGTACGGTGACCATTAAGATGTCCTAGGCATCACGGCAACGGCAACAGATACTATAATGATGTTACACAGCAGCTTGGAGCCACGCGTAATAGCAGCAGGTTATTTGTATGGATGAGTCTACTTTTGTATAAGTGAGGATATAATTACACCCTAGAATGAAGGCAATGTGGTCAGCATCACGATGCAAGATTTGTTGTCACTCGTCACATATTCATACGGCAGGATGTAGTGGTATGATGTGCGATTTCTTACGATACTCAATCACTGTTGGGGTTCATTAGAGCTCCTTTGGAGATCCAAAAATGCGTTAGTGAGGTCATTTTACTTTTGACCATTCCCATTGTGATCACCTGTCCTAGTTCTTTATTTCTTCAAGACAACGTTCGTGTCCAAAATGCTGCTATCTCATGACCTTATCGCGTAGCCGTTAAAACTGTACCATGGCCGAAAACATTGCCACATCTGTGGTCCATTGAAAGGAGATGCTTTTGACCTCTCTGTTAAGATATTACCCCTACCATAAAATTTGTAAGAAATACATTCTAAATTTCCATCCGCATTGAATGAGTTAAATCAAGTCACCATTAAGGGCATCTGCAACTCCATGCCACAACATGTCGCTGTATGCATTAGAAATAATGACTGCTCAACGTCCTATTGATAGTTGTAATAGTTTTGTATTTTGACCAAAATATCCTCCTGAGGTCCTGCGTCCATTCTAATGGACATTTCTATTTTACATGTAAAATAAATAATTGCTGTTTTAAGTCCTTAATTACACAGTCTATTACTGGAAGCAGCCATCTGTACAACCAAACTTTAAAAAAGGTGGCAGATTGCTTATTGAATTATCATTTGAAATTAGCTACCAAGAGAAGAAAGACGATTGAAGATAAGTACACTGTTTTAGTTTTTCTTTTTTCTTTTTCGTATTTCACTAGAGTATTTTGATACTAAAGCAACTGATATCTAATTTTAAATATTGAAATAATAAAAATTTAATCACTTTTTCAGAATTTGCATGAATTGTTTTGAAACAATAGTTACGTTTTCATCCCTGTCCATTATATGGATAGTGGATCTTAGTCAATTGATTATATTCACGCTCATTATTTTTTGCCATACAGAAGTAATAGATTTTTTTCGAACAGAAAGTCATAGAATGCTGAAAATGTAATATTTGATGGTTAAATTAGTTAATAGACCTTCCTATATCTCTTCAATGAAAGCTTATACACTTCTTTTTAGAAGGGTATACTATTATAAAATTATTTGAGATGTTGCTCAAATTGTCCCACTACCTTTATTTTAATTTTTAATTTAAAAGCAAATAAGAAATAAGAAAATTTTAAATTTTAAATAAAAATACTATACTTATAATTTCAAAATAATTTGTGGCTTTCAACATAGTCGTACAATTTTTTGTTTCACTTTTATTAGAGTTATTTGAAGAGAGATATATATATATATAGAGTACTTCGATACCGAGAAAGATGCAGAAAATCTTTTGGAAGTAATAATGAATGGTTATATGTCAGAAAATGATATTAGTGATGAAGATGGGAAAACAAGGACAGTGGCAAAGAGCATGAAATCTTAATATCTAATGAAATATTAGATACATATAGCTTAAGACAGAATAATGAGCCTTCTAATTGTGATACAAAATAAATTCCTGTCCAAGAAGCACAGACGAAAATTCAAAAAGTAAGCACCAATTTTGGATGAAAATTGAGAAGTAAATGTCTTATTTAAAGAATTATAATTATAGATAAATTATTTGTAGTGGTAAAATAGTACATTAGATTATTTATTGAGTTTTACTTTCTACATTTTCAATTGCCTTAAATATATCACAATGGATAATGATTCTGCAGTGGATAGACACAACTGGACCCTAGAGAAATATGTTTGTTTATTTTGGGATGATGGATTTTTAATGGAAATGTGCAAGTACATGAACATAAAATTTCGTAACGAGACAAGTAATGTTTTAAATATTTGTTTAAGTGACATGAAAGCATATTCAGGAGAACCCTGCAGAAATCATGTTTTGGTTACTCAAGAGTTCGCATATATAGGCAAAAAAACTACACGTGTTCCTGCTGTATCTAATGCGATAACTAGAAAAAATATTTTCAAATTCGAAACCATTT
The DNA here is from genome assembly GCA_019974015.1 of Nephila pilipes. Classification (NCBI taxonomy): domain Eukaryota; kingdom Metazoa; phylum Arthropoda; class Arachnida; order Araneae; family Nephilidae; genus Nephila; species Nephila pilipes. The sequence goes on from BMAW01095856.1 coordinate 109,273, forward strand.
GAAATTAATTAATGATGGTCAAGTTATAGATGAACATTATGCGTGTGTAACAAGATTTCCAAAAATTGTAACATTTTTCATAAATTATAAAATATTTCTTCATTTTTAAGCTCTTAAATAAAGTTACATATTATATTTGTTTTAGTTAAAATAAGTTTTTATGTCGTTTTTTGTTCATTAGTAAAACGTGTTTTTGTAAGACGAAGACCCATTATCCATTATAATGAACATATAAGAAATATAGATATATTTTAACTTTCTTAAAAATGACTAAATGTGATGTTTTGTAGTCCTATTAAGAAGATTAATCTCAAATTTGATAAAACGAAATTGGATGAAAAATATGAGCTTGGGTCTCAAGAGGATAAATTTTGTTTTACTTACGCTCAGATTTTAATAATTTTTTGAAGTTGGGGAGTAATAACTTACTTTCAAATATCAAACAGACCATTCCTTCGAGGTGCAATTTTATTTTTGATAATGAAGCAAATATTAGAATAATTTGCAGTCTAGTATTCCACGGAAAGTGAACTTTTAATAGATCTTAAGATTTTTATTTGATTTTTATAACACACCAGGGAATGCATTTGTAATATACAATTTGTGGTAAAATGTTTTTGAAAAAACAATCTATATTTTACAATTTTTATGACATACCTTGAATTACAAATCTAATATGCATCACTACTTGTGATAATATAATTTTGGAACAACAATTTATATATTACAATAAGTTAAGCACTGTATCGAAATAAAGCATGTATTTTAGCCCGTCACTCGAGACGAGAATTAAATAACTCCGCATTGTTCATTGGCTCTGATTATCATGCGGGTGTTTGACCTTGAATACAATTATCTCCTCAGTACTTTAAGCAGTTTTTTTTTTATCAATATATTGGCAGATATCCAAGTTTGAACACGTGCGTATAACCTAATTATTTTTTTTCAAAGTTTTCGTTGCCATTTACGGAGTCATATTGACTTCACATCTCTGAAACTGTGATTGAAAAAAAATATATAACGATCCATTTAATTTCTACGTGTTTCGATTTGCAATCCACTCTTTGTTTAGAATAACATATTGTTGCTTAAAAAGAAATGGGTATTACTCAACCAGGATCTTCCAGGAAAAAAAATTGGCCACGTGATCTAGATGTTGATAAAACTGTAATGCAATGGTATAAAGAACGCGAAGTATCGGAAGATGATACTAATATTGGCGATGCCAGAAACGATTATAAGCGATCATAAAGAAATAAAACGAATAAGAAAGTGAAGAAAATTCAGACGTAGATTCAGAAGAAGAGAAAGACGACAGGCTTGATATGAACAATTATTTCTAAGCGAAAGGAGAAAAAAATAGATCTAAGTGGTCCAAGAAGCCGTTAGTGAGTTCACATTCTCGAACGCCTCAACACAATATTGTTTTGAAGCTGCCCGAATTCGTCCTAATTTTCAAAGGCTATTTTTGATTGCAAATGAAGCCTGAATCTCATTTTCTCGACTGGCATGTCGCTTATGATAGTGAAATATACAAAACTGAAACTTGCTGCAACTAGGCAAAAATATAAAGAACAAGGCAAGTCAGATTTTCGTGATTTGAATATAGTGAAATTACGCGACTTTTATGGGTCTATTGTTTGACATGATGCTTTTAAATCAAATCATGAGGATATTAGTTCACTGTTTGCCACAGGTGGAACTAGTCGAGACATTTTCCGCTGTATCATGAGTCCAATGCTTGAAGTTTCATGATCTTAGTTCGAGAGAAGAACGATTAAAGGAAAATTAGGTGGCATTAATATCAGAGATTTTTGAAAAATTTATCACAAACTCTCTGCCAACTCACAGCGTTGGCCCTTCAGCATATATCGGTGATATGCTCGTTAGTTTTAGAGGAAGGAATAAATTTAAAAGATGTATATGCCTAATAAGTCATGCAAATACGGACTGAAAATCATGACTTTAACTGATACCGGAAACAATTACTTCTTAAATAGTTATATATATTGCGGCACAAATTCTGATGGTATGACACATCAACAATGGAGTCCTTTTTAACTGTATGTCAAACCACATAAGGAAATTCCTCTCTCCCCAGTAACAGATTAAATGTATGCTTTTATTGTTTGATTTAGTGACCTTTTTCACCTCTGTGCTAAACATTTCATTATACTTAATTGTAATAAAATTCCCTTTCCTAAAAAGAAATTATTTTAAGTTGTTTTAAACTAAAGCATTACCTCACAGCATAGTTATCTCATTTTCCATATTTCTTATAAAATTTATCATTTTTCTAATTGTACTTTGGCTCTCTCTTTCTCCTTTTCTCATTGTACTTTGGCTTTCTCTTTCTCCTAACATTCTCTTATTTTACATTTTTTCTATAATTTTCTTTTAAACTTTAAAATCAAATATATTCATGACATGAAGTCTTGTATTCTTATTTTGTGTATTGGTTTTACAATCCGAGGAAGAATATATTCTTGTGAAAAAAACTAGAGTTTATACCAAATGGACCCTATCCCCTTGTGGTTAAATCGAATGCTTTGATAAAGCAATAGTATTTCGAAATATGCTTTTTTCCCTTTGCGGAAAAGGAAAATAGGAATGTAAAAAGACGCTCGGCCAGTTTACTCGCTTTGAAATTCGAGGGAAACAAAAGTTTCCGGCTATGCAAAACAAACAGTAAAATGTTTTTTTTTCCCTCTCCTTTCCCTAGTATTTTGAGAAATCCCTCTTTCAAAGCTTTAAATTGGATGTCATTACACAGAAAGAAAAAAAAGCAGTTGCCTCCAGGGTAGAAAAATGGATAAAAGACGCATAAAACTTTCCACCCGTTTGTTTTTATTCGTGAGCATAAGCCACCCATGTTGCGCGCTAACAGCCCCTGAAGTATGTTCTGAATTGTTCCGGTGGATAGCTTAAGTTGTTGGAAAAATTTCATAGAAATCATTTGGAAGGAAACGATTTTTAACGATAACCGAATGTATCCTTGTTCTTTAGGAGATATTTCTTTTATGAGGGTTATTATATTTTAGTGTGATTTGAGTGGGTTTCTTCCCGCTTTTTTTTTAACACTTCTATGCTCTATGTATCATTTTAGCACTTATTATTTCATCTAGTTTTCATCCATTTCCCGATAAACTAAACCCTGAAATTTTACGCACTGGATCAGTTTGGATGACAATACTATATTCAATTGTACAATCTTTTCAATTTTTTTTTAAAAAAAAAATTACTAAACATTTGAAAATAATGATTAATATAATATAAACTAATGTATATATATTTTTTAAAAAAAAACACTATATTAGACGAAGGAGTAAAAAGGAACTAAAAAGTGAAAATTAATTTTTTTATCGGCCAGTAAGCAATTAAAATAAAACGTACTGAAAATGACAGTTTATCATCTTCATAAATGAAAAAAATTAATATTTTTCAATTCAGCCGAATATTTTAGATAAAAAATTAAAGTGTTGCGCTCTATCATAAGAGATAAATAGACAGTAGGATATCATAAAACACTTAAGTTTGTATTCAAAATTTTGAAGCTGGATTGAAAAATCCTTACATACTTTTTATTTATTGTGATAAGAAAATACGAATTTCAGTAGTCCGAATAATAATTATTTCTTAGTGTCCGAAGAATAATTATTTTTAGCGAGTTACTTCTATTTTTAATCCTTCGCTACAAGTATTGAGATTTTTTTTTAAAAAAATTATATGTTATTTCAGACTATTTTTTCTTATATGCGAATTATTGCGTTTTCTCTTGATCTCAAGACATATTATTAAGAATGCTGATTTAGAAATTTTAATTATAAAATTTTATTTAATATTATAAAAGACAATCCATTTCTTAATATCTGCTACTTTAAATTACTTATATTCTCTCATTCACTTTGTAAAATATATTTCATAATAGTTTAAATTATTCATATAATTATAATCTTTTTGAATGGATTGTGAAATATTTCTGACAGTACAATTTTCAATTGTCTGTTTTCTATTTTTGTTATTTATGATTTTTCTAATAATTACGTTTTGCTTTTAGGATCCAAAAATTTTAAGTTTTTACTCCTACTTATTATTTTTATTTCAGCTAAATTGCATCTATCGAATAGAACTACAACTGATTTTGCTAACATTTGATGTTACTATTTTAAAAATAACGGCATAGTTAGAAAATGAATTCAGAAAATAGAGAATACGCGGTCAGTATATTTAATCTTATTAAAAAACGTACGCTTTTACTGTATAGCCCTCGTATTGTTTCGAAGTGCGAAGTTCATAAACGATCAATAAATTAAATTTAATTAGCATTATTTGATAACTTTAGAAGTCACCCATTTAATTTTTTGCTTATTTTTTCTTTGTTTTGGAAATTTGAATAATATATGATGTTTTTTGTACATATAATTTTTTTTATATGTGTTATGTAACTTTTTTGCATATTTAATTTTATTCATTTTTCTATGTTTTTTTTTATTTGTATATTTCTATGGTTTGGAGTATATATTTTTAATTAAAGTTTAAGTGACTAAAAGCACACACTCACATACACGCACGCACACACATATAAGTATATATATATATATATATATATATATATATATATATATATATATATATAACTATATGCGAGTGTGTGTGTCTGTGTATGTACAAATAAACTAATTTTTGAATTTATTTTTAACTCATAAGTTAAATAGAACCTATATCATAATGCCATTCATAAATTATATGTGATAACCACAGAAATAACTTGCTTAATTTCACAAAAAAAAAATATTTCCAATGTCCACGTGTATTATATGGAAAGTAAAAAAATATTTTCAACTTAAATTTTTTTAAAAAAAACCACTCTTATGAAGTTAATATTAGTGATTTATTAGGATTTCTGTAAAATAAAGAATCATATAAAAATTAATTGTACTTTACTAGGACAATATGATCAGCATACGGACTGAACTCGACGACGCTCTGTAGTGATTTGGTATTGCAATTTCCTGATTTTAAAAGTTTCAGGTATTGAACATTTTATTTCAGAATTTATGTAATTCATTACTGTCAAAATACGTAATAAGTGCATGGGAGGTTCTATTTGGAAATGTTTGAATATGTAAAAAACATAAAACATTTAAGTTATAAACAATTTTCTTATGATAAAAAACATAAACGATTTTTCTTCTTTAATGTACCAAAAAAATTTCTCGTACTTTAAATTACTCGTGTGCTTTTAATCCTTGAATTTGTTTTGCATATATAAAATACAGTTAAATTGTGCATTGAAACACAGATAGTGAGAGAAATAAAAGATTAGTATATAGTTTTAATTAATCTTTATCAATCATATACTCTTCTTTTTTTACATTTATCTCAGTTCTTCAGACATACTGCGACTGAAGATTATTTTAACTCCAATTTCTCAGTTAAAATGTTAATTTTTTATTTCATACTATCATTAAAATTATTTGTCAGGAAAACACTAGATACCTCTTGTGAAACAATTTTTGCTGTTTTACTCTAAGAATGCACAAACTAGAGACCACAAAGCGACTACCAACAAAATATACAATATAATTTTCTTGAATGTCATCAGTGTACCACTCACATTATTATCATGGGTATATCTGAAATATCGGCTATCTCTTTTTTCATATATTGTTCTCATTTGAAATACAATGATCTTTCATTGTTATTTTATTCGTAATTTTTCATAAATTGTATAAAATTATTTAATTAACCAGCTTGCATAGCTATAAATTCCTAAAGAAATGGGGATTGAAAATGTATTAATGGCACCGTAATTATTATTATTTTATTTTAGAATTGGGTGTATTCGTATATTCCTTCCCTACTTCATATATGTCGTAAAACTATGCAAGAGTAATTTCATACGCACTTCAAGAAATTATTATAGTTATAACTAATGGGAAGCTTAATTAAACGCCATTTTCAGTTTTATCGCTTTATATCTTCATAATTTTTCCATTCGTCATAACATACGTTAGTTATTAACCCTGGTCTTTTCATAAAAGGAAATTGGAATGAATATGCTCTTTGAAAATTAAAGATAATTCTGAATCATTAAGCTTTATCGATTTGCTTAAAGTAGAATACAAATTAGTCCATATCAATGCTATGATTTTAGAATACTTGATAGTCTTAGAATACTTCATTGTAGCAAAATGTTCTTAAATGTACAAAAAATTGCTAAGCGTATTATCGTCAATTATGAAAGTCGATTTATTTTTCTTCCGTGCATTTCAAATTTAAGTGCTCAGTCATTAAAAATGTACAACAGAATATAAATATAAAAGGAATTTTATAAGGTTTTGTATACTGCTATATACTGATTCAAGAAGAAATGTTGAAACTGTTTTTCTTCGTTTGCATAAATCTAAAGTTTATTCCGTTTTTATCTCATGTAAAAGAAGTAAGAAAATGTATACTACATTATTCAGTAAAAATATATGTTTATTGTTAATGAAACCCGTTCTGAAAAAAATTGAACCGATACCATATTCGTTACAGTAGCTGTTTGAATCGGTGAAATCATTAGAATCATATATGTTTGATCATTCACATCCACACGTTATTTTTGTGATGTATATGTTTAAAAATAAAAGTGCTGAATCATCAAAGCAAGAAACAAGTTTAATAGAAAAGCATCAATAATAATTGATCATAAATGGAGAAACATTGGCCTGGATGGCCACATAAATTTGTTTTTAATATTATCTACACTTTTTTAAAATAATTAAGCTTAAAAATCAGTTGCCTTACTAAAACATTGCTTCTTTTGTTCTAAAATTTGAGTATTCTTTAATCTCTGATGACAACATTATCCATCAAGGGCGATTTATATGTTTATTGACTCATAACCTCATAATATTTCTAAGTAGATCCTTCATTATCTATTATTAACCTTGTTTTGTATTATATTTATTATTATTTTGCTACACGAAGAAAAAAAAATGCAAAAGAAAATTTATGAAAAATAAATTATTTTTTATGTTAACTTCCTATTCGGTGCCATAATGCTGCATACTCTGCACCAATGTATTGAACAATATGGCTAATATTTTGCTTCTATTCTTTCTATTTGTAACCTAGGTTATGGTTATATTTACGAGATTTTTGTTTCATGTATTTTTTTCTACAGATTAAATATTAATTAAGCAAAGGCATTTCGTGAAACTTGTAGATATGCCTTTCTACGATTTAAAAGTTGAAACAATCTTCTTATCAATAAGCTAATTTTATTGGATTTAATGTATCATATAATGTTAAATTGATCATTATTTTAACAGCATAATCATATATCTATATTCTTAAATAAAAAAATACATGATCAACTTTTAGTTATAATTAAATAAAATAACAAATATGCAGTCTTAAAAATTAGAAGTGAATTTATTTAAAATAATTTATAGATGGTGATAGTGATATAATTAAATACGATTGTACCGAACAAAAATAAACTTCTATTTACATTTAAAATTAATTGAATTTCAGTTATGCAATTTATTGTGATTGTAATATATTTCTAATGTTGAATTTTCAGTATTTTTTTTTCACTTCAGTGATAAAATAATGTTGTATAATACTACTATTTGCATATCAGAAATTTAAACTTCTGTTTATTAAATCTGTTAAAAGAAAATATCTTTTTTAAGATATTCAGAAGAAATAAATTGTGTTCTTTTATAAAATGGGACATTAAATGATTAAGATAAAAAATTAAAAAAGAATTTAAAAATTAACTTTATTAGTAATAATAAAATTTAAAAGGTAATTTACATTCATTATAATATAATTTCTCTAAATGCCCTTAATTGATTTTATTAAGATGTTATAAAATCCCTTATAGTGGTTTTATTCAATTATAAGAAGCAAATGTAAATCCTGTTGTAGTAAAATATTTTACTGCTGCTCTCAAATCATCTTTTTTCCTGCATTAATTTATTTTTTTCATTTGAATTTGGAATGAAGATCTTAAAGATTTCTTCTATAATTTTACAAAGATCTACGATGCGAATTGAAAAAATGCCTTATGATCACAAAGTATTGTAAAAATAATCGAATGTAAGGAATTTCTATAAGAAACTTATTTCAAGAAAAAAAATCTGAATATTAAAATAAGATTTTTTAAAAAAATTAAGCTCTTACAAATTATTTAATTTAATTAATATCCCGAAAATATTGGAATTTTTTTCATTTTATTCTCTACCAGGGTCATTTGTAACAAAGGAAAATAAACCAGCGTTATTAAGGTTACTAAAAAAATATGCGTAATAATGTATTCGATAATTGGGTTAGATGAATTACAAAGAGTCGGCCAAAACATTTGACAATATTCCGAAAACAAGAACTATCTGACAAAAAAAAAAAAAAAAAAAAGGATCTACTATGTGAAGAAAATGGTAGAATACATTAGTTTTATTTTGTATCATAACGCCATAACTGAATAATTTTATTTGAAGCGTTAAAATCATTATACAGAAAGGGCAATCAAAAGTAACTTTTACGCAACGTACAATATTTGATTGTTTCAATTCAAAATTAGTTTGCTTAACGTAATGACTTAATTGAATAATAAAGCTGACAAAATGATTACAGAAATCTATTTTTTGTTGGTTAAAATTACAATTTAAAAATACTTTGGATATTAAATTGTAATTTTTCAAAAAAAATTTAAATGACGACAATTTATTTAGATTAGTTATTTATTTAATGTGTTTCTAATTTTCTCTGCATTTATTTACCGCTTAACTCATTTTCAAGACAACAATTTATTTGAAATATAAAAAAGGAATATCTTTATTCCTACATCGTCTTAATTTCTGACAATTTATTTACCTCGGTACTCATGACAGACTTTTTTTTAATTGATTCGTGGTTTCAAACCCTGATGTCACTGAAGACCCAATGTATAACGAGGCTGATGCAAGTTAAATCTACCGTGGCTTGAAGCTTTTCCATTGGCACGGTAAGAAATTTAGGAGAGAGAGATGCAAACTCAGGTTTTATCTTCGTCACTTGACCAAGGTTCAAAATTGCGAGTTCTGTTCTAATAGCTCTTCTATTGTTTCTAAATCCACCTCTAAAATTTACTCAATTAATCATATTGCATCGATTTAGTTACCAAATTTTATTAATACTTGTCCAATCGTTACTCCTAAAGTCAGTGTCTAGTAACTAATTTCTATAAAAGTGTAAACATAATAAATCTATTATTTTTTATAACATGTTGATATTTAATTCAAGGACAAAATCAAAAGAATAAATCATGTTACCTAACTTGCATCGAACTTATATTTAACATTTTTCTAGGTAAGTATGTCTTTTAAAATTTTTCAATGCCACGCTGTCCTATTAACCATGCTTACTATATTCATCAAGAAGTTTTGAAAACATTCATTTAGTACAATTTAGTCAGTATTATTGAAAGTAAATCCGAATGATGTAATAACAATATTCTTTCAGTAAAACATGAAACTCATTTACGAAATTCTTTTTAAATTATTGAATGGCGTGTCTGTGTGTGTGTGTTTCGCTTTGGTTAAATTACTCTGTTGTTACTGACGAGTTCGTATTATTATTGTGTAAATTATGCATCAAAATAGTTTTGATTAGACTTTACATGAAATTACTAAAAACATATTTGCATATCTTAAATCGTCATGTTATCGTGATTACATATTCATTTGCTGAAATATAAAAAAAAATAATTTAATGTTGTATTCAAAATACATTTTTACACTTGTTTGGTTTGGGTTATTTTTGTTGCTGTATTAAATAAATATGTTGAAAAAATTAAATAAATTACAGAACCAATTTATGATACTGTTAATGCATGTTTGAAGTTTGTTCTCTTAGCTACCGAAATGTTCTTATCGCCAGAAAGTTAATTGTAAAGGCATGGAAAGAATACGCCAAGTAGTAAAAGTGAACAAGAAGGGGGGATTTAAAGTCAAAGTTGGTTGCAAGTACTGTCACCAAATGCCTCGAAGCGGCCTAATTTGGCGACAAAACTAGATGCTCCTGGACAATTGTAGAAATATCTAGAACAATATTTGGAGGTTATATATAAATAAATGGCTGGGATTGTAATTAGTATCTATAACACATGCGATGTTGTGATACGGCAATTTGAATCGCTGTTGTTGGTTATCGTGCCAACTTTGAATATTATACGCGCGTTTGTCATGCCATAAATACACAAACATGACAAATATTCGTTAAAAGTATATAATATATGGGTTTGAGTTGTAATACTTTGTTTTTAAAATAAATTTTGCTTCAGTACTTCAAAACTGTGCACAAGAAGTTCCTGTGATTTCGTACTTCTAACAAATCAATGTTCACCTCCAATAACAAAATAAAATGAATCGTTATTGATCAAAGGGAATGAAAAACAAGGGGAAAAAAGGTTTCAAATCTCTTTCCCTACAGGAAAGAAAGCGACGTGGAATAAGAGTTTGAAAAATAGAGAAGGAATCTGGGTGAAGCAGATCAAACTTAATCATGGAACTGAGAAACAACAATCCGTGAAAGGTATGGTTTTTGTGTTTTTCGTCCGGTCTCAGAGGACTTGACTTTTCATGTTTCATGAGGTTATTTTTTTTCTAACCAACTTGTTTATCGGTTGTTGATAAACTGGTCTAAGTCTAAATTTTCTGGTTTTATTTAGTGTTGGACTTTGTAGTTTTATTCAGTCAGTAAATTGGATACTTGACGTTTTGAGTAAATTAATATAGTTCATAAATATAATTAACCATTTTAGAATACTTCAATGAAATTCTTCTTTTATTATGCAAATATTAATCAATTTCGCTTTCCGTTTCTTTGCTTATTAGATTCAGAGATATACATAAAAGAGAACACCTTCCAAAATAAACATGCAGAGAAGTGAGCGCATCTATTATTGCGTATAGAAATAAAATAAATGAGAACTTCAAAATAAATGAATTCTTTAAATAATCTAAATATTATATTTGAAATTCATTTATTTTAGTTTCCTTTTGTTAAATTTTCTCATCACGATTACGTTTGAATAAAAATGCTACAAAATTATGTTTTGTTAAATTAATCAAATAATTGATTTTCGATTTCTTTTGTTAAGACTTTTCATTATAGTTGCATCTGAATTAAAAAATACTTCAAAAATATATTTTGTGAAATTTATTTCTTATTTACTTATTAATTTATTTTCTACTCTTAATAAATAAAAATTCTCTATTAGAATATTAATTAGATTTATACCTGAAACATATATATAGATTTGACTTCAATTCCTTAAGAAATGTAGTGAAAGTAGGCCGTGTAATCTTAGAAAAAAATTAGATGTTTCTCAAAAATCTTTAGACCTCTCTAATAATTTGATGATTTTGTAGATCTTGGGTAACATCAAATATTTAAAAGTAATTAAGTACATGTATAACTTTATATATGATTAAAATGGTAAATAATTCAAAACTTAAAAATAATACATGTTTGATAATAGGTTCAAGAATCATTTAAATATTGAATTAGGATAGGGAGTAAGAAATTTCGATCATTACATCTTCTCTCTATTTCATTTAGAAAAAAGCAAATGGTACTGATGTTGTAGAAACAGACTTTTAATATTTTTATACAATAGGAATACTTATAAAAAAGCATTTTACGAATTTATATTGAATATAAATTAAATATACATTCAGTTAATCGAAAAATACACAGGTAAGGTAAAAAAAGTGATATAAACAAATATTAAAAAAAATTTGCATTGTGGAATGGATTTTTATAACAAATATATTTTTACAAAAAATATTAAGAGGTTCCTTTGGAAATGAATTTAGAATAATCAAAATACTCAAATTAATAACCAGGAAGAAGTTATATTATAAATATATATTATTATTATTATTTTAAAAAATAGAATATATCGTCCAGACATTTTAAATTATTATTGTCTCGATTTGTGAAAGGTATGATATACATTCTTATGATTACTTGCATCTGGTGTCTCAATAAAAGTTATAGTTTTTTTTTTTTTTTTTTTTATCAAAAACTATTGTAGTAGTTACAAAACGTGTCACTCAATGTATGTTGAATAAAGAGAACGGAATATATAAACTACCACATAACTTTAAAAGTACATGTTATTATTGTTTTCCAAAGAAGAATTTTGATTTTGAATATTTTCAAATGTTTCTCCAATTTATAAGGAATTGACATAGTTTATTTACAATTTGATTTTGAAATTCGGGTTATAGCATTGAAATTACAAACATATGTGTATTTTGTTTGATGGAAAACTATTGAATACACTTTCAAATAACGAAAACAAATATAGATTCATAGCTATAAGCATTATTTATTACTAACTAGCAGATACTCATATTTAACATGGTTAAAATTGAAAACTTTGTCACCAGCTAGAACGCATAAAATAATTTAATGAAGATCCGCACCCAACTAGGTGTAAAATTTTCGCGAAAGTTTAATAAAATTATAGTTTAATTTTTTGATGTAAGCACAGCTCTTACAAAACACCATGTTTGATCAATAAAATGTACCAAAAAATAAATAAACAATGCAAACTATTCACTAATAAGAGAATAGTTCTAGGATTGCTATGTTGGCCCAAATATTCCATGTTGAATCAAATATCCAATGGTTCCTCATGTGGGGATTTTGTGCGTTTAACACTTTATTTAAGTAAACCGTATCAAATTTTATGTAATAATACATAGCCTTTGTTATAAAAATATATTATTTTTAGTGATTTTCCTACATTCTAGTGTTTTTGGTAAGCTTTAGAGCTGTTGTCTTATATCTACTGGATTACCGAGAAAGTATACTATATGTAAATTGAGAATTTAACAGAAAAAAGAAAAAGAAACATATGTGTAGCCATAATAACATCTATGGTGAGGATTAGTTTCAAATATCTTTAAAAATAAAAATAGAATGAAACGAATCTATGTTTTCTCTGTTTCACTGAATTATGTAATTTTACTCCCATTAGAAATTATTCGATTTATACGTGAAGGAACACAGAACAATATACTTTCTTAATTGTGTAGAAAATTCCAACGTAATCATGGGAATTTATTTAAAGTGTAGCATGTTTATAATAAATTTAGTTTTGTATAAGTTACTGTAATTAGTCATATGTTATTAACTCTCTTTAGGTGCAGGTCCAAAAATTAAGCTCAATATTTAGTTACATAAGCTGTATTCTTAAGGGGAATTTTTTTTTCTGAATTGAAAGTGGGATTTGTAGGATTGAATAAGAAATTTATAAGATGCTAAGACAAGTTTTTTTTTGGATATTTATTGTATTAAAAATTGACAATTTGCATTTTTATTTCGTTAATGAAAATTTAAATAAGCAATGAAAATATATATAAATAAGCTTGTTATGAACTTCCAGAGCTACCTAATTTAGTATGCATTCAGTCTTTAATTGAAAATGTCCGCTATTGTTGAGTTAATTCGTTTAAGAATAAAGTAAGATATGTAATTTAATAGTATATTAAAGCATTTCTAAAAATTATTAACAAGATGCTGATTATAACTTTATTAGAAATAAAGAATACATGATAAATAAAATGTTACATTAGTAAATCATTGCTAGGATAAAGTGCTTTGAGCTAGAAGGAAAGGAGGTAGTTAATCCATTTCCTAAAACGTATATTAGTTAGATATCTTATAATTTATTAAAATGCATTTTAAGTTATTTCCTTTATTTAGAAGTACAGTTGATTCATATTTCATAAAATTAGCATTTATAATAAAATTAAATTTATGGTGACTTAAATTGATTAATTTTTTTTATAAATTATTTATACTACTGCACTTATAATATTAAATGTTTATATATTATTTAGATTGAAAATTTACTACAAAATAATTAAATATGAGTTTTAATTATTGCAATTCCATGCATTTTAGAAATGTTGAATAATTATTCGTTACATATAAAACTGTATTTTATGTCTCTCCTAAATAAGCATCTCTTTGTACCATTATTCTTCACATTTTCTTCACAAGATGAGAAATATTCACATAAAAAAAGAAACGGTTAGCTTTCTGCCTTTTCTAGAACCTTTTGCCTTTCCTCTTAATCTACCAAGGCTCTTGCCTACCTTCAACTATTCCTTTGGGAAACCTTTCCTTGGCATTTCGCCTAGCTTCAGGAAAATAGTTTTACAGGAAAATATCTCATATATTGCAGTTCTGATGTTACTATGCGAGTTATCTATGAGTAAAACCTAGTGCATATATGGGTTTTAGAAAAAGAACCTTATTATGATATGAAAATTCACAGTAAAATAAGTTATTCCCTTTTAACTTATTTCTCAATATGTAAATGCTACTTACATGCTTAGGATTATAATTGAAACTGAAGTAAATTTGCATGAAAGTTATCAACAAGAATTTGATTTGGATGACATTAAAATATTAAGTTTAATTAAGCAAATTAAAATTAAAAGAAATCATTAAATGATCTGCCATATAAGTTACATATCAATAATATCAATGAGAAATCCCTAATTTTTGGGTGTTAGAGGAAGGGGTAATCCTTCAGATTTGTAACAAAGCAATTTCAAGAGCAAATAAATATCACGAGAAGAAAGCATTTGACAAAAATCAACATATTTAACAGCAAAAATCAATATTCTGAATTAATACTGGATCATTTTGAGTTTTTAATTCTTACTTGTCTTTCGAACTTCGTAGATACTTCATCATAAGATGGAGCTGTAATATTTCTGTCTAAATATTTGTACATCATATATATAAAAAAAATTCCTACGCTGATTCTCAAATTATGAGGCACGCCTCCTGGGGAGGGGATATAACACTAAATTATGGTGCCCGTATATAGAAATTTTTTTTTATTGAAAAACATGATTAGTCTATTGAAAGAAAAGCAAATCAAAAGACATTCTGATATAATAGAAAATAAAATACATATTTGTAGTGTTCTAATATACTTATAAATTTGATTGTATCAGAACTGCTTAATGTATTTAATTATTAACAATTTTTTTAAAAAAAAAGCTTAATAATTAATAATAACTACCTTGGGCGTATCTTTCATCACAAGAGTGTTCTAAGAAAAGTTTAATATTAGAAATAGGAAGGATTAATAATGGAATTAGTTATAATTATATTTGACTGAGTTCAATATTTTATCTTCATTGTCTGATTGGTAATTTCCAAATTTTTTAACTAAGGTTTTAGTGACGTTTTAATGCACTAAATACCAATATAATTGTATATATTGTAGTAGTATGAAAGAGATAGGTGATAAATAATATGATTTAAAATATAATCGCAACCACTAATAGGTTTATAAAAGCTTACCAAGTCTTATTAAATTATGCCATGGCTTTAAATGCTTAGCAGTTTCAAACTCTATTCAAAAATAAATTCAATATTAAGTAATTTCAATTTCTATTCAAAAATAAATTCAATATTTATAAATTTCAAGTTCTATTTAAAAATAAATTCAATTTAGTCCCTGTTGTTCAAATGATAAACTCGATTTAATCCCTAATAGAGTAAAAAACAATGTAATCTTTTCAGAGCCTAAAGGAAAAAAAATATCGAAAAAGGTGCAATTAAGTTGATTTAGATTTAGGATCAAGTTATACATTTAAGAATATTTCATATACTTTGGAAGATGTAATTTTTTCGTTGTAACTTCTCAGGAAAATATTTCCATATTCTTTTGTTCAATTACATGAGTTTCATCACTGAGAAGGGAATTATATTCATTATTTCGATTTAAAAATATTCTAAAACCTCTCAGATTAACTTATATAGGATAAATTTTATAATTTGTTATAATTTAATGAATTTTAGAGTATTACCTGATGTGAGAAAGTATCCATCCCCCCTCTTTTTTTTTTTTGCAAAGATATCCACCAGATCACGGAAACCGTTTACTAACTATTAAGTTGTACAAATAAAATAATTCTAAGCCCTATTTTGAAGCTTCGGGCTGAACATAGAATGTTTATAATACATTTTATGTTATCCCACTTTTACACTTCAACTAATTACTTTACAACAGAAAGGCAATAAATGAAATGAAAAAAAATCCTATCATCAAAAAAAAGTAATGATACCAAAGATATGAAATAAAGAAAAACAAAGAAATCAAATTCCTTTATGACAAATTTAAAAAATCCCATTAAAAATACAAATATAATTATATACTTTTTTCAAAATCTCATTAAACATAAAAGGTGCAGCGAAACTCCTAACAACCAACACAGTTAGTAATCTGTAAAATGTAAATAACCAATATGCAATTGTTTACTGTTAACATGCCAAGCAACTTGATAGAATGATTGATTGATTTCATGAAAAATAATATAAGCCAGAACATCAAATGTTAACTAAAATTATTAAACAAATTGTAAAACAAGAAAATACAATTATAACTTAAGTATATTCTAAAAGAAATTTTATATATATATTTAACCATTTCTTAATAAACAGACATCTAAAAATAGAAAATCACAAAAAAAAAAAGAACTAGATATTATTGTATGTAGCTATCTACCTTAAAAGATTTCTATAGAAAGTCCTTTTAGAAACGAAAATATTTTTACTTAGCAAAATTATAACAGTCAATAATTATTTTAATTACGATATTATATATATATAATAATTATATATGTCCATTCATATATATGTACATATATATTATATATATACATACATATATATGCACATAATTTTTAAATGCTTATTTATAAAATTACTAGGTTAATTTGCATTTCGGCAATTTGTGAAAAAATTCTTATAATTATTTTTATTACAGAACAATCCTCTCTACTTCCCGTGGATCTCAGTGTTCTCAAAGTCAATTTGGTCTTCGAACTGAAGTCCAGCCCCCTCCTCACTTCTCCGCCCATTGCTTTATATGCTTCTTAGCTTAGGGCTACAGCATGCAATGATATTGCGTGCTTTCATAACTTGTACTCCAAGTTTGTTTTGGCAGTCCCTCACTCTGTCGAATACCCAGGCTTTTGTTGCCTTGATCCTAATTTTAGATATCTAATTCTTAATTTTGAAAAACTTATTAAATTATGATATTAACTTTAATTATGATGAGATGATAAAATTAAAACTTTTCTAATAGGAACCTCGTAATTTTTGGCCGTTACCGTTTAGTACAGAGCAAGTTACTAAATCCTTTCTCCTAATAATTTATAGATTGTTGTATTAATAATAAAGTTATTATTACTGACAATATAATTATATGTAATGTGGTTTAAAAATTACTTTTTCTATTTAGTTGCGAATTCGTTTGTTCGATGTCGTTGCTTCAAAATGATTTCCTTACGTTTTTATAAATCTCGTTTTTAATTATTTTTATCTTTCAAGAATTTCCTTTATGTAAATTTCTAAATTTTGTAAGTTTTTGTTACTTCCTTAACAGTAATTTTTAACTACAATAATTCTTGTAATGTGTTTGGGTCTTTAACAGTTTACTGTCTCATTCTAGGGTGGCAATGACTGATTTATTTTAGACTAGCGTTTGGCATTTTGGCAACGGCTAAAAATAGTTGCATTTCAAGTGGCAATGGATATGATGTTGAGGTCTAGAAGGCTGTTTTGACTCATTTTTTGATGCTTTTCTACGTCTTTATATGACTTAAAACATAGCATTTATATATTTTTATAAGTGAATAAACCTTATTCTAAATTTAAATTGTTTCATTTACTTAAATTTATAAACATATGTTAATTTCTTTGCATGTCGTGAAAAGAAATGAGCACGTTTCAATTCACGTGGCGTGTTGTTTTTGAAAGACTTTGATCTTCTTGTTTAAGTATTTGAATTTTTTTTAATTTTTCATTTTTGCTATTTTAACTTTTGTACTAACATAAATAATATCCACAAGATTTTACTTTAATTTTAAGGATTCCATCTACCATTTTTTTCAATTAATGTTTTATAAACATTTTTAAAAATATGTTTCTAGATGGAGATTTATGGGCCAATAACTCTAGAATAGCTCGGCTTAATCTAGAACATCTGTTAAAACGATATATGTATTATTTTCATTTTCATGCTACATTTACTTTTTTCAAATAACATTTTTTTTTATTTCTCGGATTTTTAGTTCAAATTTCAAACTATTTTATTTTTATTTATAATACATGTCCAATATTCTGTATTTCAAAGTGATGAGCACTTCAGTTTCAGATGAATCTATTTATTTACAATGAATACTATGTAGACGATTATATATAGTAATTTGAATAACCATAAGTAATATTTTTTTGACAAATAAGCGAAAATTGATGTAGATAGATCATTGTATGTGCTCTGTGAACTTATGCGGTATAAGTCTCTAGTGTTTGACGCGAGACATGAGCTTCGCGTTGTGTCCTCTTTAGCTCTGTCATGGCGTCTTCCAATGCGAAATATTTCTTTCGTTTCTTTTCGCCTAGCGGAATGTCACTCCTCCAGTAGCAGAACTCCCTGATGGAGAAGCGGATCCCGTTCTAAAGCCACTTTTTCAGCGATTAGTCATGTTCAGGATATATATATATATATATACGTTACCATAAGCACTTGCGCAACAAGGAGTAAGAATGGGATTATTATGAAACTTGGCATGAAGATACGTGTTAGGCAAACATGTAAATGATTAGAAATGCAGCGTGACTGCGCATTGCGTAATGCCACCAGTTGAACTTCATTCTCCCTGTATTAGAAGACAGGTAAGCAGATTTTGATTGCGTGTATTTAATCTGTTGCAGAGGGTCACATTTTAACTAGAGATGCCATTACGCCGCAATGGCAGACAATATGAGCAGCTGTCACAGTTCGAGAAGAGAAGAATCATAAATATGATGGAAACCGGGTGGTCAGCTTGGTGAGTAGCTAGTCACCTAGGGCTTTCTGACTTTAACATGAGGAGGTGTTGTGACTAGTGGACAAGAGGAAGGTCTGTTAAATAGCCACCAGATTCAGGACACCCTCGACTGATCAATGGTCTAGAAGAGCATCACATCATATGAGACGCACGCTTAGTGCCCTCTGTCTCTTTGTCCACTAGCCATACACAGGCAGAATCTTCACTACAGGCCTTTGTGTCAGTCCGTGTTATCGTAAGGCGCCAGTTGCTATTGTGGTGCCCTTTACGTGTGCTACTATTGATACTCAATCTCCGCCACCTCCGGTTGGAGTAGTGTCCTGCTCGAAGAGATTGGACTGCAACCCAATGGAATCAGGTCATCTTTAGTAAGAATTCAAATTCAATTAGGGCAGATATTTTAATTGTGTACGTGTGTGTAGTCCCCGTGGTGAAGATTTCAATACCGCCTTCCCTGAAAAGAGGCACACGGCTCCCACAGCTGGTATAATCGTATAGGGTGTCATCGCTTATGGCACACATACGGTCACATCTAACATTGATCCACATCACCGTGACTACCCACAGGTATATATATATATATATATGTGTGCGTACTATATATATAACTATTTCATGTAATTTTTAAATATCTTAGGATTTAACCAATGAACGTTTTTTTTCCAGTCGCAGTTAATTGCTTTAGTAATGCACTACATATGTCAAAATCTAAGTTAAACCATACGTTGGTGAAGATAAAGGTTTTATTTTTCCGAATTTATAACAGATTATGTATACGTTTTAAGATATATGTTTTAATAATTCCTTTGCTTCTGTATAACATGTACTGACAGGGATTTAAAAAAAATCGGTGGTCTTGATGTAAATTCTTATTAAGTAAAGTTGTCTTTGTCATTTTGCATTGAGGTGACACTGTCAATGAATCCTTAATTCATCTCGTGTAGAAATCAAGATACAATGAATACTATGAGTATATTTCATTGAATCGCTCCAAAGATTACGAAGACTTTCTTATGGGCCATAAAATTTATGGTAATCATTTTTTTCGCATGTAAAGGGAGTCATATTTATGGACTTCTTAGAAAAAGGAAAATCATTTGGTTAACGTTACTGTTGTGACTTGATCTATTCCCATGTCCAATTAAAAATACCTTATTTCATTGCTAAGAAGCAGGGTGAAGCCAGAAAATTTTCATGGGTTAGGGTTCTCCCACTACAAATCGTATTTCAAAATTAATTTCACGTTTCATTGTTTATTTTCAAGGACAAAAATGTTCATGAGGAGTACGGGACTTTGAATATTATTTCCCCCTAAAAATATCAATAGAACAAGTTCAGGTTTAAAATTTCAGTATACAGCATTCCTTATGTGGTAGGAAATCTTATGGGAATGAGATAGGAAGAATATAGCAATTCTTATGGGAATCCTTTCAGTTTTCAGAAACCCTCATATCACCCCGTCGCTAACGAGAATGCTTTCTAATTGGCCCTCATATCTCAGAAAGTAGAATGGCAAATGATTATATTCCGTTAATTAACTCATAATTAAAAAAAGAATATTTCGAATTAATTATATCTTGGATTTTTTAAAAAAATAAATATTTTCTTTACATCTCATTCTAATTAAAAGTTCTTTTCTTCCTAAGTTTGCATAATTCATTATTAAACAATCATATGAATTAACAACAAAAAAATAATGGTTTAATGCCTTCTTCCGAAGCATCCACATACATACGTCATTCACTGCTTTGCTATGTCACTCTCTCTTTTTAAGAATTGCACCGGTACGTAGCCATGCATCACATATTCACTCAGGACAAAGGAAAAAAAATGGAAGATGCATTATATTTTTAGAAGAGAGAAAAAGTATGGCGACTAAACGGAGCGAAAAAGGGAGATTTCCCCTTCTGGGCTTTTTCAGAAACAAAGGAAAATGCAAAGTACCTCGCCACTTGTCTGCTTGAAAAACAATATCGAGGCAAAGAAGAAGAAATCTTTTTTTTTTTTTTTTATCGAAAAACAAATCTTTGGATTTTTACGCCTCGGATGGTAGGAATGTAGATAATCTAAGGAAAGAGTTTTTCTATGTTGCTTCGTGTGATGAAAAGGACCTGCGTTTCTAAGATTCGTGTTTAGCCTGGGATATGTTGTTGGAGGACCTTAAGCGAATGAAATGGATGAAGTGAACGATGCAGGTGATCTATATATTTCCTCTTGGAAGAATAAAATGCTTTAAATTCGACATTTTTATTCAATGCATCTTCGTTTATTTTGGGTTGTGTTGTTGCTTGGGAACGAAAATTGAAGGTACAACCCATTTTTCAGTGAAATTTACCACTCTTTTTAACCAGCTGTTGGTGCAAAATTGCTTACAAGGTGCCATTTAATATGTATAAGTTTCTTTCTTTTAAAAGCAAATGTCAATTTTGCTAGACATATTATGGATTGAAAGCTTTACTTGTACATTTTTGGAACTATATTATTTTAAATGACAGGATAATAATTCTCATTTGAATATATATTGGATATAAATGATTTGATTTGAACCAGCTTCGTTCTTTTTGTTAACATAATAATGTGTTTTTTTTAAATAAAGATTTTAAAAATGCATATACCATCTGATATATTAAGGTTTAGATTTGTTGATCGAATATTCTTGAAAAGTTGTTTAAGCATATGGAATCATTCTGTTGCGAAATTTATATGTCCATTTAAAGAAAGTTAGTTTTTATTATAAAAAAAATGTTACACTAAAATACTTTTGTTGCTTTTGCAATTTAGTTATTTTGTAACAATTGCTTTTGCTATGCAACAAAATGAAGGAACATAAAGTATTATATGAACATGTCTCAACTATATATAATATAATTATTAAATCTAAAGCGTGTGTGTGAGAGTATGACTTATTTGTCTTTAATGGCTCGTAAATGAAAAGACTCTAAAGTATACTTTTTCACATTTGAATCCACTTGTAATTCAAGAAAATTATAAAATAAGTCTTTTGTTGTATCAGAAAAACTTTTTTGTTTTGTTTTATAGTCTAATATGTTTATCAGAGACATTCTATATATCTAACATATTTATCAATGTTTTATTTAAATAATTAAAATTTATACTGTTCATGATTGCAGTAAAAATTTAGAAGTTGATGATTGTATGAAGTTAATTATTACTTAAAAAAAGCTTAGAAATATTTTAAAATTTTGCATATAGGCTTATAAATTAAAAATAATTTTGAAAAACTAAATATACTTTTATTTAACACATATTATTTATGTGTTATTATAAGAAATCATAGTGAACTCCAAACAATATTTTGTAAATTATTTAAAATGATTGAAGTAACATTGTCTTAAAAGCCTAGACATATCTGGAATTTCAAGAAAATAAGAGCAGTTAAATAAGAAACAGCCCACAACCCCATATTTCTTATTATGACTTCAAAAATATACTTCTTTATTGTAAAATTAAAGTCTCGGTCAAGATTATACTTCTCTTTTTCTTTGGTAATTATGAATTTTGTAACATTAGAGAATTGACTAATGTTAGATGCACAAATATTACTCTTACGCTTTTCATAGGATAAATATTCGGAGTTCAGGCTGACCAATACAACAGAGAGATGTTGAGTGAGCTAAGCCACTTTTTTGTTTTGTTGGATACATAAACAGAGCCATTGTTCTAGCAAAACTGCAAATATAGGTGGAATACTATTTCAGCAAATAGTAGCAAACCAATATTCAAAGAGCATATAGAATAACCTGATGAATGTCCACCAATGAGGAGCTGTAAAGATACTTGATCATTGAAAGCAAAATAACCCCAAAATATTATTCTGCCACCTGTATGCTGCCGGCTGAGAAAATGAAATGGTTTCTTTTGCAGATCGTGAAAATAATTTACCTAGTCATCTAAACCATGAAAGTTCAATTCCTTTTAGTCACTGAAAATGACCAAATACCATTTATTGCCATATGACATATGAATATGAAACTACGGCAATATTTGAGACATGTGGCGCGGTTTTATAATCACGTACGTTTTTGGTTTCCAATAAACTACTGTTGTACATTCTTTAATCTTTCTAGAATTTTATTCTTTGACATATGAAAGTCTGCTGTATGAGAATTCATAACTTATCCTACAGATATATTTTTTATACGAATCGCTAGTCTAATGATTCTTTTGTCGTCTTTTCCTTTAGCAAAATATGAAACGAAATCTCACGCTGTTTCAGTGCGAGATTTCGTTTCATATTTTGCTCTTCTAAGTATTTTTCGATAAATACTACGTTTTAATCTTTTCAAAATTGATGAAATACAGGAGTTATTCTCGATAAATTATCATCTTGGCTTCTGAGTTTAATTTTCATAATTCGGCTACAATGCCAAAGGTAATGTGTCTAGCTTTCGGCATTTCGAATTTTGCCTAGTCTTTTATGCTACTTATTCATAACATTTCTTGTAAAATAAGAAAATTTCCGAAAAAATTTCCGACTTCTAAATAAAAAAGGAATCCGTTTCTATACATTTGGAATGTTTAGTTTTTAATCATTTTATTTAGCATTGAGTGGTTAAATGACTGAAGCAACACTCATTTGAAGAGAATATGTCTTTAATTTATCCCAGCCGCTTTTTGCGTTTCCATTGCCCTGAATACTTTATCTATATTAGCAAAAAACAGTATTATTTTATCTTTATTTATATTAACAAAAAAATTTAATTATTAAACTTTGAGTTTGTGGTAAAAGTTTAAATAATACAGACGAAATAATGATTATTTTAAGCAAAAGAGAAATTTTTAATATTTTGGAATAAAAGTATTATGCTCTGGATAAGTAATTATATTCGTTCTTTTATAATATCAGTAATAAATAAATCGATCTGAACTTTCTGAATGTGTTTGGAAGTTTAATTAAAATTCCCTAGTTAAATACTATTTTAGTCTGTATTTTGGAGCCAAACGCTTATTTACATATATATTTGTATGCATAAGAATATATGTTTTCTTAAATATTTTTTTTTCTGTAAGTTATACTATAAACTGTTCAAGCAACCAGAGAGAATTAACGATAACTCCTATATGCTATAGAATAAAAGTAGATAATTTCCCTTTTAATATTATGATGTTTTTTAGATTATTATATTATACATTTATTTGTTCTGTAACTTTAAAAAAATAGAAATTTTTTTTTCAAGTAGGTAAATTTTTCATGTCGTTTCTACTTTGTCAAAAGATAATTAATGTTTTGAATTTGCGAGACTCAATCGATGATAATCCATGATATTTATTTGTTAAAAAATAAGTGTATTAATACATAAGAAAAGGAATGATATCTGTTTAAAGTCCCGTTTGCAAACACTTAATTTTTTTGTATAATTCCTCGAATATTTACATGAAATTAATTTATGCTTTAGTATGTAAATCAATACCTATAAGTTTCCTAATTATTTTTTCCTCCAGATTTTGTTCTTCCAATACTATATATACCTTTAGACGTTTGAAAATTATATGACTGCAACGTTATTTTTATGAAATCTTCAGTAACAGTATGAATGGATAACAAAATATATTTTTCGCAATAATATCAGAATTATAGGTTAGAAATTTAGGAAAATTTATCAATTTAGTAACTTAGTTACATAACAGTCACGGACAGATTTTTTTACTTACCATCTACCAGTCATTTTGTTTTTGTGAACATAACGTAAATCCACTGGCATAACTCCTTTCCTCCTCAAATATATAGACTATAATATCAATTTTAAAACAAAACACTGCATCCAAAGGGGTCTTATATATGGAAGGTTTCTGCCAAATTACATTTTCTCTCCATTTTCTGAAAATATTTTAAAATAATATTTTTGAAGACCAGAAAACTTACAAACGATTCATTAAAGTAGTTTAAAAATATTTTGAGAAATGGAAGAGAAAATACAATTTCGCAGAAACCTTATTATTATTATTTTTTATTATTTCCATGTACCCCTCTTTTTTGCTGCATTCAAATAGATAAAATAATGTAAATTGACGAATTAATTAGATACTCCATTGGATTAATATTACATAAAATAACTGAAAATGACCAGTAGATGGAAGTCTTAAGCGGAAATTTTTTTTAGTTAGTTTACTCAAAGGCCAAAATATATTTTTTTTTTCTCGAAGAAATAAAATGTTTGTAAAAGAATAAATAAAGTATAAAGAGTTTTGTTATCAGATAATGTCATTTAAAATAAAATCACGTATGATCAATTTTAATAAATGTAATATTAAGGTTATTTCAAAGTGTTATCGCTTACTAATTTTTTTTAATGCTATATTAAAATTTAAATTTTTTGTACATAAATAATATTTTTCTTTATATGTAAAATTCGTGAATTTTGATATCAATCATGCACAGTGCATTATCACTGTATGCTTTTCAATTCACCGCATAAACTTTGATTTTCCGCATTTATACAAATACTTTCTTTCAAAAATAATTCTAGTCCTATCTTTCTCATTTACAAATATACGGCGGGAAAATTTTGAAGTGAGTGCAAACATTTTTTTTCTTTTTCAATAACAACCTTATTCTTAACGAAACCTTGCACACTTACTAGAACTGAAGCCAAAGAAAAT
Organism: Nephila pilipes; assembly: GCA_019974015.1. Classification (NCBI taxonomy): domain Eukaryota; kingdom Metazoa; phylum Arthropoda; class Arachnida; order Araneae; family Nephilidae; genus Nephila; species Nephila pilipes. Next base: position 134,802 of record BMAW01095856.1, read on the forward strand.
CCCTGACCAACCGAGAGAGGTTTGAAGAAAGAAAGCGAACGTTGTACTTAGCAGAACAAGTAGTGGCAGCTGTTGTAAAATCGATGAAAGATTGCACATCATCAATGAAGTATTAACGTACCTTTGCGTTTTCTTTAGGGCTAACAATGCACCTCGAAGAACAGGACTGCTATCGATCTGATCATTATTGCGGTGGAATGAAGAGGAACCATATCTCTGTTTCCGGACAGATTCCTGAAAGTTGGGGATTTTTGCATTGTTTTTTTCCCTTCGAGAGGCTCCGAAATATGGGATATTTATCATCACTTGGAACAATGACCTTATAGTAAGGTTCCAGAGAATGAAAGAAATTAGGTCATTCAATGAATGATCTCTGAAAAAAATACTAATAAAACATACACAGAATCTGATTAATGTTAGATGTAAAATCCGTACATTTAGAAAAAAACAGAACGAACAAATATTTATAAAATATTTAATGATTTTTTATTATATGATATATCTTCGTGGAATAGCGGCCGGCAGTTTTCGTTCAGTCGCGGGTTCAATCCTTGGCCGCCAAAGACCCGCTGAGTAGCCGAGGCTGATGCACGTTAAATCTGTTCGGGGTCCAAAGTCCTTCCATTGGCGTGGTGTGGATGTTACGAGAGGGGGTGTGACTGCTCAGGTGTCGTCCTCGTCACTTTACCGTGGTTCAAAATTACGAGGTCCATCGCCAATAGCCCTCATGTTGCTTCTAGTGCAATGTTAAAAAAAACTAAACTGTATGATGTATCTAGATATGCTTCATGTGTTATCAACAACCCGATTTTGATGTGCATACAGGTTTCAAAAAATTACTTTTTCTTAATGACTATCTTACTTCTATGTATAAAACACATTTTGTTCCAAACACAATCTGAAATTTTAAATATAAATACACATTTGTTCAAAATCTTAGAATCGGCAACTTTTTGTCACATGATAGAAAGTTACATAAAATATAATTTTCTTAAAAATTTTATTGAGTTAAAAATTGTTGGATACAATTAACCATATTTTGTTTTAAATATCACTTTTTTTAAAAAAAAAAAAAATTGTTGATAGGTTATTCGCTATAATTCAGAATTAAATGCCTAGTTGTAAATGCGTGGAGAACATAGAAAATAACGTTTGAGTTCCAAAAAGTATTTCGAATGTTCAATAAAATTTTCTCTTAATGTTATGGAATTCCCAACAGTACAAGACTAGACTGAACAAAAATTCCTATGTGACCAAAACTTATTTTATTTGTAATTCTATTTCACAATTATTATTGAACCGAAGAACTAAACATCTATTCCCTATATTATGTGTTATTCACTAGTTGTTATATCCTACAATATGACCTCAAGCCTATCATTCAATGGTTCCAATATGTGACCAGCTACAGGCAAAATGTCTTAAAAGAAATCCGGTGACTATTGTCGACACCAGGCAGTGTTTATCAGCTTTCAACTCGTCTTCAGAATAAAATTAGTGTCCCTTTTAGTGTTCTTCCATATTTAAAATGAAGTTGAAATTATCGTAAGCAGTTTTATTAGGGAGATGAATTTGGATAGATGTCAGAAAATCAATGATGTCTCACTACTACTAATTGGTCCCTATGTAATTCATCCTCCCTTTCTGTTCTCATCACACTATTTACATCCAAGGACAAAGAAAATAAATGTATTATACAGAGGACATACATTTAGCTCACAAATACAACATTAATTTTGAAAATCAGGTAAAAAAACATGGTCACGGAGTCGTTAATTTCCAAAAACGGCCTCGTATATTGAATAGTTCATCCTTCACGTACAAAGCGATAACAATAATAATTGGCTTATTATTCTTCATATAACAAATGAAACACTTTTGTATTACCTGAATATTAGTTGAAATAATTTTTTCCGACAATATTTAACTGCTTTCAGTGACCTAAAGATTAATATCTATCTGATGTATGTCTGATAGGATTAATTTAATTTTTAGACATGGTAGAACAATTGCAGTTTATATATAGTTAGGTGATAGAAAATGCCAATGTATCAATATATATTTTTAAAAATTAATTTCATTTACAGTCATAAAACTTTACTATTCCTTTGAATAGTAAAGTTTTATGATTGTAATTGAATTTTTATTTTATTTTTATGATTGTAACTGATTGATCTTACTGCATGTAATTTTTATTCCATTATGATGAGATTACTAAATCTATAAGTCTACAATTTTTTTAAAAAAAAATCTATGTTTTTAAAAATTTAACACGTCAATTACTACTAATTTTACCAAAGTTGTGTTTTTAAATATATCACTTTGCTGGACAGTAACATTATAGCAAGTCCATGAACCCGTAATTACGATTCATGGAAAGGACTTGATGGTTGCCGCTTCAATAGGTCCGATGCTTCAGAGGAAAAAGTTCGACTTTTGCCGAAACCAGGGACCCGGAATAACCCTGATCCAGTATCCTCAGAGGTATTAATTTGAATGGGAACTTTGAGGAGTTTGCATCCGCACTTAACGAGCACCAATGACCATTAGCATGCACGATGGATCTTCGTTCAGCGCGAGAGTTAGTCTCACGACCTTTCGATCACAAGGTCGACGCTCTTACCGACCAGGCCACCTTGGCCTCATTTTAACAATAATATGCAAATATTCCATATATATATATATATATATATGTATATATATATATAAGTAGAATTATTATTACAACAATCTCTATAATCCGGTGCTTCATCATTGTGGAATTTTTATGCAGTCAGACAAACCATTACTTGTTACAAATAATTATTTTAAATCTTCTGTTTCAATGTAATAATGCAGACTATATATACAAAACTGTACTTGGAACCCTCCGATTTCAGCAATCCGGTTGTGATTTAATCTAGCATCTCCCGGAACTGTACGGTATTTATAACTGATTTTTTAATAAAAAGATGATGGATTTCATTTCTTAATTTATTATTATGTGAGATTCATTTTTTTAAAACCTTAACTTCTTAATAATAATTGCAAATAGATTCATACGCACGCGCGTACACACAAAGGAGTAATATTAATTTTTAAAAAAATAAATTTTTTTAGAGGGATGATTTATATTAAAAAAGAATTAAACTCCCAATCATTTTCCTTAAGGTTTTTCTGCATAATGGATATTAATTTTAATATTTTTATGAAGCATTAATTGTCTTTATATTTTTATTGCTTGTCTCGCTAATTTTTCCTTGTTAGTTTTTATAACGTTTCATTTAAAGGTGCCGACAATCTACTTAAATGGAGTAATACTTTTACTATGCTTTTAATGAAGATATTCTAGTTTGATCTGTACCAGTAAAAATATTAAACATAATTAACATTGTATTTTTTATGAATATTTTTACAGAAAATATCCTTGAACATAGCGATGTTTCTCAATATTTTGAAGATTAAAAATATTTTAATTGATACTGTTCAAATACAGAAATAGAGCCCATAAACTTATATATTTTTCCAACTTTCCCATTTACAGTAAATTTACTTGTCATACTTCTTACAACAAAAATGGCACACATTTTTCGCTGAAAATATTTTCGAGTTTTAATGTGCATACAACTTTACATACGAGTTCCTATTTTCCTTTTAGATGTATTCCAAAACCTCCCACCGAGAAAGAAACTTTTTAAGAGTTTCCGACGTCTTACTTGATATAAATGTATGTTTTGAATTCAAAATAAATGATTTTTCAACGAAGAATATCTTATAGTGAGGGTTCTGTTCACGTATAACAAAGAAAAAAAAACATGTTTTTCTTTCTCATGCGTTGTTGTAGCGTGAAAGCAGCTTTCGTGGAATAAAAAAGTAGTAGTCAGGTATCATCCTGCAATCCTAAGATAAACCTGTCTCTGGAATAGTTGGAAGATTTTCTTTTCAAGTAAAATGTCCTGTTTGACATATCCCTACTCGATTTTAAGCTTTCTTGGGAAAAAATGTAGCTTATATTCTAAAGAATTTTTTTTTCTAAGGCGCATATGTAACAGAAAAAGTAACTATTTGAAAAACTTTTTATAAAATGAAAATCTATCAATGTTTAAATCAATTGATAAATATATAAAATAAAAATTGTTTGCTTAAATCTTTATTTTTTCAAATGGGTGAAAGAAAGCAGTCTTTTAATTCAGCAAAACAAGCTAACACATTTTTCGGACTATAAATGCATCTTTTTAGAATGAAAAATCTTATGGGTATGTGGTATCATATGAGAATTTTTTTTTTTATAATTAGATATTTATAAGAAAATAAGTCAACATTCTCTACTTTAAAGCATATATACATATGAATTTCAAGAAAAAACATCGTTTCCGAGGAAACAATAATTGAAAATAGTTTTTATTTTTTCAAAGGATTTCAATATTTATAAATTCCTAATACTTCAGCAAATTTTAAAACTTTTAAACATTTTTTTCGACTCCTTAAAATTGTTTCTCACCTTTCTGAGTATGGATTTGGTTGTAAGAGTGACATTTAGTGTATTGCAGATTTTTTTTTTTCTATTCGATGTTATGAAAAACTCTAAAATAACAATTATATTTAAATTTATAGATTTTTAGAAAAGAAATTTTATATCAAATTCCTAATTATATGCATACAGAATTGTTAAGTATGTTTTATGAAACAACCGGAATAAAATTCTAAGTGATTCATTAATTACAAAAAGAAAATGCTTTAGCAATTTAAATACATATTAATCATGAAAAATAAAAAGCTAAGTAAAAGCTGTTTACATTTTTGAGCGTCAATGAAGTAATTTAGGTCATTGTTAAAATGTTAAAAATTTTAAATAACTCTATAAATATTATAGCTGAAGCCAGGAAGTTTTGTGCATATTTTAAGAAAATGCAATTCAATTCAAGTAAGCTAGTAAAATTTTTTTTATTATTATACAATTTTAATGTATTGTGTCCCTTTAGAATTGCAATATATCTAATGGTTCAAAGGTAACATTAGAATACAAATACTTGTACTATATAAAATCTATTAGATAAGTTTATCTAATGTCGCAGAACATAATAAAAAAGTATTAATATAATATTATTTCCTTGAAATGAAGCTTCCCTAGAATATTACTCTTATAAAGGACATTTACAGAGATATTGTCTTATGTCTATGGAAGTTTAATCAATGACTCCTCGAGGTTTTGGTGACCATTTTGGAAACTTGGCAAGCAACGGCAGCTTTAGAGATAATAATGAAGGATCCCGAAAATCGAGAATCTCGGCGATATCACGATTAGGGCGAAATTTATGAACTTTTTCTAAAATTTTCCTGTGACGTCACACCTGGCCGAAACAGCCATAAATGCAGAGAGATGCGAAGCCGAAGAAAATCATTCAGGAATAGTCCAAGCTAACCTGCGGAGAAATGACAGGAATTTAACAGGAAACACCCTATATCTGCCCATGAATCTGCCGGAAACTATCGGACTCCATACCAATCATTATATTGGCGGTCTGTCCGTAACACGAATTAATAAACTGGTGAGCTGAGTGCTACCGAAAGTGCTGAGACTGTTATTACAAGTACTGTATTTGCTCCTGCTGTGTCGCTAATGTAAGCAAGTGTTGTTTTTCCTAATTGTGCTCTTAATATGTCCAAGTTTTGCTACTGTATTCGTTTCATCCTGAATATGTGTGAATAAAGCATCATTTGCCAACATCCTCCATGTTAGACTGTTTTCACTCGAACATCAACACGAGATTGATAATTTTCGTACTAGTACTTAAAAGAATGTTGTTTGAAAACTGTGATCAATTTAATCCATGGAAATTTCTTTTTCAAAAACTTAAGAGGATATTTAATTAAAAAAAATTATTTAATTAATTTGTTTTATATCTTATCTCGCTTTTTGTATTATAAGTTCTAAGAATACAGTAGTTAAAATTATTGAAAGATGAAAATATTGTAACGAATAATTTTGTATCCAAATAACCATGTATGTATTCCGATCATATAAGTATATATTTACACATATGCTGGAGTTTTATCCACTTTTATTATCGAACGTTTTCTTAAATGCAGGCTGTTTTGATCTTCATTTGTAATAGGACATATAAGAAGAATTTTTCAGTATTTTTTATCCTCCAACAATGTATTTTCTCTCTTGAAAATATTTTGATACATATGTGTGGAGCTTAAGGTATTATATAAAATGAAATCAAATTGTCTTGAAAAAGTTTTGTAATTTATTTATTAAGGCAGAAAAATATAATAATTTGAAATAACGTATTAATACACAAGTTATCCTCGAAATAGCAGGCATAATAGTAGTAATTTGTAACACAAGGAGAAACTACTCAAAATTATTATTAATTTAATCATTACAATAGAGAAATACAACATACTACCTATATATATATATATATATATATATAT
>BMAW01095856.1:148402-179843 GCA_019974015.1 Nephila pilipes
AAGTTGCTATCCATCTTTTCTTAACTAGTATAACAGATCAATCCGTTGATCCCGAAAATATTAAACTTTTATTTTTCAACCATTTACTCTTCACGATGGTCAAGTACTTAAAATGCTAAGGTTTTTTGAAATGAATATAACATTTTTAAATTTTTATGGTGGTTTTGCGTAATACATTTAATAAATCTGTACATAGAATAAGGATTTCAACAAATAATTATTTTTTAAGTAAATCTACAGAATTGTCAATTTTTCTTGTATTTCTTAGTTTCTGTCGGAAAAAACCCCTAAAAAGCTGTGAATAACATTAGTGCATTTAAACTCATACTTCGAACTGTGAATAACACTTATAATATATGGAGAAACATATTTGCTTAAAATATCAAAACTTGAGGAAGTAGTAGAAGTCTTAAAACATTGAAATACTTTGTAAAAAACTAAAATTTTAAATAATTCATTGTTCGAAAATTGCTTTCTTTTTCTAAAATCAAATTTTAAGTGTAAAAATTTAAAAAAAATGGTTGAAAAAAACCTTTTCTTATCAATATCTAATTACAAAAAGTTGCTCTCAAAGTTCTGCATCCCCCTAAATATTAATAAGTATTACAATATTTTGGTGCATTATTATAAAAAAAGCAAATTTACTACAGCATCTATTGCATTCTAACTGGCTAACAGCTATGTTACAAAAAACTTTAGACCTAAAAAATAAATGCTTAAACATACGTATATAGCAAAGTTAAACATCATTTAGTAAGAATGGCTGATGTTAGTTTCATAGAAAAAAGTTGATGATGCACGATAATGATCTCCTTCAGCAATAAAGTTCGAAGATTCATCTTCGGAACTATAAAAAAGTGATTTGATGCACCGGTGGTTTTGAGTGCATGTTTTAAAAGTTTGGAACAGTTTCTATAACAGATTGTGCTAGGTTAATTAATTACAGGCGTAAAGATTATCTCGTTCGATAATTAATGCCTTCGAATGAAGCCAATGAACAGATTTTGTTTTTTAAATTTCTGGGTACTGAAAATGCTTACTCAGAAGAGTTCAGTCAGTCAATAAAAAAGGTTAATTAATATTACGACAATGTTAAGCTTAAGTTGTTATGCTATTCTAATTATCACTTTGCTGTAATTTTTGGAATTTGTATAAATTATTACTTCTTTGTATAAGGTATTGTTGCAACTTTACCTACAATTTATTACTTGCTTGCTTGGTAATAGTTTCTTCTACATAAAAAATGAAATTCTTTCATTAAGAATTATTGAACACAATTTTTTTGTGTACCGAGAATGGAAAGAGTTCCTAGAAATTTCTGCGAATTGAAAATGCATACTGAGAAATGTAGGATAATTTATATTATGACAATGATAATTAAGAGTAATTGTGTGATTCTAAAAGTATCTTTAATCTTTGTGATATTATATGTATATATATATATATATATGTAGGAATTTTATATTTTGAGACGCCTTCCAACACCATTCTTTCGAGGCGCAAGCACGGAAGACGCAAGCATGGCAAGCGCAAGCTAGATGGAAGAGTGCGACCAACAGAGAAAGACGTGCGATCTGATAGCTCTTTATCAATAGTTCTATTTTAACTTAGTAAATGTTGTACAATTATATAGATGGTTTAATTAAATGTCATTTTCTAAAAATCCGTTTTGTTATTGAATCCAGAAAACCCCTAGACATCTTTAAAACGAGCCATGTACCCCATTTCTGTAATTAGGATTCTACAGAGTAAACAAAAATGTGTGCTCTCGTGCTTGCGCCTCGAATGACTGTTTTTGGTAGGAGTCTCAAAATGTAAAAGTCCTATATATATATATATATATATATATATATATATATATTATTTTTTAGATTATTTAAATTATACGTGTTTTATGATGTTTTCTTTGTACTATTGGTTACTTCAAAACAGTTGGAATTTGGCAAGATTCGTAATTCTTACTCTTATTACACAAATCGACCAACCAAACAAGTCGTTGAGATCTATACTGAAAACACACGCATATCAAATTCGTACATTTAGTACATCATATGGGATAAAGTTGGTAAAAGTTTCATAACTTAATAAGTTTCAAGAAATCGCAAAAGTGTATAAATATGAACAATGAATTTTAATGGATTATTTTAAGATGGCCAAAATTAATTTTTATTTCTTTGACGTTTACTTCATTTCGTAGGTTGAATTACTTTTTTGAATGACGACTAGTAATTCTTAGCGAGTAATTTTTTCGCCATTTTCTTATAAAGAAATTGTTCAGTGTGATACTAGTCTACTCTACTAGTATAAACATGAGCTCAAGTTCTGTGACTCAAAACAGCATTTTTAAATACTTTATATACATTTTTTACGTTGCTGTATATTGCTATTTTATTTATTTTATTTTTTCATTCATTCTTTGTAAGTTTATGTTCTGATTTCTGATGAAATATTTTTAAATTACAAGCATAATTATTATATATTAAAGGCAGATAGTGGTTACATGGATATAATTGAGTATTCTAGTATTAAATTATATTGATATTTATTATGTATTCTTCTATATGTTTGTGTAATATTATACTCACACTAATTTAAAAACTTTATTTCTTTTCAAGACCTCTTATCTTCTGTAATTCATAATCTAATCTATATATTTATATTGTTATTGTTTTATTTTATGATATTTTGATTTGTATTTATATTACGTTTATTTATTAATTTGTAATAATAGTAATTTTTAATAGTTTGGAATTTACTTTTAAATTTCGTTAATTTATTTTTGTTATAATTTTGAAATTTATTATTAGTTTATATGCATATTTATTCCGTATTTCTATTGAATAATAAGAGTTACACACAGACACATTTATTTATATATATATATATATATATATATATATATATAAATTTGTGTGTGTACATACATGCAGTTTATAATATTGTTGTTGCTTATTTGATAAAATAGCTCCTGCTTAAGGAAAAGTGAGAATTTTCTAGTGAGAATTGTTAGCGATAAGATTTTTTTTGAAGTTCCTAAGTACTAAAAATGCATACTTAGAAAAGCTCTGATAATTAGCAAAAAAGGCTAATAAATATTATTACCATGTTAATTTAGCGTTTTCTTAACCACTTTAAATATTGATTTACATTAATATTTATTTTTTTACAGAGAACATTTGTTTATTTAATTTTTATAAGCAATTTGCAATGTTGATTATCTGAAAAAAAGTACTGCTAAACAAAACATTTGAACTCCTGCCATTAAGACATTTTATGTATGAAATTTTCTGATCAATTTATATTCATTTTAAATTAAAAATAGTTTTGAATGGGTTGCATCAAAAAATATCTGTAAAGATTTAATTCATTTAGTTATTCATTATTGAAATTATAATGAAGCATTTGTTTCATAACAATAAAGAAGCACAAATTTAAATGATGATTTCAAATTATATATATTAAGACGCTATCTTATGATTCAAAATTAATAGACTAATATTTCAAAATGTTGCTTTTTAAAGGATTTGTTAATAAATGAATATACTACGAGTGCAGTCTCTTTCATCAATTAGCAAATGCCATCATATATTAAATTAAAATAAAGAATTAAATCAACTTTCATTACATATTCATAAAAAGTATTTTTCAATTGTTTCAAGAATTTCCAAGGTACTTTTCACTAAGCTTTCATAAACCTAAAGAATATACTAAAATTTTATAAAGACTTTACAAAAATTATTTCTAATTAGTTACTGAATCTGATGTCAAATTAAATTGAATCTGAATTTTTCAATAACAAAAAAAGCTAATTCAATACGTTTGCATTTATCTTTTTCTAAATTCTCATCATGTCAATTATTTGCTTAATTTATCATACCCCATTCAATATTTTTGATCCTATTTTAATTATTTATTTAAAAAGGCAAGCTTCTTATGTCTTCTTAAATTAGTGTTTTTTACATAAATCAATATTACATTTTGAAATTATGTTATTGGTTTCTTGATCTTAGTTACAACATTATTTACTTAATAGTATAATATAAACTATCCTTAGATCAGCTACAAGCAAAAATTTTCTGTTTATTCTCATTTGTCTTTTCTGACCACAATTGTGATCTTGAGATTTACAGCTATTCTTAGAACTTCTAACTCTGTTTTCCCTTAAAGACTCTTTCTTGTACTTTGAATCCTTCTAACAATCAAAAATCCATTCGCAATACTTCCATTTTACCTGAAGCATTACGCAGGGCAAACGCTTACAAATTACCTATCTTCATTGAAATTGATGGAAATCGGCAAAGCATGAAGTTAAAGCCGCAATATCTGACTTATAAGTCAAGCCTGAAACGCTGGATGAATTTTGGGTTGTCGACTTCACAGACAGATAACATTTATTACATAGATACTTCTTCGAATCGAAACTTCGAAATGAACATTTATACACACGTCCATTTAATTCTAGTATTGGCGCTTTTGATAAGGAGCTCAATATTTTGTATTTTCAGAGATCATTTGTCTGTTTCTTTCTTGGTGTTTGATTAATCTTTGTGTCTTAAACTATTCCGTTCTGCTTAAAAGGGTTATCTTTTTTCGAAAGAAAAATTGAATTCATTAAATGATGAACATAATATTTCAAAGTAAAGATGTGAATGTGTGTTCTTTCAGAATGTTTTACGCAGTGTAATTTCCTGTACTTTGTCTGTATCCGTTTTTTGAATGAAAATATATGGTAGAAATTTAGTTTTATTTTTTCTCAAATCATTCATGCATTTTTTTTTAAGTTTTTGTAAATAATTTTAAAACATTTTGTTTCTTTAAATTCTCGATACCTAAATCTGTATTTCTGTATCTCTGAAAAGGCTTAGGAAATTGAATTTTATAAATAACTGTCAGGGAAAACTCATATATTTCAGCTCTTTTTATGTGATATTTTATCAGTGAAAAATCTATTACACAAAAACATATTTGTTTGTTAATTAAAAAACACACACACACACAAATATTGCTCTTTATATCATTCATTTTCTTAAAATGTAATTGATTTTTGAGGAATATTTTGATTTGAAAGGCAATTATAAAAAAAATCTGAATTTTAGAAGAATATAATATCATTAAATTTACATTATTTTTATAAGCAATGAAAATATGATTGAATAGCAATGTATAATATCAGTGGATTGGTATACCCTCTCCACACTAACACACCCCATATATATATATATATATATATATATATATATATATATATATATTAATTAATAATAATAAATCAGAAAAATAGAAACATAAAACGAACAACTTAATGAAATTCTGAAATATTATCGTATTTAAGTTTTGTCTACTGTAATCTCTTAACTGCAAATTACCTATAAAAGTTTTTTTTTGTTAAGGTAATATTACTTATGGATGGAACTGTTAATTTTAAAATGTTACTGGTTTTAAATTTGGTTTTATGAGAAGTCGTAGCTCCGAATTATCTATAAAAGTATTTTATGATTTTTTTCAACATAACACTAATGCATTCATGTTTTTCTTGTTTATTTAGCATTTTTAATAACAGTAATAAGAAATTAGGTTGACAATAATAATTTTGAATCTTAAAGGTAATGAAGAATATTTTATATGTTTTAAAATATTTAATAAGGGCTTATATTTTATAATAATTTTAAAATTTTACTCATTATGTTTTAAATTCTTTTAAATTTATCAGGAAATACTTAGAACGATTAAGAATTTGTTCTTTTTTCAAAAAATAATTTGCAGTATGGTTATTTATTAATTACGTGCTTTATATATATGTGTATCTTTATTATGTACATTATTATATGGACAACATTATTAATTGTTGATTTGAAAGAGAGAATTTTAGACAGACGTATTTTCATAAATAATTTTAATGGGTTGATTTGAATAAGAGGAAAAAAAAACGTTTTTACATAATTAAAGTAATAAAATATTTTTCGGAACATCAGAATATTTTATTTTTCCAACTAATACTTAACTAATTAAAATTTCCCTATTTTTAATTACAAAAATGGAGAAATATTGTGCACATTGGTAAAGCTTTTCGAAATTACGATATTTAATTTAATGTATGGTTCTTAAAACTCCCACCTCATATTCATAAGATACCAACATAATGTTTTGAAGGAGCGTAAGAATTTTTTAATTTTTTTTATCTGCAATATTCTATTTAAATCAATTTTTTTTTATTAAAAATGAATAAAAGATGAATTAGTCCTTTTGTAATATATGTAGTATTATATTTAGTTATTTACATCAAGTCCTGTACTTTCTTAATAACACTTAAAGATTTTCGAAAATGTTAACTTAATTAACATTAGTTGATAAGGCGAATTCTTATCAAAGTGAATACGTATAAAATGATATACAGTAAGACGAATAGTTTTAATATTTTCTGTCAATGAAAATTGATATTTTTAACTATCCTCATTTTTATATTTACTTAAGCAACATGAGCAAAATTATGTCATTAATTCTTCCTCTCATTTTTAGTAGTAAAATAGTTTTAAATGTGTATAAGAATATGAAATTATATATCATGATATCGGTATGTTATGAGTAGTTTTATCCTTTTAATAAAGAATTAAAATTTGTCTGTTGATATTTATTAATTGTTAGTAAATTAATTTGGGTTTAATCATGTGTCCAGTAAATATTAAACTATAAAATTACGATTTATTCTCTGTAGTGCTCTATTTCAGGTTCTGCAGTTATTGTCTCGAGAATATTTTTCTTGAATAATTACTGTAGGATTCTTAAATACCGAAACAGCAATTAAAAATAATAAGAAGAGCTATAATTGAAGATAATTGTTTGAAATAATTTTGCACATAATTAAACATCGTTTTTCCTTTTCTTTTTATTAATTGTATATTATTTTAGAAATATCATTAATGCAGAAATTCGGATAATTTCACTGATTACTGAGCAACCAGGTGTAAAACAGACGAACAAACGTAAGGTATCTGCTCGCAATCATATTGAAATAAATGGATGTAAAGCCGAATTTTCTATTTTTATCCTCAAATTTCGACTATTATTTTTATTTGGATGCAGTCAATTGCAACCAAAATAGAAGAAAACAGTTGAGGTCTCGAAAAATTACATATTTCTTTCGATTAGGAAAATCATAGTGTTTTTCTTAATGATTCACTTGCGAGTTTTCTGATCCTTAAAGGTATTTTCCAAAATCGAGTAGAAAAATAAATTAAATAATTTTATTATTCTTGTTTTTTATTATTTGGACAGCACTTAGCAGCACTTTTGGACAGCATTCAGAGGAAAACAATATTTTATATCTGACCAGGAAATTAAAAATTTCTCAGTACGAACACTATGATCGCTTAAATTCAAAATGACAGGTGGATGGATAACTTTATCTTGTGTAATTTGGGAGTAAATTTTAAATATTGTTAATTTTATTATGAATCGAAGATTATAATTTCACCCAAATGATTATGAAAAATATTTTATCTGGTTAGTTTTAAGTACACACAAATTTTATTAAGTTAATTTTTTCCCAAAACAATTAAGTCAGTTAAATAGACGGAAATAAAACAACGAATGTTTGTAGAACTATTTAAAAATAATTTCTCCGAACTATTTTCAAAAGAATGTGAAAACATTAAGTAGCATTTTTGATTAATTATAGGCGACTTTCAACTGATAAATACATTTTGTTAACATTAAGCTTTTGTTAACTTTAGCAGAATAGCCAGATCTCTCAGCTCTTGAGCCGTAAGCCACAACTATCACTCACAATCTCTTTTGTTGTTCAAATGAGGTATTTTTGGTGATTTTCTTATCATCTGATATTTTCGATAAACCTCGTCCAATGTTTGCCTAATTACCGAGAGAGTACATTTTTTTATACAAATGGAACAAGAAGAAAAAATATTTTATCAATGTCAAGTTTTAAATGTCTGGCCGAGAAGAATTTAGGGCGTCTCTTAAAAAAAAGTGAACCCTGTTACGCATAACGCAGTTTTTGAGATAAGTTTAATATAATTTATCAATATACAGTAATGAGTTCTATTTATCAGAAAAATGAATTACATATAACATTGACTTATTTATTTCAGCTTGTCAGCAAGTGAATTCCGGTGTAAGTGCTATTTTCGGACCTCAGAATCCTCTACTGGGCAGTCACATCCAGAGTCTTTGCGACGCTCTGGACATTCCCCATATCGAAGCGAGGTTGGACGTCGAGTCAGAAGTCAAAGAGTTTTCCATCAATCTGTATCCAAGCCCTTGGTTACTGGGAAAGGCCATCCGGGATTTGACTAAGTATCTCAACTGGACGAAAGTAGCCATCATTTATGAAGATGACTCAGGTAAGAAGTGATTGCTTAAATGTTTATCCTCTTGATTACTTTTTTTCTCATTAGGATCAAAGTTAGAAAAGATAGTGTTTTCGATTTTAAGCATTTGAAAACATTACTTTTAATCACCTACGAAATGTTTAACATATCATGAAATGCAACGATACTATAACATTATTTTTTGCATTTGAAGTCTAACAGTTGGGCTAATAAAGAATGAAGTATTCTCGCATATTAAATATAAACAAAGTATATTCTCGTGTATTAAATATAAATATATTATTACCCTTATATCCTTATTAAAATTATTAAACCTTGTGGGTATCAAATAGGAATATAAATTTAGAAAGCTTTTTTTACATAATAAATTAATAAAAGAAAATATAAAATGGAATAAATGAGCATTAACGAAGAAAAGATTTATGAGAGGATAGCTTGCGATATTTTTTGTAATGAATAGTTACAGTTAAAAGGAATTTTGTTTTGTAAGAAACAAAATATAATTAAGCATATTTATGATTTTGAGATTTATTATTGTTAGCTGTGCATTTTTCGAAGACACTTATTTAATAATTAAGGAAAAAAACACTTTTATCCAGGATACTAAATAGTAATTAAGTGAACATATATGTTTGATCTTTAGGAAATTAGAACTAAAATGCAATAATATGCACATTCTATAAAAAGGTTTTCCATAAGTATTTGGTGATCTAATCTTTAAAAAATACACATTTGTGAGCTTTGAAATTAATACATTCTATATTTAGCTTATGAATTTTATATTAGCATGAAACTAAACATGTTTTATTTAATTTTAGAATTGTCAAATTCTCTTTAAAAGAGAACTTCATATAAATTATATAAAAATGTGGTAAGCAGAAAATAAATTAATTAATAAATAAAATAAAGAAACAATTTTATTTATGTAACATATATTAGAATAAAATTGTGAAAAATAGAATAATAATTTTTATTTGAATAATAATTACTAATTTCAATTTTAGAGTTATTGAATTTAAGAAATTAATTTTAATACCTAGTGTCAGGATGCGAGGGCTGATAATATAGCTCCAAAGGCAGATTTGTATCTTACAACTTAATGATTAGAAATGTTATGAAAATGAATAAACCTCTATATCATCTATCGAAAATTTAAAATATAAACTATAAAAAGAATCATATCTGCAGAAAACCTTACAAAGCTTATTTACTTGGGATTTACATAGGCTCATTTGGATGTATCTCAGGAGAAGAAAATAAATTTCAATTTGTATATAGATTACTTTGATGATAAACACAAATCATTTACAAGAAAAATAAGAAATAAACATGAAAATAAATAAATGATAAATTCCTTAACTATTGTATAAATAAATTTCAAAAAAATAATTTCATAGTAAAATTATAACTAGAATAAATAATGTTATATCACCAAATTAATAAGAACATTAAATATAATTACAAAACGGGATTCCATTATTTTGCTTCAGGAATAATATTAAATAAAAATGAAAGAAAATTAAAACATACAAATAATACGTTGGTCGTTCAAAGATCGAATTTCATTATTATTCCACATTATTAAATTCATTATTATTCGAATTATTCCACATAGCATTGGAAATGATTTGTTTTTAGTAAGTATTCTGACTCACTAGACAGCTGTCTTAGTCTCAGTTGCTTGTATTCATGATCATGAACCATTCTTACCTCAATAAACCTTCGTCAAAACTCTTCTGACCGATGAGACCTCCCTGAGCACCTTATTTGGGAAAGATCCACTGGAAGCAACCCAACATTTTGATTTTTCGGTTTCTGGTACATAATGTTGAATTCAAGTCTCACCGATGTTGACGACTCAAAGCGACAACAATAAGGTAGCAAATGACTATTAGCTCAAAACTAACTTATGATTTATGTAAATTTGTTTCGGATCCTTTTAACAGATTACAGCATTCAATGGTAGCAACAGTTTACCTTAATGATGCCATATGTCTTCGCACATACAAATACTTTAAGAAACACTCTCGTAATTAAAATACCCGATTTTAGATTAGAATGTTTAACTATTTTAAATACGTAAGAATAAAATTTGTAATTTAAAAGTATTCAAAAATTACATTCATATTAATTTACAAAAGCATTTCAAGACCTAAGGAGCTTAAATCAAGCAAAAGAAACTTGAAACAGAAATTTAAGAAATGGGAAATAAAGAAGAATGTAGTAGTTATATGCTTACCATCAAGGTCTTGACTGAGAAATGCTTTTAAACTAGATATTATAGATACAACTACACCACACTTCATAGAATTCATTTTATACAAAATAGTATAGATCAGTGCAAAGAATGCAACAAAGAATCAAGAAAAAAAAAGTTAAGCAAAAGGATATAAAATTCATGTAACCAAAATAAAAGTATATTACTTATTCAATACATAATATATACTTTTATTATGTAATTATTCCAATAAATTGCTAAAACATTTACCTAATAAATATATAAACTATCTTCTTAACTTAAACTAATCCTAAACTCCTTCTATTCATTAAACTAATCGAGATGCTTTACTAATACCTTTTATCGTTTAACTACATTTGAGTGACTAACTGATTTGCCAGTACAAAATATTTAATAAGACCTACTAATTCAAAATATTAATAAATTTTACACTGAAGAAAATAATGCATACTCTTTATATTAGTTAAAAAGTTTATATCGAAGTAAAAACAGTGTTTTCTATAGAAATATTTTTAAAAAATAAAAAATTGCCATATTAATGACATAAAATAGTAGCTTTCTGAATGCTACAAATTTTAATTATAAATATTTTTAGAATTAATTGCTGATCGAAATTTATAGTTAAGAAAATAATGGATTATAAGGATGATAATTATTTTTATAAAATAGAATTCATATTTATGCAAACTAGCAGACCGGTAAGCGTTGTGTGGCTAAGTTATACATTTAATTATATGTAAGTAAACTATCCAATACAGCAAATTATTATTTAAGGAATAAAGATGCAAAACATTGTAGCTTATGTAAAAAACTGATGGGATTGATTGAACTTATTCATAATCATTTGAGGACGATAGATATGAAAATTTTGATGGAGTTAATATTAGCATAAATCAACATAAATTTTTAATTTTATATTTTATTCATCTCATATTCAAATATAGTATTTAATACAGAAGAAAAGTAATTTAGTTCTTAGTTGTTAACATATATCAATTTTAAATGAGAAGGTAGAGTAGATTATTTATTTTTTCGTATTGAGATTTCACTTTGAATTATATAAAGTATTCAATAAAATTAATTCAAAGATAATCGATGACATGTATTCTACCTATCACTGTCTCATTGTTAAATTACAAATAGATTAGATCTTTTTCCCTCATGAGCATACAAATACACAATTGCTCATAGGAACACATGGATTTTCAGAAGTCTAAGCTGCAATTGAGATTGTTTGGCTTTGAGACTTATTTATGATCATGGCTAAAAGCTACTGAATGGCAAAAACTGAAGCCTTTTGAAAGGATTGTCATATATTGATAGTATCATTGGAATGCATAATGTCATCAGGGCCATTTCTCCTGTAAACTTCCAGTCAGAATGGTTGCTTCAAAAAATATTTCCGGTGATATTTTTTTGATGACCAAACGTGTACCATTGGATAATCAGAGGAGAATTCAAATAACGCAGAAGAAAAATAGGTGTACCTCAACCGAAGATTGCGTTGTGGCATTCCAGGCATATCCAGAGAATTTATGAATTCAATTGAAAATTTACACTTTCGTTTTCATCAACAAAAGTGTCGATTAATTTAAAGACACCAGATTACTCTGGTAATAATTGTTGCATTTAGAAGTTACTTTTGTCAACATCAAGATTTTTGGTTGCCATAATAACCCTCATTACTGAGCCAGTTATGCATATGGATTATTCTGTATGTCCTAGAAGATACTCTCGCAATTAATTTTGCCTGAACAGGGCAGAAATGGTTTGGCAATTTAATGCATTATGCATTAAGCCAGTTCTATTGTACCGTTTCCACATTCATAAATTGTTCGGAAAACATTTGTGCCGATGGATCATTTCAAATGTACGAGCATTTTTTATGGTCAGTCGAAGTGTTTCGACACTGGCCTTAACAAAGATTGTTTTAAACATGCACTAATCTCATCGAAGAAATAAGAGCGAGAAATGACTGGAGTGCATTCTAGAAACAATACAGATAGGGTCTGTGAAAATTTCAAACAAATATATTCAAAACTTTTCTGTTATCATTGTCACCGTGCAATACATTATGTGGAAGAGTTTGAGAAAATCTATATTAAAGTTTAAACTTTTCTCAAACTTCTATACCCTTACATTATAGTATCTGTGTGTTAGGCTAAAATTCTTGATTTGTATGTTATATCTTCATCTTGGCGGCAAATTTCATTTTCTGTTTAGATCTATTTTTTCCGGGCAGTTTTCACACCACATGATGAAAGTTGTCTTTGTTCAGTTATCCTTCATCAAGTTGAGCAACCTCTTTCAATTGTTCCTACTTGCACATCAGCTACATTTAAGAAATCAAACAAACCTTGAAACTTTTTATTAAATTGTATGACGGTACAAGCAGGTTAATCGTACAGTTTGCAATTCAACGAAAATCATTTCAGTATAAATTTCCACAAAAACGCCATAAAAACTTTTAATTTTCTCCATTTGTGTTTTCCTTAGTAAACATTTATTCAGTAAATGCTGTTTAAGGTTTTGCTATAAAGAGGGTTTAATGATGTTCATTATGTTTTGGGCTAGTCCTCACTGTAGTATCATTATATTACCAGTATTTTGAAGTTTACCACACGCTTTTGAATGTATCCTATATTCAAACTTGTGACACTATTTTTCCCATAAATATTTCTAATCGAAAAAAACAAAACCATTTGAATGACATTTCCATAAAAATATTTCATATTTTAATTTTCATGTGAGTTGATCTTTAAACACGCGATAGATACTGATGGGTTCCCATGGCACCGATGATCTGGGTGTTTCGTACACTGAGTAAGTTTATCTTCTTCAGGATTTTTTGACAACATCTGCACATTTTAACACATAATCTTTATCCAGCACTTGCAGTATATTTGGATATACTAACACTTCCTCTTCGACAAATGTCCCTCTCTGCCATGTTCCACTTGACTGACATGCCGCAATGAACAATTTCATCAAAATTATTTTTCTCAGAAATCAGGCAGCCCATAATTTCATGTTACATTGCTGGAAACATTCTCCAACTTTTTTTTCAAGACATCTGTAAGCTGTCTTAGATGAATAACAAATTAAAGGAACGCAGCTTTGCAAGCCAAAACAAATGCAAGGTTGATGCTGTATTTTGTTCATTTTGGAGATGTACAAAAAGGAGATTGAACATTCACAGTTTGGACATTTTAGTGACATGATGCTAAACACAAATACTGATCTCCGAAAAACTTGGTACTTGTCTATTATAGAGGCTCTCTGTCAAATTATGATTTACGCCAAAGTCGTCACTAAACTAGAAGCCTATCTTTAATATTATCTACTTGGCGATATTTCTTAGTCGCTTGGCGATTAATCGGGTATGCTCCTATAATAGACAAGTACCAAAAAAACTTGATTTTACAATTTCTGAAAACAGGACAATTAAACGGAGGAAATAAAATTATCAAGGTTAAAGTGTTGAATAAGATGCATAGGTGTTTGGCGAATCTTTGGGGGGCGATAAAGATTTCTAAAAGTGAGGATCTTCGTTATAGTATCCCTGAATACTCACGCCTTAATTCACGGTGTAACTCCGTCTAGGAAGTCGCCAGTTTCTTGTCGCCATTCACCTAGGGACACTAATTATTCCCTGACTTTGAACCCATTCAAAATTTTAAAAATAATCATTTTATTATGATCTTTATTTTCTAAACTTATCAAATGGATTTGAAAATTGAAGTTTGATTCATCAATGTTGTTGTAACACATATATCATGTTCTCTCATCCACATTCCTGATGTAAGGTTTCTTAAATATATATTTTCGAACAGGACTCTGATTTTTACTATTAGCTACAATTTAAATTTGAAATACCAATGCTAAATAAATAAAATCAAAAAGATCTAACTGAAATTAATTTCTATCAAATCTGAAATAATATATATATATATATATATATATATATATACATATATATATATATATATATATATATATATCAATCAGACAAAAATTAGAATGGTTGTTATTTTTTGGTCCACACAAAAATCTTCAATTAAGGAACATTGTGTATATAAGAAGGAATAACATGCTGATTAAATTCATTCAGATATCTCAGCTTCCATAAAAATTAATTAAAACTTACACCCAAATTTTACACCCCTCATAAAGATATATTAGACGCACTCATATTTTTATTATACGTGGCAGATGCTTAATCAGCTATTCTTTTAATAAATGTCTTCAGTATAAATATAGTTATAGTATGTATATATATATATAGTATATATATATATATATATATATATATATATATATATATGTATATATTGGTTTTTTTTTTATGATATTAACAATTTTATTACAATTTTAGCTATAAAATATGGGTTACATTTCTAAGCATTTATTGAATTTAAATAAAATATTATTAAAGATTTTTTATAGTTAAAAAAAGCCATAGATAGCACAAAAATTGGTGAAATGAAAAGCATCATATAGAACTCTGCAAAAAAATTTTGAAATTGGTTAGAAGGATAATATTCTCATTAATTAAGCAACTATTTCCTATGTACTGTAATAAATGATTAATAAGGGCTTAGTTGTATTATTTTACTTTTAAATAAAAAAAAAATAATCTTTAGAGAAACGAGTTTAGTCGCATTCTATTAAAAAAATTTGTTTTTCAGATTTATAAAATATTAAACTTCAACTTATGCTTAAATATATCTAAATTTCATAAGAAAAACAATTTAACATATACGAATTCAAGCTGCATTTTTTTTTAGCAAGAAAGGCGAAATAAAATAAAGATTGGCATATTAAAATTCGCTAGGATATGATCAAATATTTTTTACAACATAATTATATACTAAATCCATAGTCATTATTTAAAGACTGTTTAATTTTATTGTTGAAATGACCTACATAGCTTCTATTATTGCTTTTAATCAGGAATTAAGTAAATTAATGTTTTTTGAAAAATTAACTTTTTAATTAATATATTCTTAAAGAGAAGGAATTAAATTTAACGATGAAAATATTTAAAAAAGCTGCTGCACCATAAGGTATACATCTAATGGTATTCTTGAATTAATTGTTTTAATATTAATTTCCATCACCGCTGCTGCAAATTTTACTGTGCATAATAATTAAACTTGTGATAAAAAAATTATTTCAATGATTTAGTTAAATAATGCATATTATTTGCATGTTTCACATTTATCAGAAATTTGATTAGACCAATTATTTCATTCAAAGAAAACATAATTTTTAGTTTAACTTGTAATATCTTAATCGTGCATACCAAGTCTTTTAAATTAGCTGTTTAAAATAATTAAAGTAAATATTTTGTTTTTTAATCAAATCAACTGCAAGTGAATATCCAAAGAAGGGAAAATAAAACACTTCAAATTGCTGAATTCACAGATGTTTACTGGTACGGCATGGAAATGCGATTTCTGTTTATACATTTATTATGGAATTCATTTGCTGATTTTAAAGTGTTTTACATAAATTATACTATATTTTTGAATTTATATAGTGTAAGATTTGTATTACGTGAAAGCTTTAATGTTTTATTACGACAGGTTTTTTTTTAATTGTGTAAACATGTATATTTTTCTTTAAAAAACACTAAGAGTTTCTAAGCAGTTTTACGAGATTTGTAAATGAAAAAATAGGGAAACAAACTGCAGGGTAGTCACGTTAAAGTATTATCTATATATGTAGTTAACACAAGATTTAAAAAAATCTAATCTGTTTGTTTTTTTGGCTTCATCGTAAAAAATATGAGTTAATGCAAAAATAGCCACACATTTTTCTAATGATCTTTTTTTTTATAAATAACAGAGGACGTGCCTTTTATTTTTATCAAATCTTTATGCAGAGTTATAAGGCTTTCTTCCAAAAGAGGAATAATTTATTAGAAGCTTACCTTTTAATTTTACATCCAAAATACTTGTGTAATATTATAAAGTTCAATATCAGATTATATTTTTCTTATTCAGATAAATCTATTGACTACAAGGGATAAACACAAAATAACTTAATTTTCTTTAAAGACGTAACGAAGGCATTGTATATACGTGAACGGCATACTTACATGATGAAAACCCAATGCAATATAATAAAAGATGAACGATATATATAATATTTCTTTGCCCCTTTGTAACTCTTTAAATGATCAAGTGAAAGAAATGTACAAATTTTAGATTTTTTTTTTTTTTGATAGCATTGTTTAATGTTGATTTAAACGCTTATCTATAATTCATCTGTTGCATTGTCAAGATAACATTCGAACTGAGGTTATAGGTTTTTACAATGACTTCGAATAACAGTAATAATGAAACAAAAAAATAACAAGGAACTTTTTAGAAATGTTACATAATTTATTCAAACATAAATTATAAAACATTTTTTTGCAATGATACGCCAAAAATACTGGTTTATAATGTTAATTGTTCTTAGTATTTGGAATAGTTAGAAAGAAGAGAACGCGTAAGACGTGATACTAATATTATATTTTAGTAGCTTCGTTAACATACCATTAAGATAAAATTGTTTCAATCATAGGAGGTTGAAGATACGTACACATCGGCAAGCCAAACCACTAGCGCGCGATTTGGCTTGCAGGTGTATGAACTTCAAGGGAAAAAAAAACTGTTCGCGAGTCACTCACAGCGATCCATTTCCATTCGATTTTTAACTGAACACAAATGAGCTAGTTTAAATTGGTCCCTATTCGAATTGGGAGGGTTTTACTTGTAATATATCAATTCTCAAGAAAGCATGAATATTGGATAGACTATTTTATCTTGTGACCTACTGCTCAGTTTGCTTTTTGTTGTATATCGTTGGAGGTTTATTAGGAAAGCTATTAAAGTGCGAGGGTTTGCAACAGTCTGATCTTTCAAGTATTTCCTGCATTTAACAGTTGTCAAAGCACAGAATATTACAACCGGCATATACAGAAAACATTGATGATCATTGATAGTGAGGACTGAGCGTTTGAGTCACTTTCCTCCTTTGTTAAAGCAATTTCATCACATTACATCCTTATATCACTTAAATTATTTCTGCAACGTATCTATTTTCTTTTTCGTATTTCTAACCTGAAATTACATTTCGCTCGATGATACACAACCTGCATGCATTATATCATGCCAATCATTTTAATATTCTCCAATATGAATTACAATTTTTCTTAATGCAACATTTTTTCCTTTATTTTAAAAAAACTCTTCGTAAATGTTATTTCGCTCTTGCAAATAGGCTTGATAATGAGTCGGCATAGTAATGCTGAATGACTTTTGTAGTGTAACGACTGAAATTTGATTTTGAATGACGTTAAGATTTAGAATTTTTTTAATTTTTAGCTTTGATGTTAATTGTTTATTTCCTGCTCTCTAATAACTATATTTTGTTTTTATATTTTAACAGTATACCAAATAAATCATATTTCACTAAACAATCTTATTTATAAATAAACTATATCCCAAAATGAAATAATAAATTATACATTTACACTGTTTACATAAAGTGAAATTGAAATTTCAGTTACTTGATATAAATTTCATGTTGTTTCTTTTAGTACGATATTAAAACAACAACCAATCAAAAATTGTTGTTAGAAATTCTAAGATTTTAGAGATGAAATTAAATCATTCATATTTTTTAAAAGCCATAATATTGCGCACCTCTAATACTATGCATTCTTAGTGTAATTTTTCTTAAGAAATTTAGTTTAAGAAAAGTTATTGTAAATATACATTTTTCCATTTTTAACCTTTTATTTTAAGCTTAAAACAATACCGCTTTCGTCAAAAACATCTGTTTTAATTCGTTGTTAATTATTATTAAAAATAAATCGTACAAAAGTGTTCAAAAATCCAATGTTCTATCATATTAAAATGTTAAAATATTTGATGACCTTCATCAAGTTTTTGAAAGTAATGAAGTGTTTGACATAATATAAAGAACTTTTGTTGTTTGACATAATAAAATTACTAAATTATTTTTCAAATATTATTTTCTCCAAATTCTATTATATAAAGTATATAATAATTATATAAAGTAAGGCTTAGATTATCTTAGCCCCATGAAAAAATGTATATATATATATATATATATATATAGGAATTATATAAATTGCACAGTATATATATATATATAGAATTATATAAATTCTGCTCAGTATATATATATAGATAGAAGAGATATCTCTGCACAGTATATATATATATATATATATATACTGTGCAGAATTTATATAATTCCTATATTTTATAATTCATGCATGTCTATTTTTTTTAATTAATACATTTCTAAATAAAAATATATCTTCATTTTAAACAAACAAGTAGAACTAAAAGTAACATGTTACAGATTAAAAACATTACTTAAATTTATTATCTCCTTTGTTCGAAATGAAATTTAAATATTGAGTGTTTGTTTACAAGAATGACCGAGAAACGTGCCTAAGTATCGGTAATTTTACTAATTTCTAAGTAGTTTAACTAAACGAAAACAAAAGAAATGCCTCAACAAGACTTTACTTTTAATTATAGCTCTTAGAAGTACCAGAAAATGAACTCAGCATTAAGATAACTGGAAATATACGCTTCAAGTAATTATTATGTACTTAAAATCATACTTAAATACTTAATCTTTAAATTTAATCCAGTGTAAAATCCGAAATTGTAATTGCAAATGCATTAATGTTCTGTAGTATATTGGTTAAGAATTTTACAGAGAGTCTTGTCGATTTATTTTGCTATTTTACAAAAGTAAAATAAAAAAAAAGATAAAGCATTATAATTAGCTTATAGTATTTATCAAAATTACAATTAGGCTTAATTATTGGTGCATATAAGTCAATTTAAGTAATTTTGAATGTAATATTTTAAACCTTTTAATACATTGTCATTTTATTACCCAAAGAGCTTTTGAAGGTGCTTAAGAATCTATTTATATTTTGAAGCGTACCTTGATAAATTTATACGATTCAGTTTCCAATGTATTTTCAATAAATGCATTAATTTCTTCGTAAAAGAAATTTTGTGTATATGTTTAATAGATTTATATATAAATTTAGTATTTACTTTTCATTTAATTTCCTGTTTTTACAAATGTTACCGTACAAGTTTGATAATCTTTAGATGTGATTTTCATTCTGTTAGTTTTATATCCTTTATGTTTAATTACTGATTATTATGTTTTATTGTAAAATCAGCTGTTTGATTTACACTTTGGTATTCAAGGCCTTTAATTTACTAGATGTAATCTTGGTGAAAAGAATAAAAGTTGAATGCTCCAAGGCTGTTTTAGATGAAGTCTAAAAGTATAATTAGCTGTATATTGATGAATGAAAATTGAAGATTTCTAACAATAATAGAAACTTGATCAAAAAAGTGCATTAATGTTCAAAAGGACATTAATAAAAGATATCCATTTAAAATATAGTTACGGAAAAATTCCTTCCTCTTTGGACGAATGTGCGCGTGGGAGTAAAATCAAGTCCAACTCGGAGGATAACGACAAATGACGATTTTTCAAAATCTTGACACAGGTAGACAGCTTGGACACACAAAATGCACATTGGCACAGACACATGAACAAAGCACACACTTTTGCGGGATTCACAATTATTTCAGGAACATTCATTTCATCACCACTGCGGACATCCACCGCAGTAATATTCTGCACTTCCTGGAAGGGTTCCGACAATTCTAGCAGATACGCGCTGTTTTTCGCACCATCCTCTCACCAAGCCAACAGCTTCAGTAGATCCCCTGTTCGATCTCCGCAACAGAATTCCAAAGACAGACTCAAGCAATCTCTGCTTGCCAGACTCTGGGCAGAACCTCCAGCATGATTCCCGTTCAAGCCACAAGCAGACTCCACAGACAAATTGATCCCGTACACAGACCGATTCATCCGACAGTCTCCCTGGAATATTTTACATCATCCAGCCAGGCGTCCCATGACATGGGAAAATTCATAAAAAGACCGCAACTTTCCTTATTGATGTTTCTGTTCTAGTTATAGCCACTTCGAATACTCAGCATTTGTAGCCACCTGCCAAGTTTTCTAGCTAAATCACCAAAATGGTCGCCGAATCCATACGAGTCGAAGGGTCATCTGGTGACATCTGTGTAAATCCACATTTTCCTTGATAAAAAGAACAAGGTAGCATGAATTCATTTTCGTAACACTATTAAAGAAATGACTCCTTGTATGAATTACAATATATCATAAATTAAACATAAAATTTGAACTCCAACTTTATCAATATTTACCTAAAGCTTGATTTAAGATCTATGCAGAAAATTGCTTATTTATTATATATTAGTCTATTACATGCGCGTAAGTGCTTCCAGCATAGTAATCCTAAATTATTTTTTTTCCTCATTTTTTTTTTTAAATAAGTAATTCATCAAGTTGAAAATCTAACAATTAAGCTCATAATTTCAGAAATAGTTAAAAGTGTTGGCTGATGAAGAAGCAAATCTCAAAATTTTAAAATATATGATATGGCTTAGGCTATTTTTCGATTTTTTTCTTTGTCAACTTTTTATTGAGATTTAATTCCTTAATATATACAATTTTATAATTTGTTTGCAAAGCGATCAGGTAACATCATTTTTCTATTCTTCTAAATATTTAAGTGATAATAATCTAATTTCAGCGTTTTAACAGTTTCTTTAAAAAAATTATTAAAAATAAGTATAATTGATATTCGGTTTTTTTCTGTTGTATTTGTCTTAATTAAATGTCAAATTGTATTATTAAGTTTTTTTATTGCCACTGTACAAGGAGAGGAAAATTAATGAATGACTGATTTTATCATTAATAATGCTTTTCATCTCTTCAAATGTATTGTAAATTAACTTTAAATTTTCAATTTTTGGTATATTTTAAATGAATAATCATGCATCAACTTAAACAAATTTAATGATAGAAATTCATTTTATGATTACCAATAACCATTGAACTGTGAATAATTATGTCGCTTTAATTACCATTCTATGAAGATAACGACACATTAATAATTAATTAAAATTTCTACAGGAATATATTTTTATACAAATTATTTAGAATTTTTTAAAAGTATTTTCCCTTTATAGTTTTTAACTGCACAAGAAAACATGGAATCAAACCTAAAATTATATTCTATTATTTTATATGAAAATGAATGTATATAAATGTTTTTTGATTAAATGAATTCTATGAATTAAATTATTGAGCAAATGCAACATTTTAAACAATGAAAGCAGATAAAATACAAAGCAGACGTTAAAGTTGAGATATGGTTTCTCAAAAATATTACAAAAAATATTGTTTAGAAAACATAAATAAGTAAATGAGATTCAAAAAATTACTGATAAGAATATAGATCCCTTGTGTAACACTTCTATTTTTAATTAATTATTTTTGCATTATTTACTGACATAATTTCATTAGTAATAAAACTAATATATTAATGTTATATCAAATTACCTGATTTTAAGTACAGAAATAAAGGCTTGGTTATTTATAATTAGATTCAACTTAGCAGAAAAGTCAATTTTAAATTTTGATTTGGACTTTTAATTTTATTTTAACTTTAGGTACCTCTACTATAAAATGGAAATATGATTCATTCTCTATATTTTTAATTTGCGTCTTAGACCTTAAAAATCAAATTTACGTCAAATTATGTTAGAAAATAATATATATATATATATATATATATATATATATATATACATAATTTTTATAACTATTTAAACTTATTAAAAATAGTTTGTATTAAGTCTTCTGCCATAGACTTATTCACATAAAAAATAAACATGGAGGAGGTAATATATACCCCAGAGTGGAAAAAATAATTTTCCGTTGAGTAAGTTACAATTGAGAAAAATAAAATTGTTTACATACCTCTCATATTTATCAACCAAACAAATTTGATGAGATTTTAAATGTTTACTTAGTTTTAAGTAGAAAGTCGACAAAATCTTTAATGTTTTTTATATTCTTATTTGAATTTCTTAATTTTAGAGAATGATTGTTTTTATGCTTTCTCGAATAAAGTGTGTAAATAAAGTGACATTAATGGAGTAATTAAATGGGACGATTTTAGGTACTTATTTTTTTAATATGCTATTAAAATATGCAGAAAAATAATTAAAGTAACTTAAATGAGACGAAAATCCTTTAAAAGCTTCTCTAAGAATAATTTTTTAGCCCAATGAGCGCATAGTTGAATTCTTTTTAAAAAGAAAGCTTTATTTGGTACTGTAGAATATGATCTTTTTTAGTGAGTAAAAAAACCTTTTTAACAATGAGAGGAAATGAAAAGATTATAAAACAAGTTAATGGCTCTATTTAGAATAAGAAGGATCACCATAAAAAAGGATGCAGTATCCCGTATCATTACTCATATCTTATGTCTGAATTAAATATGATGTTTGTAAAACTAGAAGTTAGGAAACAATTTTTAGAATTTTTACTAGAGTGGTTCAAAAAAATAACCGAGTTAGGAATGGAAATAAGGTTAATTCTCTTCAGTATTTTCGTTTAACTGAGAATTCAATGTGTATGAAACTCTTTACATTTTTAAATATTGTAGCCAAATTTTGATTTGATTTTTGAAATGGATGTCAAATCAGAACTAAACTATTAATCAATTTGTCAAGTCATACAATAGATGGTGGAACACAATGATAACATAAAATGAACTTAGCAACGCCCTATATCGTAAAAAAATGGTACATTTTGAACCATTGGTAGTGAATCAAATTTTAAAAAAATGGTACTCTAACTTTTAAATTATCTATTTAAATTAAATTATAGCTAATCACGTGTTTCTTAGAGAATTTAAGAAGGATTAAAAGTTTCTGAAGCATAGAAATACAAGTTATGCCAACATGGTACCGAAAACTTTTACGTATAACAAAACGAATGGTTAATTCATTTACTGGAATTCTTTTTTTATATTATAAACAACGTTTTGTAAGATATTTATAAAATAAAAAAAAAAAAAAAAAAAAAATAAGTCGACTAATTATGGCACTGTTTTTTTTTTCTAAAAAGTAATTGCTTACCCCGAAGAAATACATTTGCATATGCCCTTTATTTCCCTTTTCATATCGCCTATTCTGTCGTTAATCATTGCAGATATTTGACAAGCCTGATAGGCCTGATTTTTTTAAGGAATTAAAGGAATATATCAATCTTTGAATTGAATGCACACTTGCTATATTTATGGTTACACTACTAAATATTTCATTTTCAGATTTTTTTTTTCCAATTTTAATAAGTTTCCTTTCTTTTCGTGAAGTTTAATTTTGTTTCTTTAAAACTACAGCTTTTAGTTCTAATTTGCTTTAAACCCCATATTGGCAAAGTGATATTCTTTATGTCTTCAGAATTAATAAAATGAGCACAAATTATGGTTTAATTATCATTTTAAATTAATTAAAATATAAATAGTTGAAATACATAAACATAGAAGAAGGCTATATTCGAAAATCTTTTGAGAAAATTGAATGGGCTTAAAAAATGCTTTGGAAAGAAAAAAAGATATTATTCTACGATTCTCTCTCATTAAATGAACATTGAACTTCAAATTTTAATAAAAAGTTCTCACATGGATTGAAATGCTTGTAAAAACACGTAATATAGAGTTGACTTCAATAATTATATAAAATTAGGCACATTTCTTTCTATTTATCGCTAAATTTACGTAACTTTCGTAATCGATCGTAATGACCAGTTGCCTGAGTAGGATGTATTATTAAAAAGTTATAACTTTTGTAACAGTACGCCATCTAATGTCCACAGTGTGTTTTATCTGGCAACACTGTCTAGACATAATTTTTTGAATGGTAACATTGTTTTCTAATCAGACAGGTATTGTTAGTTTTCCTGAAACAGCTGCTAAAATACAAAAAAAAAAGTGGCCAAACATCTAGTTGAACACATAACAAAAATACAGCAAAAAGGGAAGTGTTTCAGATAAAATAAAATAAATTGGACTTGTTAAATGATAACTAAAAATAATAATTTTAAATAGATTTATTGTTACGTATTAACAAAAACTTGTATTCTTTTTACATTACAATGAAAAAATGAAAACAAATAAGAAAATATTTTTAAATCACATTTTCATTTAAAGGCTGATTAAAAAGTATAAAAAAATTTTCTTTCGTAAAATTAAAATAATTTATAATTTATAAGAGCTTGAAGTGCTTAACTAAGATACTTAGATAAGTACCAATAAATTAAGCACCATAGCTACTTATACACGAGATCAAAAGGTGTATTAACGCCTCAAGCCTCAATAAAATGCATATTATTTTACATTAAAAATTGTGGCTACAGGACCCCAGTGTTCATTTTCATGGACTCGTAGCCAGCATTGTTTTTGTCGAGTTGGAGGCTAGAGACCTGATACTGTTAAAGACCAGCTGGGGAACGGAAATGATGCGTGTTAAATTAAGATGTGGTTCCAAGTCCTCCCGTGTTCGTGATCTGGATGGTTAGAGAAGAAAGAGCTAGCTCATGTGTCATCCCCGTCACTTGAAAGGGTTAAAAATTAAGAGTTCTGTCACCAACAGCCCTCGCTTTGCTTCTTAGTGGGACGCTAACGAAAGTTATATCAGAATAAAAAAAATATGCTTTTTAATCCATCTTAATTTACTTAATTAATTTTTTTTAATTACAATTATTTATTTTTTTGTCTAAGAACTTAAGATTGAAAAAAAAAAACGATTATAGAATCTATAGAATGTTAAGTTCATGTTCGGGTCTCCCTCAAAGTTGTCATTGTTTGATGTGTATGAAAATTTCAAATAAATTGAACGTTTTATGCGCATACCAGACCTTCATGATCCTTCTATACTCTTGAGTACCATATTATTTTATAAGTATTCAAGATATACATGAATGCGAAATTCCCGTTCTTTAGGATGATTGGAAATGAATTGAAATTCCATTAAAATGTGCAAGGTCTGGTCTTTCACGCTTACCCTTGGACCGTCCTTCAATGAACTTACCATAGTAATATATTGTCATTGGAATTATGCTTGTGCTCTAAATTTCAGCTCTATAGGATAAAAGGAAATGGATTAAAATTCCAGTAAAAAGTACAACGTTAAATCACCTCTGCTTACCTTTGGCCCATCTCTACTTGCTTGTACCATAATGGTCATCGGAGATATGAGTGTTAGTAGTTTTACAGCACGATCGAATGATAGGGAGAGGGCTAAATTCTGAACACAAAGTAAGTGCAAGGCCCGGTTACAAAGCCCCTCCCATTCTCAGTCAGTTAGTGCTGAACATAACAAAGTATTGTTTCGTCATGTGTGTTATACGTGTGAGCAAAATTTCCTCTAGATAGGATGGCAGGAAGTAGGTTAAGAATCCTATACAAATTTTGATATGAAAAGATATACATATACATATGAACTTTGAGAAAGACACACAAAAATATAACAAGTTAAATAAAACTTGTAAAAAAGAAAATAGTTCCACAAATTCTTATAGTACTGCTGTAAGGTCCAATCATCGTTCATTTATCGTAAATGTGACTCTACGTTTGACGAAAAACCTGACAAGCAGAAAGGATTGCTACGTATAACTCTATTGCTTAAAAATTACATCAATTGAGGAAATTTAAGAATGTGAACCTCCTTCAAATACAATAAACATAAACATAAACGGGATTGTTTTGAAAATATAGTCGCTTAACTATCCGTGAGATTATCAAGGCAGTAAGACTTAGCGTAAGATTATGTAACGAAGAAAAACACATTACATGTATAGAGTCTTTACAGAATAAAGTCTCGTTTTTGACACATAATCAAACGGGAATTCGGATTGAAATAAATCAAAACTTTTTTGAGCAATATCTCGTTGCTTAAAACTTTCTTTGCATACATCATAAATGGAGATAAATCAGATATATACTGTATACTCAAGCAGAAAATGACTTATTAAATCGGATAAAGAAAAAGTGAACATTACATCAATATACCACGCTAACTTATGCTTCGCTGCTTATTTTCAAAATAAAGGCTAAGAGCCACATAATAACTCAGATTTTGATCCAAGATTCGTTTCCGGTTTTGGATATTGATGTGTAAATCGGAATGATTGATTGTTTGTTTTTCTAACGTCCCTCTGAGAAACAACACTAATAACATTAGGGCAGAGTTGACGGAATTTGAAACTTCGGTCAAGTGACGAGGATGACACCTGAGTTAAAACCTCCAAATCTAAACTTCCACACCTTGCCAATAATTCAAAATGGATTTTAAGTTAAAAATATACCAGATTGATGAAAATACTAAGCAGGATTGGTGAATTCTCTGCAAAAAAAATTAAATAAAAAGGTTTATCAAAAAATGTTCTAGAAATGAAAGTTATTTAGCGACTAATCCATTGTACTAGAAACAGGCACCACTTTGAAAGAGATGGACTG
The DNA here is from genome assembly GCA_019974015.1 of Nephila pilipes. Taxonomy (NCBI): domain Eukaryota; kingdom Metazoa; phylum Arthropoda; class Arachnida; order Araneae; family Nephilidae; genus Nephila; species Nephila pilipes. The sequence goes on from BMAW01095856.1 coordinate 175,452, forward strand.
TAACATATTTGTAAACACATATTAGTAAGGCTTATTTTTAAAAGATTGGAATTTTAACAAACCCATTATCTTGCTTATTTCTAGTGTGCCTTATAAAGTTTATTGTTGCTTTGATTAAAAATAACTATAATACACTCTTTCAACTTTTTTTTCTCATTCACTCTTTAGCCCAAGCAGAGCACAATAGAAATAGATTCTTAAGTTCCTTAATCTCACATGCATAATTTCTGCATAATATGTTGTTAAATATGCATAAAAATAAAAAGCTTAAGAGAAAATAAAATCTAGTAATTTGATATGTTTCAAAGAGAGAAAAATGGAATATATGTATCTCGTTAGCATTAAAATTTTAGTTAAGATTTTGTATGTATATTTATAAAAACTTAATTGCAATAAGAAGTACTCAAATTCTTGTGTTTTTCATTTTGAGCTAAATATTTTAAAAGATTAATCTCTTTAAAAAAGTTCCATCCCTTTTACAAAAAAAGATATTAAAGAGAGTCACCCTGTTCCAATTAGAAATTCAAATTATTTTTTGAGAACAAAAAATTGTATTTTTTTTTGTTCCCTTTTTTAACTTTTCACATTTGTGTTGAAGAATTTTGCATTCAAAATATTTCCCCTAAGGAATGCAAGTGTAATATTTCATGATGTGCTAAGCTATTTTTTAAAAAATATTTATTAGTTCTTCAACTGCTTATGCTTAATACTTTTATTTTACAGTCTTAAAAATTATTAACATTTCACTAAATCACACCATTATTTCGAATTTTAAAGAGGAGTTATTTTTAAATTTTCGCAAGTCTAAATAAAAAAAAAATGAATGAAACATTATGAAACACTCATATTAGCTAACACACAAGTGTTTATTTACTAAAAAACATTGATATGCATTTTTTCTTATTATTGAAAATTAATCAATGAGTTTTTGTGAGTGCTGCCGACATTCGTAATGAGATATTAGCAGTTACGTAAGTGAAAAAATACTCACTTTTTCCTATTGTTCTGTAGATGTGCATGAAAAATAGATTAATGTCGTAAGGAAGTTTGTATGATTGTGATAGTGTAAAGGAGAGTTACATTTAAATGCTTAGTGATATATATTTTGTGAAGAATGTAGCAGGAAAAGCAAAATACAGAAGTAAATGCAATGCAGAAATAAAATGCGACTTCAGGTAATACTGACAGATTTAGGCTTTAGCATTTTGGGTTAAAAAATTCCAAAAGTATCCTAGTCAATAAATATCATACAATATGGGAGATATCTGGAGCAACGAGTCTTGAGTAAATTACATTAATCTTATGTTACAATTTTTAATAAAAAATACATTTTTTAACTAATTGTTTTTCCATGAAATATCTATAACATATTGAACTGTTTTAAATATTATTTTTAGATATATTTTTCGAAGTGTGAAATAGGATTCCTCAAAGATGCATCTGCAGTTCTAAGGGATTCGTGAATCTTCGGAGTTATAAGACCACTGACCTAAGCCCTTGATTTAAAATAAAAATGTCTTGAAGTCTTACATCACTTAAAGACAAAGAATCGGGGCTATAATAAAATGCAGGCGTAATTAAGAGACTTAGAACTGCCTTAATGGAAGCTACGTTGCTCATTCTTATTCGAGTTTCATTAATATTAATGTTTGGAAAATTCATCTAAATCTCATTTCCTAAAATCAAATATTTTTGATAGACTGTATTGAGATTTCTGGTTTTATCTAAATAAGCAATATTTCTAAAAATATATTGAGAGGTGCAGACATTTTCAAGCTGTGAGAGACATTTGCAGCAATTTTAATTACTCAGAAAATATCTCTCAGATGTCAGTAATACATCAAAATTATCCAATATGTTTGATAGAATCAATCACTGCAATTCTTTCTCTGTATTTTCCTGATTAGGGATCATGTTTCATTGAATTCCGCCACCATACGTTATTGATTATTTCGTGCATTGATAGAGGATTTCAATGAATTATAACAACCTGATCAGGAAAAGGTCAATTATAGGCATAGATGAATGATGTTTAATAGGATTTTGAAAGTCACATTTAAGATTTGCAAAATTGTTATTCCTAATAATTACAACTATAAATACTTTTTATATTTTGTTTCGCATAATTTGTATTAAATGGTACATTATTCTACTTTCGAGAAATCGCACTTCGGATAACTAAGGTTTTGGTTTATGGCGATAATTATAAAATATATTGCCGTTGTTAACCAAAGCAATGAAGAAGAATGTTACGTAAATCATCATTTATTCCACAGTCATTTTTACAGAAAGGGCGACTAAAAAGTAGAAAAAACTATGTTCCGCAAGTACTTGATTTCACATGAAACGGTCTTCGTGTAATCTTAAAGTATGGAACTAGAAATTGGAGCATCATTTACGATAAAAAAGTGTTCGAACATTAATTTTATAATCTGACTTCACTGTTTTTTAGAGAGCAGCGTATTTTATAACATTAATCATTTCTGTAAGAATCGATTCCCCTTTTCTGGCTTAAAATGTGTTCTATCTTTCGTCTGCTACACTGTAATGCTAAATGGTCTATAAATGTCACATATTCGGGTGAGAAAGGGCGTATTTTTAATGTCCCTAAATTTTAATAACACTGCATCATAAACATGCGTATATGTTACAACGTCGCAAATTTCTTTGAAAACTGGGACTATTTCCTTCATGTAAATATGTTCAAAATTTCGATCAAGTTCTTTGACATTGGGCAAAAACAACCTTTAGGAAGATCTTAGAGATGTGCAATAAGTTTCCTCTGGGAAGCTGACACTCGTTTTTAATGCGGGCTTAGAAGATCAGAGTTAAGATAAAAAGATTCCTCGTACAGTTTTGGCACTTTATGTATAACAACTGTGTAAGTAATTTTGAGGATAAAAAACTAATATGTTTCCTTTCAAATTCTACATGATTTTACATCATACAACTTTTCACGAGTATCTTATAGTATTTATACTTTACGATGACAAATATGGCGTCTAGATGTTGTTTTGAGTATTATTGACAAAGCAAGCTCTTAAAGCACTCGGAATTTACTAAGATGTTTTCAAACACACTAGGAAAACACAATTAACATAACATATAAGTCTTTTCACATGTTATCATTCCTCATTTATAGTCATTGTTTACTATCATCAATTTTGTGCTGTAACATATACAGTTTTCAATTAATTTATTCAATTAACATTTCAACCTACATGCATTAGGATTTTATATTTTTAGCAGATAAAAAACTTTATCATCTTTATATTCTTGTTTATATGCGATGTGTAACTAAACAAGTTTTCTAGATTGTTTCATAAGAGTATTTCGAGTGCAACGTGAAGTTAAATCTCATTTTTGCGGGATGGTTAAGAAAGAGGTAAAATACTCTTCTGAAAGGTTTGACAACTTAAGGTATCTCAGAATATATTTGCTTAGTAACAATTATGAAGATAAAAATTGAATATTTTTCCAGTACAAGAGGATACAAATTCATCTTTTAGTTTTGCATATAAATATCATGGTTTTACCATTTTGATCGATTTTTTTATAACAGTCTTTTTCTTTTTCTCATTTTCGTTCATGTGCGATATTTCTGTTTGATAATGCATGAACCATGCGTTTTGTTCAAATAAACACAGATTTTTATTCTGATGTTGTCTGTTGCAAGTTAAATTTAAATGGATGTAAGATTCTTCACGTGGAGTAGTATAGAAGTTTAATAAATAGAATACCCTTTCGAATGTCATCCTGTTTTTTGAGCGTAGCACTAATTTATGGAACTTTTCGTCAATATCTCGTTTTGTTACTGGAATGCGACATATGAACAAGAAAAAGAAACTGGAATTATTTTAATGATGGTAAAAAAATAAAATGTTACTTACATTTTAGTATACAGTGTAGGTATAAAAGAAATATCAGGTATATTAAGGAAATTAAGTTTTCTTAAGATAATAAACAATGAATTTGTTTTTCAGTAATTTGGTTCAAATTCTTATCTATGTGTTATTAATGCAATTTATGTCTTTTAAACGTGTCTATCAGAATACTCTAAATTTGATCGCTTGATAAATCATCTCGTAATAAAATTAGTAACACGATTTTATTTTTTAAATATCAATGATTAATAATGAACTTTGACTATGTGTAAATGAAATTTTGAACTTGAAAACCGTTTAACAAATATTTGGTTAAAACATGTTCTTTATATCAATTAAATGTATAGATTAGGGGAATTTTTTCCCATTAAAATATGTCCATATTACATTGTTTTAGTAATTTAAATAATTTATTCTATGTATATCTCTTATTAATATATTATTATATAAAAAACATGAAAATAATTATTCTTTTTAATGTTCTAATTAACACTGATAGGCATCAGCT
>BMAW01095865.1:0-29130 GCA_019974015.1 Nephila pilipes
ATATGATATTAGATGTTTCACAACTCTTACGGCAATTTCGTGATATTATTTTCCATTGTCAATCAAAAAATACATTATAACACTTAACTAACTTTTAATTTCAGTTGAGTGTACATCAATGTGATATATCAATCAAACTGATATACACTCAACTTTTTCTTTTGTTGGGAGTTCGGAGGTTTTCTTCTTTTATTGGGTTTAGTTTAGTGTTTTCTGAATAACGTCGCACTGGAAGCAACATGAGGGCTATTAGCAATGAACCTCGTAATTTTGAACTTCGGTCAAGTGCAGAGGACGACACCTGAGCTGACACCCCTCTTCTAACTTCCACACCACACCAACTTCTTTTATTGGGAGTTCAGTGAATTAAAAGTCTTAAAAAGATTTTGGATCCAAGATAATTTTTTATTTTGAACAGGATTCAAAAAATGTTTTTTGCAGATCTGATATATGTTTGACCAAACTAATTTTTACATTTTTATCTGGATCAGCGTTACCGTCTACTAAAATATTATGCAAATTACTAAAGCATTTAATATTATCTTTCAAAATAAATTCTGTTCGAAATTTCAATTTTAAAACAGTGGCACCAATTTTACTTCATACCTTGAAAATAATGAATAAGTGTGCATTCTTCACCTGATCCAAAAAAAACGCCTAAATATGTGACCTAATGCGTCTCGATTACTGTATTTGAAACACGTGACTTTTACGAAATTTAAGATTTTATTTTATCCTTAAAATATTTATTGATATTTATTTTTACAAGCAAACTGCTTCTGAGAATTCAATCTTCTATAAAAATTAAACTTTTATGACAATTCTGGCGCTTTGATTAAGCAAATAGTGCTTGATAGCAAATACTAATCATTAATTTTTTTCAAAACATGCAAACAATTTTGTATTTTCTTGGTCTCGTATTCAATAATGAATATAGGGTTCTTTCTCTAGGTTAAAATCGTAATATTAAAATTTAAAAAAAAAAGTTTTTAAAAATTACAGAAAAAAGAATTTTTCTATTGTTTGAAGCAAACAAATATTTTTCAACTATGAACCCACCAATTTTTATCAAGCTATATTATTTTATTCTTCATTTGTTGGAACGCTTTTATTGAAACTCAATAGATCGTGCGAACATCTTCCAAGTTCTGATCTGTGAATAATCTGAACCCCATTCCTGCTTGCTTGTAGCCTGCCGTACAAGATTTCCCCTAGGCAACGAAATCGCTTATCTAAGCGTCGGATCTAAGCAATTAAAATGCCCAACCCAAGGGGTTGTGTCGACCACCCGCTTCGCAAAAAGGGGGGAGGAACAGGAGGCTCTTGCATTTTCGAAGAATTTGTGAATGGAAAGGGAAAACCTTTCGGGACCTTTAGCTGTGCCTAAGTAGATCGCTTTCGGTATAGCTTTACACAAAAAAGTAAAACGCTCGGAGGGTTAATTCAAATGAAACAATTACTAAGAGAATAGTTTTGTCTGTAGCTCACCAAGTATTTGATGTTGTAGGATACACAGCTCCTGTTATGTTAACCCCTAAAATGATTTTTCAGGAAACATGGAACTCTAAACTTAAGTGGGATGATAGTCTCCCAGAAGATTTGGCTAATAAATTTAAGTCTTGGTATAAAAATTTACATCAACTTTCAGATATTAAAATAAGTAGGTGGTTTGGACTAAAATCGACAAGTAAATCGATAACTTTACACTTATTATGTGATAGGAGCAAAAAGGCCTACGGTGCATGTGTATTCATCAGAGTGGAAGAAGGCGATGAGGTGAGAATTAGTTTAGTGCGAGCAAGGTCTGGAGTAGCCCCTTTAAAACCAATTACGATTCCCCGTCTGGAACTTTTAGCTTGCAGCATAGGATCTAGATTACTCACTTCTATAATTAAAGATCTTGATGTACCTAAGGTTGATGTTTATTGTTGGACTGACTCAACGACAGCTTTGTATTGGATACAACTTAACCAAAACTGGGCAACCTTCATTCATAATCGGACTTCTGAAATACGTTTATTGACTTCTCCTTTTATGTGGCCCCACATTTCAGGTACTCTTAACCCCGCTGATTTACTATCCAGAGGATGTTCTGTGGAACAATTAATTGAACGTAAATGGTGGGAGGGTCTTATTTGGTTGCGTGAGAGGGAGGAAAACTGGCCTAAGTCTACTGAAGCACCGAGGGAAGACTTGGTTAATTCCGAAGTTCCGAAAACCGTTATAACAACTTTGGTAAAAAATGAAGAGGATATTAATTGGTATTACAGATATTTTTCTTCATTTAAGAAAATAGTCAGAATGTTAGCTTGGATTTTAAGGTTCTGTAATAATGTAAGAAATACAGATAAAAATCTTTCTAAGGATTTATCTTTGTACCAGATAGAAAGAGGAGAAAAAATCTTAATGTTACTGATTCAAAAAGAATCTTTTAAGGGTGAAAATGATGAAAAACTGAAACAACTAAGACCAGTAAAGGACTGTCATGGTCTTATAAGAGCTAAGTCTAATGTTGTTTATAGGGATGATAAATAAGATTTTAAGTTTCTTGTAATTATGCCTAGTGATCATCCTGTTGTAAAATTATTGATAATTAGGGTACATAATGATTTATTACATGCCGATACTTCATTGTTAATGTCTAATTTAAGAGAGAGGTATTGGATCTTGAAATCACGTAAGACGATACGAAATTGTATAAGCAATTATGTTATGCAAAAATTCTTTCATGTTAAGTGCTTTCTGTATTTCATTTTTTCTAAGTATATAGTGTATTTTGATAATGTTTGTGCGTATTGTTTGAGTAAATTGTAAAGAATAGTACTCAAAGGTGGGAGAATGTTGTGAATCCAATGTGTAAGCCTCCCAAATTATAAGTGTAAGATATTTGTATTTTACTTAGTGGCAACAGGTGGCGCTGCAGTAGTAGCGCGCGAAGTGTATTGGATTACTCAGCAACTGATATTCACGAGCGAGAGACGCCATGTTCTTGTCTTCTTTTCATTTCAATAGTTAAAGTGTGTCTGTAAATAAAATTTCTATAGTTTTGGCATACCGACGTAATTATTGAACCCTGGCATTTTAAGTATTCAACAGTCACTAAAGACCCGCGTGTTGCCGCGTGATTATATATGTTTTCTATTTGATGCACGTTCAGTCTTTAGAAGCCTAAAGTCCTTAGCATTTGCGTGGTGTTGAAGTTAGGGAAGGAGGAGCTGCCTAAGGTTTTGTCCTCGCCACTTGACCGGGGTTAAAAATTACGATGTATATCGCTAATAGCCCTTGTGTTTCTTCTAGTACGATTTTAATAAAAACTGAAACTAAAAAACAAAAAATGAACGCAGTCGATTTTCTTTTCCTGCCCTGGCGCAAGAACCATAATAGGATATTTCTCTATAAATCTGAATTCATTCTTTCCTTGAATCCTGTCGAATGTATACATGAAATGAAAAGAAATGTATATTCTACTTTGTGTATATATACCTCTCGTAAACCTCGTATTCAGGGATGTTTTAGTATTGAACCTGCTGTTATTGAATCTTACAGTTCCTTTTATACAATTAATTCAAAATATACTTTTATTTCCTTTGAAATAATTTGTGAAATAAAATCTCAAGTTTATATTAATCCTGTTTATTTATTTCGTTTACGTGTATTTTCTAGGAGATAATATTTATATTCTGAAAATGTTTTAGTTTAAACTAAATTATGGTACAATTTTTCAATAAGTTTTCGATCAAAGCTTATTTAAACCAATTGTTAAATACTTTTGAAATAAATACGTTTTTCCATAATAAATTGCTTTAGTTGTAAAGTTAGTATCCAATTGAAAAAGATAACGAATATATTGACACTAAAGATTACGAATATATTGACATTTTTATAACCTTCTTTGAACTTCATGACATTCCTAAAATTGTATGTAAAATTTAATAGCTTTAGGTACTTGATTTTAGTGTTATTACACTTAGCGTATATATACATCACACATGAACCTCATATATTTTGAAAATATAACCTTACAAAACGAATCATGAAAAAAGAATGAATGTATTATAACCTCAATCAATTTATTTCCATATTGATATATATATTTTCTATTTGAAAATGTTTCCAAGTTTGGACATTGATTTAAGCCATTAGAAGAAATCATCTTTAGAGTAAATAATGTCTCGAAAAACTAAATGGTAAATTTTGTAAATCTTATGATTGAGGTGGCAGATAAAATTTAACTGAACACATTCGAGAAAAGCAAACATTAATTACAAACTTTTGTCTGAAAAATCTCCGAAGAAAACACACATTCAAAGGATATTAATAAGGAAAGCTTCAACATTTATCAGTAACTTGTGATCGAGAGTGTATCGCTTTTTAATCTTATTATTATCATTTTAATAAGAAATCACATTTATAACAATCGTTACTCTGACACGAAGCAATGATCGTGACATAAAGTAGCGAGTGCACTGTTGTTTTTGTAGTCATATTTACGTGTACTGCAGTAGGTTATCATGATTTTCATGTCTAATATTTGCTCATTCCAAGAAACGTATCTCGTTATTCGTAGAAAAAGATGCAATTGAATAGGAAATGGAAATGTTAAAAAATCCAAAATTATGTTTCTGCAAATCGATTCTTTCAACATTAAAATTTTTTCAAAAGATAAATTTTTACAATCTCCATTTTTGATGCTTTGTCATCCCTGCTGAGATATTATTAAAATTAAAGTGAAAAGTATTTTTAATCAAACAGTTGTTTTTAAATAACGTTCCTTCTTTCCAGTTTAATTTTTAAATCTTTAATTATATTTTTTTATATGTATAAATTAATATGATCGGGATTATCTCGAAGAATTAATATCCCCTCTCTTGTTTTAGCAAAATAAAAAAGGAAGTTAAAAACCAGCTCGCAAAATAATCTAACAAAAAATGCCAAATGAAATAAATAATTAAAATTAATTTTAAATAAAAATCTAAAAATAATTTTGGCTATAAAATTATAATTAATTAAAGTTATATAATTGTAAACATCTTTAATAAAAGCATTATTAATAATTGATACTATTAAATTAATATAATATTTTTAATTGTAGCGTATAATTATAAATAATTTAACGTATAACATATAATTATAGATAGGCTTAATTATAACAATGAGTTACATAATAATTAAAATGAATTTTTAATCCTTCAATCTGGCTTAAATTAATTAATTTAGCTCGAATTATATAGCGCATCTAAATTCGTCTACCAAAAACTTGCCATATGGAATGGAGAAGGCTAGCAACGCTTGTCTTACAATGCCCAAGCGAAAACTGTTGAGCTCAATTCAGGCAAACAATAACACAGCATAAGATCACAATGCAATGCAATTTATAAAATGCCTTCTTCCTTAGCGTATCAACCTACCTGAGATACCAATATTTTAAAAGACAAAGTGGAGTACTTGTTGCTTTTACAGGGCTGCTCTAATTTCCGTTGATAGGAACGTAAAAATATGTGAAGAATTTTCATCAAGATTCATTTGCCAAAAGAATATCAATCTGTTACTGATTAGAGGAAAAAAAATTATCTTAAATAACACAAAAGTTGAGTAACTCAAAGTGCAAATGATTATCGTTATTTAAAACTTTTTTTAAAATATTTTTCGTATATAATCGTTACTTATTTAAAATTCAAAAATTCATTTTCTTATCAATATAAATTACTATAATATCTTTCGATTGTTTTGTTTAAACTGTTTTTTGATTTTAAAAATGCAATAGAGATTTAGATAAATATTTTTTTTAAAAAAATGTGTGATATTAGATTTACTGTTTTTTTAATGTTTAAAGAAGTACATGAGAAAAAAATTGTAGAAAACTTTCAATACAGATGTTTTAAATAAATCCGCCAAAAAATTCATGATTATACAATTCAATTACATGAAATTGTTCAAGATTGATCTAAATATTAACATTTGTACGTACAGAGAAAACATTAAAAAATATAGAAATGTTTTGAATACATTAAAATTTAAAATAATTTTTCGATTGAAAATAAATATCTTTATTAAGGACTCTTCGATTGTAAATGCTAATATACCTGAGTAATTTTCGTAAAGTATTACAGTTATCCAATTTTTTCAAAGAATAAACAGAAATTTTATTAATATGAGGCGTAATGTTAAAACATTGATACATGGGAGTGTTAATATTAAAGAGGAGGCGGTTTTTCAATATAACGTTGTGTGCAAAAGATTTCCAAATGAACACAAATAATGCCGTAAGATCCCAAAACGAATAATATAAGCAAAACTTACCTCACCAAAAAGTCCAGTTGAAGTTGATGACGCCCAAATCAAAGCAATAATCGATTCGGATCGTCACAGTACAACACGTGAGATTGCAGAGAAGCTTCATGTATCACATACATGCATTGAAAACCACTTAAAACAACTTGGCTATGTTGAAAAACTCGATATATGGGTTCCTCACGAACTGAAAGAAACGCATTTAACGCAACGCATTAACAGCTGCAATTTCCTAAAGAATCGTAATGAAAATGATCCATTTTTAAAACGTCTGATAACTGGCGATGAAAAATGGGTTGTTCACAACAATATCAAGCGGAAAAGATCGTGGAGCAGGCCAGGTGAACACACTCAAACAACATCAAAAGCTGATATTCATCAAAAGAAGGTTTTGTTATCAGTTTGGTGGGATTACAAAGGAATTGTCTACTTTGAACTCTTACCACCCAACCGAACGATCAATTCTGATGTCTACATTAAACAACTAACGAAATTAAACAATACAGTTGAAAAAAAGCGGCCCGAATTGACAAATCGAAAAGGTGCTGTATTCCATCATGACAATGCAAGGCCACACACATCTTTGGTCACTCAACAAAAATTATTGGAGCTTGGTTGGGATGTTTTACCACATCCACCATATAGTCCTGACTTTGCACCATCTGATTACTTTTTGTTTCGGTCTTTACAAAACTCCTTGAATGGTAAGAGTTTCAATAATGATGATGATGTCAAATCGTACCTCATTCAGTTTTTTGCTAATAAAAAACAGAAGTTTTATGAATGTGTGATTATGATACTGCCTGAAAGATGGCAAGAGGTCATTGATCAAAATGGGCAATACATTACAGAATAAAGTTATTTAGTTCCATGAAAAAATTATCTTTGATTTTCTAAAAAAAATCCGCAGTTACTTAGTTGCCAACCCAATACTTCTCTTCTTATTATGAATCACAAAATATTAAAAGAAAGTTTAATTTCTTAACAAATTTTAAAGAAAACTTTAACCAATATTTAGTACACATTTACTGAAATTAGTTTTATTCTATCCAACGTCGGTATAATATTTGTTTGATGAATGTGGTTCTTTCCGCATATAGACCAAACCTTAAAAAACCAAACATTTATGTTACGCCTTAATCAAAGGATGGTGTTCTATTCCAATTGAGAAAAATTATTTTTCAATAGCAGCAGACAATATAAAATCCTGTTGTGATAGTAAAATATAGATAATTAAATGTAATATCTATTCAAATTAAAATATTAAGATTATTAACTTTAATTACTGCACTTGCTAAATTTAGAATTAAATTGAAAATTATTGTTTATAAGAGATGCATTTAAATGTAAGGAAATGATTATTTATGAAGACCTGTACGATATTATAAACTCAAGATAATTAATTAAACTAATCAACAGTATTACAAATGACCTTTTAGAAGGGAAATCAAGCAATCAACAGAAATTCAGAACATGTTTCTAAGTAGATTACACTTCTTGAGTGCGCAGCGTGTTGTCAATTCACCACTCCAGTTTATTGAATTAGTTATGTTAGCAATAAGCAAGACAATTCAATAAGTGTTTGTGGTTTAGATATAAAACTTTAAGTTAAACTGGTTGCGATTGTATTTGTTAAATCACGCATTGTATGTGTGTGTGTACTAATTAATCATGAAAACGTCTAATTGCGCACTAACAGGTCAATTGAAAAACACCGGCCTGACACATAGATGACGCTACTAGAATTAAATCCATATGTTTTTTAGTTAGCCCTAACCCTCAAAAGATGCGTGTGTTAATTTGACAGCTGTCGAATTATTAGTTTGTGAATTATAGCATTTTGAGGGAAGCAACTTTTGTTATTCTGAAAAAAATGGATACAAAGGAATTTCGCGTGTTGATAAAATATTGGTTTTTGAAGGGAAAAAATACAGTTGAAGCAAAACCTTTTCTTGATGCCGAGTTTCCGGACACTGCCCCAGGAAAATCAACCATCAAAGATTGGTATACTAAATTTAGACGTGGTGAAATGAGCACCGAAGACGGTGAACGCCCAAAAGAGGGTGTTACCGACGAAAACAATAAAAACACCCAGAAAATGATTTTGAATGACCATAAATTGAAATTGAATGAAATAGCAGACAATCTTTAGATATCAACTGAACGTGTACATCATATCATTCACGAATATTTGGGTATGAGAAAGCTCTGTGCAAAGTGGGTGCCGCGCGAGCTCACTTTTGACCAGAAACAACGACGAGTTGATGATTCGGAGCAGTGTTTGAAGAAGATCAAGCGTAATAAACCCGAGTTTTAGCGTCGATATGTGACAATGGATGGCTCCATCATTTCACTCCGAAGTCCAATCGACATTCATCCGAGTGGACTGCACACGATGAACCCACTCCAAAGCGTGGGAAAACGCAACAGTCGTCTGGCAAGTTTATGGCGTCTGTATTTTGGGATGCGCATTTAATAATTTTCATTGGCTACCTTGAAAAAGGAAGGACCATCAACAGCGACTATTACATAGCGTTATTGGACCATTTGAAGGACGAAATCGCCGAAACGATGGCAAAAATCCATGAATTGGGCTTCGAATTGCTTCCTCATCCACCGTATTCTCCAGATCTGGCCCCCAGAGACTATTTCCTGTTCTCAGATTTCAAAAGAATGCTCGCTGGGAAGAAAGTTTCGTCGAATGAAGAGTTGATCGCCGAAACTGAGGCCTATTTTGAAACAAAGGACAAATCGTACTACAAAAATGTTATCGAAAAGTTGGAGGGTCGCTATAATCAGTGTATCACCCTTGAAGGTTTATTATGTTGGATAAAAAAAGTAATTTTGCCAAAAAAATATGTTTTACTATGGTTGGCCGGGGACTTTTCAATTGATCTGTTATGTAGTGTTACGGTGAAAGACGATGATGCTTTTATAAGTCATCAGTGTTGGAATGACAGACGAATATTTAGATGATTGTCAGAATTTGTATATATATATATATATATATATATATACAGAGAGAGAGAGAAAGGAATATATACTTTCGAAATTTGAAAGTCTTAGAAAGTCAAGTTTTGAGTACTGATGCGTTTGCCGGGAGCCATATTAATAAGAGATTTACAATTATGCATACTCTTTTTCAAATTGGCCAGGACCAAAACGTAGCTGAAGTTTCTGAAGAAATACCTAGAATCCCAAATGCACGAATCGTGGAATACACACTGTTAATAGAGCATTACGCAATAATTACTTTCATAACTCCGAAATTTAATGATTTTTAGAATCAAATATCCAACAACAGGCAACAATTGAGCTATACAGTAAAAGTGAAAAAATTATTTCACGAAGTGAAAAAATTATTTCACGAAGTGAAAAAACTTTTACTCCAACGGATCCCAACTATTCAATTCAATGCAGATTATGACATATAAATCCTAACGGAACTGGCTTGCTTGAAAGTGCAACTCATAAGAATCGCAATTTTGATTATATGTCTTCAATATAATTAGACAAGATTTTGGAAAGAAGAAAATATATTTTGGAGAGAAATATTGCACGAGTTTTTGGAAATAAAACCACTTATGCATATGATACAAATAAAGGTGATATAAATAATGGGGACAAAATGGAGCTTCAAATATTTTAGAAGGAACCTTTCTTTAAAAACGTTTCTATATAAGAAAGTGAATCGCGGCAAGTTAAACATTCTAAATCTTCGGATTTCAAAAATTTTGACTGCCAAATATGTGGTAGAAGATCTCTAAGAAAAATTCATTTTAAAGTACACGGTCGTACCATTCATATAATAAATATGAATTTTTAATGTGGTAAATGCCACATATCGTTTTGGCTAAAGATTGATGTCTTGATTTATATGTTAACGAATGATAAGAAATGTCAAATATGTTATTCAGGATTTTCAAAGAAGTGTAATCTTTATTGGCACCTTCGAGACATTCATAAATTAGAATAAAATTTTAAATCTCAAAAAGAATGATCTGGCTAATTAATGATCCATCGCTATATATTAACCCATGGTAATTAGAAAAAAAATAATATCACTCTTCATGCGAATGAAATATGAACTATAGCATTTTTTATTAATAATAAGTAGTTTTGATAAGCACATTCTTATTCATGAAGAAAAATAGATTTAAATGTAAAATATGTTTCGAATCGATTTTGAGGAAAGAAAATCTCGAAGGACATATGTCGACCATTATGTTATGAAAATATACGTATACAAAACTTATAGAAAAAATGTATACATGAAAGGCTTTTGTGAAAAATACATAATGCAGAATTATATATAAATCAATCTAATGTGATACATTTTTAAAGAATACATTTGTTGACAAGTATGGAATATTTCATTCATAGTTAAAAATCATACTTCCATTTTATTGAGTAAAAGTATTTGTATTAGGGAATGAGTAAATTTTTATTTTCGAGCCTTGGATATCGCTTTTTTCATTAAAAACTTTGACTGATTTAAGAAACCATTAAATTCATTAAACAGTGGGAGCTGCAGTTCATCTGAACTACGCACTCAGCAGGTGTATATAAGAAGCAATTCTCAATCTGTTAGTCACATTTTCTGCTGCATTGTGATTTAGGATACCTTTCAACAAATGAAAAAAATTCCTTGCTGCAGGATTCAAGCTCATTACGAGCAACTGTCAGAGTTTGAAAGAGGTCGTATCATTGGATTGAGAAGAGACAAGTTGGGCAAATCGGAGAATCACTCGTCATATGGGTCGAAACGAAGTGGCGATTAGAAAATGCTGGCAAGAATGGGTGGACAATGGCAGATTTCAGCATCATGATGGTAGCGGTCGATCTAGGGCCACAGCAGATCGGGAGGACAGAGTGAGTGTCATATCAGCTGTCACAAAGCTTGATTTATCGTTATCAACCATCAGACGGGCGACCCGCACACGAGTGTTCACCATGACCAGTCACAGACTGCTGATAGAGCGAAATCTATGCTAGTACCGATTGCCATTCACGCCTGTACATAGTAGAGCCAGATTACAGCGTTGCCTCCCTCGATCAGTGTGGAATGATGCTGACTGAGGACGTTATAATGTTTAGCGACGGATCCCGCTCCGAACTGTGTCCTGACGATCAACGAAGACGGGTCTGGTGAAAACAATTTGTTTCCTTCAGGAATTTTATTCCAAAGAAGCAGATCATAGTTTCCTCGGTGAAAATATTATGGTGTATAGACTTCGTTTTGTTATGCCCATATCGTCCTCATTCAATCATAAGTATAATAAGAAAAAAACAATTATTGGTTAATACTAATTTGAGTTTCCAGTTTTTCTAACTCTTCTCTCGAATCTTTTGAACTGCTCTTGAACTAATAACACATGCCTTAAAATGTATCTTAAAGAGGGTTAATCACCGTAATTCTTACGCTCAAACAGTAGACTTTTCGTATTATGGGACGATAAAAAGTGTGCAGATAATAATTTCTTTTCGAATTACCAATTTTAAGAAGTTTTGATTATTCTAATTACAGCCAGTTGACAATCATGAGAATAACTTGATGTTTATTTCACGGTTTGCGTCTCTTCCCATTGCATGGAAAGTATATTGATTCGATTGGTTTTATTGACGTCATACTAGAAGAAAGACGAAGGGTATTGGCGACGGACTTCGTAATTTTGAGCTTCGATAAAATGACAAGTACAATACTACGGTTGGCACCTCCTCTCCTAACATTCACACATCTTCAGTGGGAAGGCTTTCAGCATAGAATCTTTCACTTGCTTAAGCCCGGCTATACGGCTGGTCTTTCATGACATCTAGGTTCGAATTCACGAGTCGACGAAATCCACTGGTTTCGCGTCAGCCATCATGACCACTGAGCCAGAGCAACCATGAATTAAAACAAGATGTGATGTGATGCGGTGGAGAAGTTTCTAGTCGGAAGAGCCATATGTGGCCATACTGCGCGAAACTGGATGTAAATGTGTTCTAGAAGTGTAAAAAATTTGGAAAATGACAAAAAGTGGTTGACAAGAAGGATGGTCAAAAATAGGGAACAACCGCTCGGGTACTCCTGAAGTGTCCAAGTGTTTATCGAATTGATATCCTCACTCGTGTTTATCGAAGACGGTAAACCCCATGGAAAGGAAAATTATCATTAGGGTGCCTTGGGGTCACGATGCCGCTTTCAAACAAGAACCTACATACATGATGATATTTCAACAATTAATTTCAGTATTATTTGGAATTTTGTAGCTGTTTCCGAGTACGACAGTAGGATGATGTGATTATTGACCGAATGTTTTCACATTATATTTTTATAAACAAAGAATTCAGCAATTCATATATGTATGTCTTCTACGATTCTATTTCTATGTACAGGAAAAAAAAACTAATTGATAATAACAATGTATATTCCGCTTCTCCAGCTGAAGTCCCCTCCTCCTAATATTCACTTGTAAATTTCACACACTTCGATAAATTCTGAGTAGTCAAAAGTTTGTACGTTCTTCAAAGGCGTTCCCTTGCATGTATTGTTTCCTGAACGAATGTTTTACTTACTTACTATCCATTTTTAATTTTCTTAGAGGAATCAGATTCATAGCAAAAAGTTACACTTTTTACATTTTATTTTAAATTTAGAACCAAATTCTCTAAGAATCTAAAATAGGAAACGAGAATATTCTTCAAAATACTCGCTCAAATTCTGTTCCACACACTGATTTTTTTTCACTATTTTTATTTTTCAAGATTTGAAATTTTCTTTCTACGATGCGCAAACGTTACCTTATTAATATTTAACACAAATTCAATTTTCTTCATTTTTATTCATGCTTAACGAAAAACTAACGTACCTTTTAAAAGTGAAATAAATATTATTCTATGTAATGAAACCATATAAAAGATAATTAATTAAGCCATAAATTCAACGAAAATGAAAACAAAATTAGAAATGAAACATTCAGATGTAAATAAACACGTGTTAGTAAATTTGGTTCGGAGAAATGAAAAAAAAATTCTTAAATTTATGAATAAATTAATGAAATAATATACTCAAATATTTCACTTCTTTCTCAAAACAAGAAAAGTATATAGAAAATTCAACAAAATCTTTAAAATTGAAGATTAATTGGTTATTATCATCGCAATTCGATATAATACTTGAAATATATACCTCAAAACCCAATAGAATCGAGACTCGGACAAGTGAAAAAAACGACGCAATAACGGATATCCCACTATTTGAGTGACGATATGAAACTAGAATTTATATGTAATCTAATAAATAGATAGTAATTTCCACACCTATGTAATGTGAGTATATGAAAACCCTACAATTACGTGCGTATCAACTCCACTACACATTGTGTTGTTAGTGAATTAGAACGTGAAACTATGATTATATTTAAGCACAACTTGGCACCAGATCACAAAAATTACAACGATTCTGCTGAATTCTTATGAAAAAGTGAAAGTAACTCAATAAAAGAATTATATGCTGGAAACTGAGTGATAATAGCGTCAGATTTCGCTACTTTAGAGATAGTTGGAGAGCCCCTGTAAAACCATGAGCTAAAATCCATTTACAGGTTCTTGTGTAGTATATAGAAGATTTATAGGAGACTTGAGAAATAGTTCATGTATTGTTTTCGAATTTCCTAATATTTGAGATTTATGATGTCCGTCTCTAAGAGCTCTTAAACTGAGACTTCATAAAAAAAATTATGTCAGTTTTATTTATCAACGGCCTTCATTTAAAAATTATATCACACACGAATTTTGCTTACAGTAATTAAAAATCATATAGCGAATTTTAAAATACTGTTTTATTTTTTGTTCTTCTTATGAACTCAATTTATAATTTCCTAGTGATTTTAAGCTGGAAAATGTAAATGTTTCGGTTGTCGATATTTATTGTGAGAAATTATATGTGAAAAAATTTCTTATACCTGAAATTTGATTTGAATAACTATAGAGAGAGGTTTTGTAAATTTGAATGGAATTAGTACTTTTGTGAAAAATTAAATATGTCTCATATAGGATTTTAAAGTCTTCTTAGATGCTTATATTCTTTATGATAAAAATTTGATTATTGAAATAGGGTGATAAGAATTATTTTCAAACATTCTAGGATCTGTATAACATGACTATATAACTCATTGCTACATTTTTACTAAATTTATCGTGTACCATAAAACACAATATGAACAAAAAATTGTGTCAAACCGAAAACAAATGTTCATTTTGTAATCAGAGACACTTTAAACAGTCTAAGCATAAAAATCGATCGGTAAATATTAAATTTAACTTATACTTTAAATATCTCATAAAATTACATTACACAAAAACTCTAAATCTCATAAAATTGCATAAAATCGTTCTATAAATAAATTTGATATTCTTATAAACATTAATTTTTTATAAAAATAATTTATTCATAATATTTTAGCTAAAATATCTAGTATAATTAAAATATTGAAGTAATTTTGTGCATAATTTTTACAAAGTTATCTTTATGTTTACAGTGTATTTCCTGATTGAAATTATTGAATTACTAGGAAGATGAATTTCAGAAGTCTTATGTGATTTCATGCAACGCTTGTTAGGAATAGTACGAGGAAAACTTCAGTTTCAATTATTCATTAAATGGGTGAAAAATCTTATAACGAAAATTAGAAATGCAAGGTTCGAGGAAAAAAAACAATTCGCATTGAAATATTCAAGTACTTTATTCAGAGCAATAAATAGTATGATATTTAATTTGCCGCATTAGCTGAAAAATGCATATTTTATTAGTTATTTTTATATATTAGATCCATTTATTTAAAATTCTGATATATGTATTTTTCGTAAACGATTCTCTAGATGAGTCTTCCGTTTATATATGTATATATATACTTTCTAACAAATATTACAATATAATGGATCGACATAAGTATTTCGATATTTTCTTTCCTCAAAATCGATTGTTTTCTTATTTGAAATTAAATACACTTTTCCTTGATAAATGTAAAATGTTCTGAATAAACTTACTTTTCACAAATTTACTTTACCACATATTTCACTCGTATAACGAATATCATGTGATTATTAATCTGTTTAATTATAATGGGTTAACTAATAGGGTTTCTATTTCGTGATTCCATAGAGGGTGCGAATTAACTTGATATTTTCTTGATAATTTCATACAACATATTGCTCACTTACAATAAATAGTATCTACTTATTATCTGTTTTATTATCATGGGTTAATATATGTTTCTCGAGATAACGCTTTAGCGAAAACAATCTGTAATATATTTCGCATTTAAATTCCCTTTCTAATTTATGAATGTTACGCAGGTGTACCTTAAGATTATTTTTTCTTGAAAATCGTTTAAAACACAATTGACATTAAAAAGGTTCATTTTCTGAAGACTTGGAATTTTTAATAATAAGTGATTCACTTCCCTCAAAAGAAAAGATTTTAGAAAAATAGGTCTTCGAAAACATTGGAAGCTTCATTAATTCCCCATTTAACTTGTCATCAAGTGCGGTATTAGATGCACTCGAGGTGTTATTTTGTATAACTGATCCAATATTTCTGTCTAAAATATATTTTCTTTTATCTGAAATCTAAAATATATTTTCCTTTATCCGAAGAAATCGTATAAAAATTGGGAATTTTGACATTATGGACTTTCAATCAAGCTAGAAATTTTCGAAATATTATCTTCTAATCTGCCTTGAATTGAAAAGATGGGATATAGTGGAAAGTTATACCAAATCGTATTTTGAGGAAACGCAGCTATAAATAAAGGTACGGATTGATAATTTCTTTAAATAATTGGTGTAATGTGACTGCTTCTCTCAATTGTTACCTGTTGCTGGGAATTTGGATCCAAAAATCTTTGAATGTTGGCGTTATAAAAGGAATTATTGCTAAATGATTTATTAACAATGTAGTATTCCGTGATGCTTTCGTTTGGACTTTCAGATTGTTCTTCAGAAATTTCCGTGAAGTTTTGGTCCTGGGCAATTTGAAAAAGAGTATTCCTTGTTGCAAATGTAACATCGACACATAATTCGGGAGTATATTATTCCATTCTAAGTTCCAAAACATATCTGAATTTTCGCTTGTCATTATTTGACACCGAAAGCATATGAAACCCTTCTCTTCTAACATGTTATGTTATGCTGAGCCATGACAAGTTTGAATATAAACATTACATAATAGAGTTCATGATTAATCAACACAATATGAGATTCGGCAAATACTTTTACTTCCAGTTTAACTTCAAATTTTGTATTTGAATCCTATTTAAATTAATTCTTCTTGTATATAGTAAGCAAAACAATAAATTCCAGCTGTGAATTGTTAAATCTCTTCCCACTCACGAAGTGTAATCTACAATCTTCTACTACGGAGTATAATGCACGATGGATGTTCTGAGTTGCTCCTGATTGTTCCTTATAAACTATAATGCTGTTTAGTATTTTAATTAATTCTCTTAAATTTATAATATTGTTCAAATATTTCGAGAGTATTCGTTGCTTTGCTTCTAAATGTATATTTAATAAACAAATTAAATTAATTTTATATTTTGTAAGCGAAGTAATTAAATTTAACTTACCCTATAAACAATTCGCATTTATTTTTGAGTTGAACGTATACTAAATTTCAATCTAGATATTATAAAATTACTACCGGGATTTATATTATTCGCTGCTGCTGAAGAAATACTTGTCTCATTTGGAATTGAACGCCATCTTTGTTTTAAAATATCATTGAGTCCTTCTCTTTTTAAAGGTTTGATGTGTATGCCGAGAGAACCATATTTATCAAATACACCCACGTACATCGGATAGAAGGCATATTATACCTACATCGAATAGAAGAAAGTATATTTTGGTAAAATTTTTATAGAAAGAAATTAATTTTCCTAAAATTCTTTAAGAAATCAAATTTCTTTAACACTTTTACGATTACTATTAAGGAGAGAAATTATTCTTTTTCGATATCATTTCGTAATATGCCATGCAAATGACGGGAATTCGGAATCAGATCCTTCTTGTATATTATTCGTGTTACTAATGAAAAACTATTACATCTGTCTTCATATAACTTGCGAATATGTTTCTTTTTTAAACCACATAAGAGATTTAAAATTTATTCTCAAAAATATGAAATTAAAACTTTTTTTATAGAAAATCTTTAGTTAAATAACGAGGTCTTAAAATGATCTGGTAACGTAAGAATAAGATGTACAAACTTCGCTGTGTTCGAATTTAGAAACGTAATTTACTATGAAGATAATCTTCTTTAGTATCATGGACCAACTTCTTAATATGGCCCAAATTTCTGTTGGGAAATATATGTTTTTTAATAGAAAGAATCGGACTTTGGTATAACGCTTTCATTAAATCGACGTTTTTCATTTTGTATGGAGGACTTTCAAAATGTGTGGAGTTTATATCGAAATTATTAATATATGAGAATTACAGCTTTAATGACCAAATCAGTTTAAGTATTGTTTTTATTTGGTGTATTAAAACAAGAATTGGTTTGGGATTTGAATCTTAAAAACGTAACCACACTTCTCGACAGAGCTGTATAAACTCTTATTCAATGAAAATTTCTATGTATTCTTTGAAAAAAATGGATAACTGTCATAAATTGCGAAAATTAGTTAGACATTATTAGCTTCCATGGTTCCAAGAGAGCATAATAACGATGAAGAGGACTCAGAATAATGTTAGCAATTTTTTAATGCATGTATATATAAGTATATGTTTATATTCAACACGTTTAAAAATAAATATATGCACTTCAGAAAATTATTTATTATTTACAGTACAATTATTTAAATATATAAGGAACTTTTGAATTTTAAATACATGACGGTTATGTAGAATAAAAAAATGTCAAAAAAATAATTTTAAAGATTTAAAAAAAATTAAATAAAAGAAAGAAATTCCACTTTAAAAAAGATTTAGCCTTCTTTGTAACATATAGTATTCTGCAGACTATAATAAGAATATTTTGAAAAGTAATCCAAGCATTTTCTTACTTATTGCAAAACAAATATGCAAAAATTAAAATTTAATGATAGATTTATACATGTATCTAGTGCTCTCTCTCACACACGTTATGAATTATTATTTTTATGAATATGTTAATAAAATTTGCAATATGATTAATAGTGATTCTCTATTAACTGTTTTGGGACGAACGTACCGTGTATGCATTTCTCGCGATCGACAATCATGGACGAACGTGCCAAATCCGCATCACTAGCGAATGAGTTCAGGGGCCGAAAGATGCATTTTCTCATTCTAAGTTGGAACGTTATCTAAATATCTTTCGATGACGTCCTGCGACCTTTACTTTTGATTTGCGCGACAGTTCCTTTCGATTCTCCTACTTCCCCTGGAAACGCTGTACGCAAATTAGGTTCATCCTGAAATGATTAATAATACACCGAGAAGCAATATTACAATAGCTGTTGGTAAAATACATCGTATTTTTGAACATCGGTCACGTGACGAGGACGATACAAGGGGCAGAACCTCACACTTTAGACTTCCTCTCCAAGACAAAGTCAAGTGTAGTATTAATTGCTCTTCCTGGATTATCAAGCACTGGCACAGCTACACTACACGTCATTAGTGACGTCACGGTTCAACCTCAAACTCGATCAGATAAAAGGCGACGACCAGTTCATCATAATGATTACTTCGAAAACAAGTGCGTGGCCCTGATCAATCTTACACACGTTGCAATTAATATATTAAAATTCTTATTTTAATTATAATTTAAAGTTTCGTTTAAAATCATCACACATATATTTATTTAATTCCATTTTAACGCAAAATTCATTCCGTAGAAGTTTTTTATTCTAAAGCATTTGTTTTTGTTTACTTGCATATCTAACCATTTTCTTTCTTTTCATGCATATATCCTTCTGTAATCCATCCAAGCATCAAAGGTTGGGGTTGTTTATTCAATAAATTTCATTTTTCCGTTTGCAAATGCTTTAATGGAATTTATATTCAAATTTGAATTTACAAACGGCACCGCTCAATGTATTTATGACTCGACGTCAGTTCGTTGGCGTTTGCTTTGAAAACTTTCTCCAAATAATGTAATATGAACACTCATTTTCTCTCTGAGTTACTCATTTCTTCTGCATCATTTAAGGGGACTTAGGACTTTTCGAAATCAAAAGTAGAACATTTTGACAAACTTTTTGCGATTCTTCATAAATCATCAATTTGTGCTCATTTCAATATGAAACTTTGCCAGTTTGTGTAATAAAGTGGATAGTTTAAAATATTGGGTCAAGTTTTGCTATTAAATTAATATATTTCCTTAAACAATGTGAAATATGCGTACAAAAATTTAAAAAATTAATTAGCTTACCTTACTTTACCCACAAGATAACATTTGAAAGATGTGCAGTAGAAAAATAATTCTTATACCAAATTAAAGCTAAATAATGTCGTTATTCTGTAAATTTCAAATTTTAAATTTATCTTACATTAAAAAAATTAAAAAATTAAAATTTTTCTAGTTTGTATTTAGTAACTCTTTTTCATGTATCATGTTATAAAATAAAATCTAATCATCCTATTAACAAAATTGAGGATCACTGAATAATGATATACAAGTACAACACTCATGTAAAATTTTAAAGCTTTGCATGCAAAACAATTCTTTTAATCTTGTGGGAAAGTGTGAAAATAACAAACTGAGAAAAAGAGGTTTGTTTACATTGCATTACATAGAACAAGCCACTTTAGACATTTACATTTTTTGTTGCACAGGGCGTAATAATTGTCGGAATTTGACGCAGTTTGCTTTAAAATGCTCCTAACATTCAACACTATTTTTTGAAAACACATTAGAAAAATCGAATTTTTGAAGGTGGAAAGGTACTAAGTCCCATTAAGAAGACAATTTTCTTAAAACTGTAACATATTGGTAAGTTTTTCGGTGAATATATGTGTCTTCATATATTTTATTAACGGGCATATACAACCCAAAGTTAGGGAAACCTGGTATAAGCAACAATAAGCTTCTCAACCTTTTTGTTTAAAGTATTTTTGTGTCTGGGAAGCTAAGGAATATAATTTCTTAAATTGCAATTTTACAGTGGACATACGCCGTCATTCTTTTTACAAATCGCACTTTTTTAACAGTTCTCGCGATAGTGTTCGTATGGTCATTGTAAGACAAAAGTGGCTAACATGCGACAAATGAATGACAAACGAATTGTAACGCGACATGTAACTCGAATACTTTGACTTGTGGTTTGGGGTTGGTAATTGGATAGAAGTATATAATCTGCTTCTCTTAAGAAAGGATAAGAAATAGCTTAATCATCCAGTTGAATTCATTAATTTATGCTTCTTGAAAAATGCACCAAGCCACAAGAGTCAGAAATTATCTCTTTTTCAAGTGGGTAATCTTCTTATGGCGGCGCTATAGCTGCAAGAGAGTCTCGCTTGTCGAAGGTCACTCCAGACGACAGTTGTTGGTACTAAGAGCACCATGAGCTTGTAAAAGGGATTTCTCTGTTTCTTCTCCTTATTGGAATGAATTCTGACCCAACATGTAGGTATAATGACCGTTTTTTTTTATAGAAGTATATGTTCAAAGACATATTTAATTTTTTAAATTATTTAATTATTTTAAGTAGGAATATATCGATTACAGGACATAAAAGATAACTTAAGAAAACTTTAAGCCCGATTTTATCTCATTTAACTTACAAAATCAGTTGTATATTTTCAAGTTCACAATCTTTCAAATTTGGGGGAGTTTTTGAAATCCTTTTTAAAATTTTTGCCACCTTCTCACTGTGCCAGGAGGCGCAAAATCTTCTTTCAACTTCTCGTCATAAGACGGCACTTTGGATCAACTAAATTATACTTAAAATTTGCATGTGTTCCATGTGCGTATATGCTGTAGTGTTAATTTTACCCGATAAACTATCAGAAGAAAACAGAAAAAGAAAAAAATAATTTCTTGAATTGCCACATTGAAAGTTATAGCCCGGAGATCTGGTTACTGTCTTCTTCCTCCCCTGGCACTGTCTCGGATATCCTTCTCTTCATTGTTCCGGATATCATACTCTTGTCAAGTGATATTCTCAGGTACAATACTAACGTAAATTACAAATAAATTGTATTTTAAAAAGTAAATTCTCCTTTACGATTTGCAATCTAATGATCCAAGTCTTTTGAAGAGCGATATATACGTATGCATCTAATTAAACCTTCACTTGTAACTTGAATACTTGAAAAATGTTACTGTCAACTTCAAGATCTTATCGTTTGCTTTAATTTTAAAGCAAACGATTAATATTTAATAGAACACAATTATCAGATTATCATAGTAAAATGTAAGTATATTTGTTATTTAAATCACATCTTTGCAAAATTTCTATAAAGTTATTTTTCTACATGAAGGGTAAAATAGTAAAAATAAATATTTTATATTAGTTTTTGGGTAAAAATGTAATTTTTAAATACCTTAAATCATTTTTTCGCATTTAATGAATGTATTTACCTTTCTTCGTTTGACTATTTTACAAAAGCTTTCTTTTGATCAAATTTAAACCACCTCCAAACACGTCTGCATAAAATCTATATGTTTCCAGTGAGTGCAGTTTAAGGTTGATCGAACCCGACACCACTGTAATCAGACTTGAAGGTGTGCAGGCGGGAGAGATAAGAGGCGAAACGGTCGGCCCGAGGGTAATTTCCGCCCACTTAGTCGTCAGTCGAGGGTTATGTTGGATACCTGTATGCAGGTATAACGATGGAGAGTTGGTAACAAAGAATCTGGTGCTCTAACAGCTGCTCTGTCAATTGCACTGTCTTCCCGTTCTGTAATGGTTCGCGAACACTGTCGTACTGACGCGGTTATATTCCGTTTTTGACTCAATATTGTCAGCATTGTCGAATCATCGCATCGCTTCGATTTAGATGTCGAAGGATTGTTCGATTCGTCCGAACAATCCCTCTTGCATTCCGATAGCACGACCTCTTTCAAACTTGGATATTTTCTCGTAATGGCCACAAATCATTCGGCGAGGAATTTTTACAACTGATGTAAGTTATTCACAGTCGAAATGTAACTCAAATTTTGACCTGATTGAGAATGGCTCCTCATATACACCTGATAAATGCGGAGTTCCGATGCCCTGCAGCTCACACTATGTAATTATTGGACACCAAAGTTTAATCATTGCCAATTTATTTTTAATTGATTAGAATTCCGTTGCATGTACAATTTCATTCGATCCGAGTATTTCCTTTTTTGTGCGGTGATTTCTTTCTTATAGAATATATATATATAAATATACATACACATATACATTCATACAATAAAAATAATTTAATTTCCTAATTTTTCCTATTCCTTAGCTTATTCGATTACGCACTCATATAAAATCTACTGAATCAATTTTCTCGTATTCATAAATCTGTTGGTAATATTTCCTATTAGACTGATAGACATGATGAAAGTTCCTCATTACCATTTCATTTCGTGCCAATTGATAGGGAGATATCCCTACTGAATCAACTGCGAGTAAAATTCCGTCTTTTCTGTTGTAAATGAAACCGTTGAGCTATGTTTTTTCTACTTTTTTTTTATCAGTTTTAATTATGACTCTATACTTTTGCCTCTCTTTCATCAATATAGATTCATAGTGTTACTTAAATAAACATAGTTCTCTATCGAACCATTAATTTGAAAGGAATTGGACAAAAACTTATCAGATAGAAAAATTATGTACACAATAGAAAAAGATCAAAATTTCAGAAAAATTGAATATTTTTTTCTAAGTTGCATAGTTACAAAGAAACGAGTTCATTAAGGTGTTGACCCCACTCTGGCCTGGATGCAAGCTGCCATACGACGTGGCATAAAGTGATAGGGCTTACAGATGGTCTCCTACGGTATTTCTTCAAATTTGCTCCAATTGTTGGCCTAGGTCATCTACATTCCCTGTTAGATGCCATCGAATTCCCATCATACCTCAGACATGCTCGATTGGAGAGAGATCTTGCCGGCCAAGGAAGTGTTTGACAAGACAATTCATAACAACACAAGCTGTATGTGGTCTGACTTTATCTTGCTGTTAATAAGGCTGGGACGTGCAATAGGAACGGTTGCAAAACAGGTCTTTGAATGTCGTCAACGTACTAGTGTGCTATAAGTGTGCCTCTAATGACGACGAAAAGGGGTATAGCTATTAAGCGAAATGGCACCCCAGATTATAACTCCTAGTTGAGGGCCTGTGTGGCGTGCAATAATGAAAGATGGATAGACACGCTGCTTTAGGTATCTACAGACACATCTCGGATGATCTTCATGACATAGTTGGAAGCGGGATATCGTAGCTAAACACTAACGTCTCGAAATGGAGTGCGCAGCTTCCTTGTGCTGTAGCTCCCACTATTCATTCATTGCACACCAAATCTTAATAATTTATTTGTTCGGTTGAAAAGTATTTGCATACGAAATTTCATTGCAATCGGGCAATTCCTTCTTGTTCGGTCGTTTTTTTATAGAGTGTGTATTTGTATTATATACAGTGTGTATAGACCTTTTTTTACAGTTCCGGAAAGCTGACTTTGAATAACCTGGAATATCTAATGCAGCACTCGGCTTTTTCTTATTATTTTGGACCTATTAATTACCACATTCATAGAACAAACTGAATATTGATATTTTCATGTAGATGGAATTTTAGCTGATAAAAAGAGTGAATAAAGCTGCAGTTTGTGCATTTCATCAGCATATTGGAAAGAAAACTAAAACTTGGTCTTTGCTTGAGTTCTAAACGTTATGATAAACAAGATGGACATCTCAACGTTTCAATGATTCTTGAAATTATTTGTAAACTCTGTATTCTAAGTGTATTTATACTCCTGCTTAATTCATTTTAATTATTTTTTCTCAGTTTTAATTTAATATTCACTGGTCATTCTGACTATACCAATTATCGAACAAGCAGAATGACGTTTACCATAGAATTGCCTTTCCTTATATTGACGTTTACTTTTCATACTACCCATAATTTAATAAAAAATATATCAATCATATAAACCTTAAGAAAATACAATGTAAAAAATTATATCATATATAAAAAAAGGGAAACTTACAAGCAAAATATTGAACGTAATTCGAACAACCAGCCTCAGCAAGACAGTAAACAGAGTTTATATTGCCACTAAAATTTTGGATATTCTTCTACTACATATGATTTCTCAAAATCAGTTTCTAAAATTTCATTCAGAGAATGCAAGGTTTCTCAAAATGTAGTTTAAATTTCAAAAGTGTTTTTAAAAAAATAAAAGTTGTAAATATTCCTAAAACCATTATGTTCTGCCATAATTCCAATGACGAGAAATTTGAGATTCATACTAAGTTTGGTTTTGTTTATTACCACATCCAATTGGCAGCGTCTATTAGACAAGAATTCTTCCTTCCATATTTGTGAGGATACAACATTTAAAACAATAGGCATCTTTCAAGGTATTTTATCCGAAATGTGTAAGGGGGTTTCAACGGTCATAAAAATTGTGCCAAGAGATTTTGTGGTGTAAAGGGCGTCACACTTATTGACTTCTAAATAAAAAAGGAAAAAACATCTATCACTGAGAGACACTAAATAGAGTTATTTCTCCACCATTTCCTTCCTCAGGTGTTTTTTGAGTCGCCCTGTTGATGACGACGGAGACCTTCTAAATATATATTGAGTGTCTAATTTCCACAGTTACTTTGCTGACACAGTTCTCTGTTCATATTGTGGGAGATTATATATTAAGTTTCAAATTACATATTCTTTTCTAGTCACCAACCTTAAATCTTTATCATTACTTTAGTTTCAGCCACTTAACAAACAATTGAAATATATTGATATTTCTTTAAGTTTATATAATTTCTGACAGTCATTCAAAGCTGAACTGGAATACATGAACCTTTTTCGGGATTTTTTTTCAGTTTGATTTAGAACTTTTGTATTTCTTTTTATAAGCGATAGTATGATGACAAGTTTTCCAAAGTAAATTCTTCCCAGTGCCTTATAATAATGAAGCAACTCATCCATTGAAAGACTTATGTCCTCTATGATGCCATGCTCTATTGATAGAAAAATAATCTTTCAAAATACCATGAAACCTTTACCTAAATCTCTTAAAAAATTCAGACTTTTTTATACTGAAATTTTATAAGTAAATTTCACACACTTGCAAATATATTCAGTGTATTACAATCGAAACATTTCCGGAACAGAATTATTTCATGAGCACAAATTTTAACTTACTTAATACATAATTTTTTTTCCCTAAAAGTAGAGAGTTCGTAGCAAAATATTCATTTCCTACATTTTATAGTAAATTTAAAGCGAAATTCTTTAATGGAATCTAAAACAAGATACAAGCATGCTCGGCAGTAGCAATTGGTGAATTTCTCAAAATACAAAACTATGTTTCGACAATCTGAATTATTCAATATTTAAAATTTTCAAGACTTGAAACTTTCCAGTTACAGAACATATGGGGCCGTAACCCAGTTTTTTTTATTGCAATTACAGTTTTCAGCATTTTTATTGAATTTGTTTCCGTAAAATTGACGAATTTCCCAAACAAATTTTTAATCTTAAATAAAATGAAGCCTTAGTAAAGATAAATAATTATATTAGAATTTTAAAATTGGAAACAAATCATTAAAACCAAGTAAACGCATGGTAAAAAATTAGATGATAAAGATTTAAAATAATTTTTAAATTTAACGAATAAATAAAGGAAATTTTATTACCAAGCATTTTACTTTATGGTCAATGTAAGAGAATAAATATTTCAGAAATTTCTATAAGCATTAGAATAGATTTATTACCATCGTCAACATTATAAGCAATACATGTACAACAGGCATAAAGACCCTCTAAAGTATAAATTAGGATAAGTGAAAAGAAAGATAAGGAAAGCAGATTATCCATATCAAATTTTCTGTATCAAAGTAAGTAAAGATTGGAATTACCGTTGGATTTCATGCGAAACTGCAATAAACATTGAGTTATTAGTGGCATTGGACCTCGGAATTGTATAGCAATTTAAACATCACTGGGTTTTAGATTGCGATTATGAACAGGATGATACTCAGTGTTGTAAAGAAAAGTTAAAGTAATTTAAAAAGAAGAATTATACACTCGTAATGGTACGGCAGCTGGGTCGGATCTCGCTGCCTTGGAGACTTTCGCGCAAAAGAATAACCTCAAAAACCGTTTACTAAAACCCTTTTGCAGGATATTTTAAGGAAATTAGCTGACTTGCACAATCGATCATGATGTCTTTTCTCATTTCAGAATTTTGAAAATTATGATGTACGTCTGTAAAAGCTCTTAAATTGAGCATCATATAAAAAGAAAGTTCATAACTTTGTTTATCAACGACATTAATTTTTCAAATAATATTATTCGAATACATGTCATGTACACACACACACACATGGCTGGTTTATTGGCACATTGTTAGCTGGTTGTTGGTTATTAATAAATATTACTGGTTATTGCGTCATTATTACATGGCACATACACACACACACACACACATATACACAAGCCATGCCACACACACACATTGCCATTGTCATTGGTTGGTTGACACAGTCACGGCTTACTATCATTGACAGCCAGTTTGTATTGATATTGTTTGCTGATGTCATTGTTGGTTGAACATATTATTTGTTGCCAAGGTCATCATTGACACACACACATTGTTATTTATCATTTGCCGCATAATATCACGTCATTGTCATTGTCATCAATACGTCATCAATATTACTTTATTTATCAATGGTCACGCTATCATCATCATTACACACATGATACGTCACACACATTGGTTACATTGGTTGTTACAGCCACTGCTTCGCCACATACGTCATCATCAATACATGGTCACTAATGTCAATACGGCTGGTCATTAACACACACACACATTGACACACACACATCACACACACGTCATCATCATTACCAAGTTGATATTGTTGTTGTTATTATTATTGTTGACATTATTACACATATTACATATTACATAGTTATTGCTGTATTATTGGCTAATATTGGCTATTATTACATTATTATTACAAGACACATAGAAGAGTGATACATATTACACATGTATTGATATTGCTGCCACATACACATAGTTATTGGTTACACATTACACATACATGTTGCAAGCACATTGCTTGTTATTACACATACACATATTGTTATTATTATTGTTGTTGAAGATATTATATTGACATTATTGTTGATATTATTATTATTGTTGGCTGGCCATTATTGTTATTATTACGTTATTGGCCATTATTATTATTATTATATTATTATTATTACACATTATTATTAGTTATATTGTTATGTTGGAGTTGGTTATTATATTGAGTTAGTTACGTTATTATTATTGTTGGTTGGCTGGTTATTATTAAGTTGTTATTACGTTGGTTATTGCTGTTGCCACACACACACACACACACACGTCATTATTACATGTTATTATTGGTTATTATTTATTATTATTGTACACATTGGCTTAATAATATTGGTTATGCTGATACACACACATTGCCATTGGCTGGTCATTTATTTAATATTATTATTATTATTATGTTATTAAGATGAAAAGTTATTATTATATATTATTACATATTATTACATACACATTATTGTTATTATGTTATAGATATTACAATATTAGTTACATATTAATATTATTATTGCTACTTTATTACGCTATTGCTATTATTGCTGGCTGCCATTACACACACATACACACACATTGGCTATTATTATTGTTGGTTATTATTATTGGCTATTGGCTTTTATTATTGTTGTTATTGTTAGACAGAAAGACATATATACATATTATTACATAGATATTATTACACATTATTAGTTGGCTGGTCATTATTGTTGTTGTTATACATACATACACACACATATTATTGGCTGGCTTTTGGTTATTATTGTTATATTATGGCTGGTACATACACACACACACATAATATTATTATTGACATATTGGATATATATATATATATATATATATAAACTTTTAATTATTAATGAAATTTTATATTCTGTAATAAATATCTGCTCGATTTCGGTAGTTATATTTACATTTTAATTTTCAAAACCTGTCGACATTTTTTTTGCATCACTTAAAATTGATATGTTGTTTTTGCTTATATCATTATGCTTTTGCAAAGTCCATGATCCCGTAAATTATGAGTCATTGCAAGTATTGTTTCTGCTGATTCGTCAGATCTGAGGGATTCTAGGCTTCGCAGAAGAATTAAGTCCAACTTTTTTTCTTATCAAATGGCGGCAAACAATGGGCAGGTATAGTAGATCTGTAGATCCAGATCTAGGGTTCTCGGCATATCCCTGGTCCAGTAATTCCCAGTGTATTAATTTGTATGGGAACTTAGAGAACCCTGTGACCAAGTAACGTATTTAACGTGCACCAGTCGCATTAGCGTACACGGAGGATCTACGGTCAACGAGGTGGAGTCGAACTCGCACCTTCCTATCACAAGGTCAATGCTGTTATTAACCATGCCACCACGCCCTAAATTTCCTCTTTATTTTAACGCATGGCTCAAAGAAATTCATTCATTTGGCAGTCAGTCTCTCAAAATGTATTTGCTAATGAAAAACTTATCTTAAATAAAAAACCTTGGGGAAAGTGGAAATTGATTTCGAAAAATAAGCAAATATTATGTAACATTTTTACATTTCATAGTATGGTTCTGTTTTAAAATGATAGAATTCT
>BMAW01095869.1:0-11342 GCA_019974015.1 Nephila pilipes
TCAGTTTTCAATGTTTTATTAATTTGTTACTATAGAAAGTATTTTAGTATTCATACTGGTAAGAGCTGGGTAAACGTTCAACTTACTCATGACCTGTTGCAATGTAAAACACTGTAGATAATAAACAACACTGGACAAAAAAATCATTTAACATCATTTTTTTTTTTTTTTTATCATTTCCTACCGTTTCAATGTTTAGTTTTTAAGTTAACATACATATAATGATATTCCAAGAAGTCATAGAACATGAATCAAACCGAAAAATATAAATAATGACAGATATATAAATAAGGTAGCTAGTAAGGCTGTCACAAATTTAAAGCTTATATAATTGAAAACAAGTGAATGTTCTTTGTCAAAAAAGAGTACCTCTGATTCTGCAAGTCTGTTCACTTCTACAATCAAAGTCCACATTTATTTTCTTTTAATTGTACTACATCTATATGTATATATATTGTAAAAATTAGGTTGGAATTCTAAAAAAGCATGTGATACAAATTAATCAACATTGCTAAGGTAAAAGTAATTAAGGTTATAAAAGAATCTTAGAATACTTTACATGTTTAAGGTATGGTAAAAAAAATAATATACGTTTCAATTTTGACAGGAATTACTCTAATTTCTTCCTCTTCCCCTCAAATATGTATAACTGAATTATAGCTAATAATTTTTTTTTTTTTGTGAAAAATCTCAGTTTCCAGGCTCTTAAATTTCTCTATTGATATAATATTCTGCCTTTACTGCTGGTACTATGTTTTTTTTTAATTAAATTTTCTTAACATTTAGTTTTAATATATTAAATTTAAAAATTTATGTTTCAACTTTTCTTATGAAACTATATAGATTAAGAAATGCATAAATCTTATTATCTGTCCACTGTGTGATTGGAAATTTAGTTTTAATTCTTGCATCCGTACTTAGAATATTCAGTTATGATTTTTAAAGCTTAATTTTTAACTAAGGAACTTCTAAGTATTTTTAATTTAATTTTGGTAGTTATAATGTGGAGGTATTTCATTTGCGTTTGTAAAAAGAATAACATCTTAAATTGAGCTGGTTCGCCCTTTAATTTTAGTTAACCACCAAAGGGGCTATTGTGATTGGTAATGTATAAATTGATCACCTGACCACTTTTCAAAATGAAGTGAAAAGTGTGAAATGCACGCAACTTGTTTATTTTCATTTTAGGGCAGCAAAATTAGATTTAGCTTAAAGTATGTTCAATTTAATAAATTATTGTTTGCTTTAATTTTAATTTCTGAAAAGAATATCATTGTCCATTTCAATATTTTATCGGTCACTTTAATTCTAATATTTAACTGAATAACTTAATTATTTTTTAGAAAGTTAGCATCTTTAGTGGCTTATTCTGTTCTTTGCAAAACTTTGATTAAAACAATTTATATACATTTTAGTCACCAAAGGGGCTATTGTTTTTGGTAATGTAAAATCATCACCTGACAATTTTCAAAATAAAGTGTGAAATGCATGAGAATTTTTTTTCTTTGCATTTTACGTCAGCAATAATTAATTTTTACTAAGGCCATGGTAGCCTAGTGGTCATGGTTTCGGATCCGTGACCGGCGGTTTTTGTTCGGTCGCAGGTTCGATCCTTGGCCCCACCGTGAAGCCGGGGCTAATGCACGTTAAATCTGTCGGGGCCCAAAGTGTTCCTGTGGCGTGGTGCGGGAGTTAGGAGAGGAGGTGTCGTCCTCGTCACTTAACCGAGACTCAAAATTATGAGATGTTGCTTCTGGTGCGACGTTAATAAAAACTAAACTATATTTTACCAAAATTATATTCAGTTCAATAACTTATCGTGTATTCATTTTAGTTGCATTTACTTAAAATATATTCAATTTAATAATTTATTATGTACTTTAATTTTAGTATTTGAATAGAGAATTATTGTCCATTTCAATATTTTATCTCATTTGCTTTAAGTCTAATACTTAATTGAATATTTTTTTTAATAATGTTATTATTTTTGGTGGCTAAATCTATTATTTTACGAAACTTTGCATAGAACTTTTTATGTTTTTAAAAAATTTGTTTTATTTACCGAAATGTAACTTGTGTAGTAAAATTTAATTCATTTTCATCGAATTGATTTTGGCATCTTATAATAATTGCATTTGAGAAACGTTAACCATTGTTTTTACCTCAAAAATGAGTTTTTTGTTATTTTGATTTAAAATGTTGAATTTTTTTCAAAAACTTCCAGATAATTAAAAACAGATTCCAAAAATAAGTTGGAAGTATCTATTATAAGAGGTAGCAAAGTTTATTTTATTGTATCAAATTTTCAAAATTGTTTGTATTTTTGTTTAGTGTATCTAGTACTCGAAATCTAGGTCAGATAATGAAGTTAACTCACTCTCTAGAAAATGTATACAATTAAATGTGTCTATTCTCCGCTCTATTCATTGTTAACATTACGCGAAATCGCTAAATATTAGAAAACATACTTTCAAATATATATTATTTTACTAAGTCTATTTATTACTTATTTTATATGCATTTTCGATGAGTGATTCAAATTTGCTTTTGTAAAGAAAATCAGTTTCATTTTATCAGTTTGTACTCTTAATGACAGACAGATTTTAAATGGATATAATTAAATATTCCCTGATTTCATAATCATTTGATTAAAAAAAACTGATAAACTGTAAGTGCCTAATATTTAACGCCTTTAAAAAAAAAAATCTGAAGAGTTCTTAAATTTTAATTGTAAGAACTGTAGACATTACCTTATTGTTCCTTTTCACAGAAAATGTATAAATAATATACTACTCACTCATACAAGTATGCTTTTAAAATGCATGTATGATGAAAATTTTTTTTTAAAGATACTGTTTTTTTTTTTTACTGTAAAGTGTTTTAAATGAAAAAAAAAGCATTTCTCAATAATATGATAGAAACAATAAACACATGACATTCAAGGATATGAGGACTTGTACTAATATATTTACACTTTTAGAACTGTGGTTCAAACTCTTTTTTCCGGCAGATCTCTTCTTGTAGTCAAAAATAAGTTTCATGAATTTACATCCCTATAGATTCAGAGAATATACAACAACATTTATGATGTTTTGTGCATGAATAAAATAAATACATGAGTGTTAGTAAAGTCATCTTGGTGCAATAATTTTACAGTCATTTTTTATTTTTCCATTCTTGCACCACAGACTGTCATTAATCTTGTGAGTTATTTAAACACTGAGTCTGATAGGTGTCTAATAAATATTTATGATTAAAGCTATAGCATAATATGATGCATAGAAATTTTAGTAATCTTATATATAAGTTGTAAGCAGAAGGCAGTTGTCAATCAGAACTTGCAATATTGATTATTTATCTTGTTTTATGTACCTAATTTATAAGTAAAAAATCCATCCAGACTGAATAACAAATATTGATGTTCGTGAATCTTTTTTCCACCCTGTTTGATATATTTGTCTGTGATAACAAATACAAATTTTATCAATAAAGTTTATTTGCGGAAAAGAGTGAATCCAAGTCATCTAAATGTGCAGTTAAATTAGTAATTCTAAAATCAGCATAAATGGACTTTTCCTAGCTAAATGGTGCTGTTTTGTTTGTTTATTTGTAATTACTGCCAATTTTGATTGAAAAGCCAAAGAAAATTTGATATTTAAAAGATTTATTCAATTAATCTTCTTAGTTTGTTTCAACATAAAACTTTTGTTCTTTTAAGTCATTTTAACATTTTAGTATGTTCCAGTTTTTTTTAATTTCTTTTCAATTAGTTTAGATTATCTCTAAAATGTATTGTTACATTTATTAGGGAACATAAAATAACTAACAATGCATTGAAATTAGTGTGTATTGGAGAAATTTTTAAAGCTATTTTTGAAAATTAATAAAAGAAAAATATATAATCAAATTCTATTTCTATCTGATAAATGTATTAATCAACAATTAATGTTGTTTATGTCTGGTTTCATTCCCCCCCCCCATTTATTCTAAAACATGTTTTCAATTTTACTTTATACTTCATTTGATTGTTATTTTCAAAGAACTTGACTAATATATTATTATATTTCTGGTAACATATAATACAATGAATGTAATTATATTTCCATGGAGAATCGTTACTGTAGTATCATTTTTAGTTGTTTATTTTTTAGATTACGATCATTTCCCATTGTGGATTTCTAATTTTTTTCCCCACTGATATTTAAATGATCAGATTATTCAAATGCTTATGTGGAGGTAGAAGAAAAAAGAAAAAAGAAAGAAAAAAGAATTAATAGAAAAGAGTTTCATTGAGTGAAAATAATGTTTGTTTAGAAAAGTTAACTTTAAATATTGAAATCGATTTGGTTGAGAAGTGAAAAATGATTACTTACTTTTTCCTCTGTCATATATTAATTTTTTCATCCCTTCTTTTTGATGTAAAAAATGATAATAAATTTAAAAATATTCTAAGTGAAATACATAGTATAAAAGTTATTTATTTAAATACAAGAAAATGTCAGAAGAATATCCGATTTTGAATATCTGATATCTATTTTGATCTGTTTTTCTATAGTGAATAACTAGTATATATATATGTTACTAATTTCTTGGAGTGTATAGGATATTTTTTAGTCAGTTTTATCAATTAATTTTGATACTGACTTCAATCCATGATTATTTATCCATTAAAGTATTCTTTGTTTCATGCTTTGGAATGAAAAGTCATTAGCAGTCTAGGAAAATGGATAAAGTGAGAGATAGAAAATGACCAGCTAGTTTGTAGAAATTGAATGGTTATTAAAATTGTATTGTTCTTTTTTGAGAGTATTCATCTCTTCAGATAAAACCCTATATTACTATAAAAGATTTGTCTCAGGAAAACTGCAAAGCTTACACTTACATTTGTATATTACATTAGACAGTATTAATTATAGTTACAGCAAATAGTCGAAGAACATATTATTCAAAAAGGTATTTTCCCTAAATGATTGTTTTCCTTCAATCTAAATAATGTAATCCTAGCTTCCTCAGATTCTAATCTCCTTAATATATCTGTAGCAACATCTGTTTTTTTTATATATCGCTTTTTGTAAAATGTGTACTTTAGAGATTATATAACATCTTAATTTCAACAAAAATAATCATTACGGATAAAAAGGATCAAATTCATGGTTTAAAAAAAATGTATGATTTGACAATTTCAGTCTTCTTTTTCTTTAAATCAATACACTCATGCCTTGACTAACATAGAAATAGCACCAACAGACATGAGTTTTTAGTGTAAATTGAAATTGTAGCTATTTACTATTAAATTGTGTTATTATTAGTTACACCTCTCTCTTTCATAACTTG
Source organism: Nephila pilipes (assembly GCA_019974015.1). Taxonomy (NCBI): domain Eukaryota; kingdom Metazoa; phylum Arthropoda; class Arachnida; order Araneae; family Nephilidae; genus Nephila; species Nephila pilipes. Next base: position 5,335 of record BMAW01095869.1, read on the forward strand.
ATCAGTTTTTTTCAATTATACTTATGAATATATACGGTAATATTAGAAATTGAAGAATGCTGAGTGAAGTATCTGATGATCTCTACTTGTTAAGAATAATGTAAGGCTTTTCAAGCTTTTTAATCTCTTCTCATTCTCATTTTGATACATGGATATCTTCTAACAAGAATGTTAAACTCGAAAAAAGATCTCTGAGATGTTATTGATGTCTTATTTTAAAATGAAATTTACTGGTTGTCTTTCATGGAATTTTATAATTTTGGGAAGCATTTGTGTTTGAATAAATAATTACTTTCTTTATATTCTTTTCCCTTTAAGTTTAACAGAACGTGTTCCAGGCCTTCTAGCATGTATGATTGCTGCACTTCTATATCTTGAAACTATGTAACAGGCTGTAATTTTGATCTTGTTTCTTTTGAAATATTTTTCTTGTTTCGACATTGTTTTATTTCCTTATTAAAGAGGTTTGATGTATTAGTATGAAAAAAATTATCATATTTCAAATTTCAAGTGTGAGTCACTTAATTATTATAAATTTATAAACTTAAATTAGTTTACTGATATTTAACCTTCAAATTTAAGTTACAAAATTCCTATGTACTTATTGTTAGTCTTTCTAAAATGTGAAAATAATTTAGTTATTTTTCTTATATATTTTTTTCTCATAATTATTTATTACTGGACCCAAACGCCATGTAACATTTTGCTAATATTCTTATATTAAATCGTGTTTATTTTTGGCAATACTTATGTTATATGTATATTTAAATTTTTGTAATCTTCCATACCATTCATTTTATTATACTAAACTTATGTTTTGACAATGCATTAATAGTAGAAATTGATAGTCTGAAAATTGAGCAGTTCTCGCCCGTTTATGGATATATGTTTGTTGAGCAACATACAGCTGTGAAATTGTTTTCAGAATATATTTATTTTCTATAATTTATCTTAAAATATCTTTACATAAACATATTTTATATTGAAAGATAGAATTATATGACATATTAGAACTGAACTTATTTTAATCTCTTGTAGTTTCCTGTTTAATGCTTACAAATTGTTTTTCTGAGGAAAAATCAAACTAACTCAGATCTATATATCATGACTTTTTTTTTTATATATGTAGAAAAGTAATAAAAAACAACAATACTAAAATGGAAAATATTGACTTTCCTACATTATATAACCGAGAAAATGTTTAAAACTTTCAGATAATCAAAATCAAGTGAGAATTATTGATTTATTATTGTATGTTAATAAAATATTTTGATGTGAAATGATTATAGTGTCATTTACAAATTATTTTAAGAATTTATTATTTATTTAATATTGATATTTTGGCTTTGTATTAGGATCCATGTAAATCTACTGAAAATGAATATTTTTTTTTACATGACCTGGATTATGAACTGTAAGATATCTTGGAAATTTTACATTTATTTGTTGGTTATTAGAGTAATTTCATTATTTGTTTAATTTTTTTCTAGCTTCATATTTAATGTTAAATGCCTAGCTATAAAGTATATAATCTTCTCCACAATTAATATTTCAATTTTTCTTCTTACATTCTTACTAAAAGTATATTTTAATATATATTACTCATTAGTTTTCTCAACTCTTGCATATTAATATTTTTTTTAAGTTTTTGTTTTATTCAAAAACCTCTTTAATATCCTATCTTGAAACATATGGAAAATAAACATATATATATATATAAACCATTTTTAAAGCATTTATTTTGCCTTTAATATTTGTGTTTGATTTTATATTTGCTCTCAATGTAGAAATTTTAACTAGAGAGAATATTATGTGTAATGTCCTATGAATGCATTTGGAAGTGTTTTTATTTCATTATATTTTGATATTTACTTTTTAAACATTTGCTTTTTTTTTTTTGTGTTTATGTACCATTATTTGTCAAAAAAATTCTCTTTAATCTTTTTGATGCTGATGTATTACAAATTATGTCTTAATATGATATTGATTTTGAATGGTTTTTCTCATCAGTATAATATTAATAAATTTAGCTTGGTTTTGTAATATTTCAAAAGCATCTGGTGAAATGGTATTTTCTTTTATTTCTGAATAAATATTTATTAGGAATGCTTCTATAATCTGTAAAAACAAAGATTTTGATATCTGTTAACCTTTAAAGGATGATTTTATATATATGTACTTCAGTTAGTGGACCAAATGTTAGATATGTTTGACACGCAACATGCTATTTTAAGTTGGATCTATAGTTTAGTTCCATGTTTCAATGGATCATCTAAATTTTAATAAGAATTCCATACACACACATTTATATTAATGGTGGACATTTTACATTCTCCGAGGTCTCCAATATTAAGTTCACAAGAGCTATTGTCCTCTGCTATTCAACGGCTCCATTGCTAGACATCGTATCTGATGAACATACCTTAACACAGGATATTTTGGACTATTGTCATCATTTTGAGAACCTGGCTTCTTTTGAGAAAAGTATTGTCTTCCAGTGGGTTCCTGCCTATTGTGGGGACCCAGGTAATGAGACAGCGAACTATCTGGCTAAAATGGGGCTTTGATTAAGCAGAATGTTTCTTGTCCTTTGTATCTCTGTACGATTAAAAACCTTATTAAAAAATCTATCAAAGTCCATGCTCAGGAGGATCTTTGCAATCATTTATCAAACAAGGCTTTGAAGAATGCTGTCTCTAATTTGAGTAATGGCCCAAGATATAGAGCGGTTGCTGAATTCCTCCTAGCCACCGGACATGATTGCTTACAAAAACATCCGTACAGATTCAAAAATGCTCCTTCACTTGCTTGCATTCTGTGCAACTCTTGTGAGGATATGGATTCCACTCATCTGCTCCACTACCCTACACTTCAAAAGCCTTTTTTTCTGAATTTTTCTGCAAGGCTAGAGACATGTTAGATTAATAAATTTTTGCAGCATTTTTTTTTTTCGTTTTTTTTGTGTGTGTGTGTTTTGTTTCCTTATATCTGTACTGTAATTTTTTTTTTTTTTGCTGTAAATGTTTATAATCTGCCAATAGAAATATAAAAAAAATAGAGGTCTGGAATATATTACAGATGTATGAATTCTGAGAAATTATACAGTTGTCCCAAAAATAGTTTTTAAACACTAACATAGGAAAATTAATAAGGTGAAAAAAGATTTATTAAAATGTGAAATATAGTAAAAAACCTGTGTTCTTAGATTCAAATACCTTAAATAATATGTTATATAAAAACAGTAATTACGTTCAATAATTATAATATAATCAAAAGTTTGCTTTCTAGAGTTCCAAAGCAATTAACCAAAATTTGTATGTGAACTTTAAACTAACTTAGGCTTTTTTTTTTTTTTTTTTTTGTTCTTTTCTTTTTTCAGCTATTGAGATTCATCTGAACAAAAGAAAAAACACAGGGAAAATTTTTACAGATATACTTCTTTTCCGCTATTTTTGATTAACATTTCATAAATTTTTTGGGAGTTTAATTTTGGTTCTTTGAGGTTTAAAGAATTCATTGTTTAATCAAGGCTAGTCCAATCTGCATGTGCATCAACACAAAATTTTAAATTTACAAACTTTGAGATTGTAACTAAAATACCATTAATTATATTGCAAATTTAGTTTTAACATTCTGTTAATTCATAAGCAGTAACATTTAAAATTTAACAATTTCTTTCTCTATGAGAGATTTTTAAAAGCATTCTCAAATAATTACATTTGTCTGTCTTTGTGCACAATGGGCATGTTGCTATGCATTTATTTAGAATTGCTACCCATTGTTAAAATAAATGGTACATTAGAAGTTATTTTAAAAGAGATGAATTTAGGTTATTAGAAGACGATGCATTTATTCAAGATGAAGTATCATTAATGATAAACCTAAAAAATTTATCTCAACATTTTTTAAGAATCATGTAAATTGGCTTAAGAGTCGAGGTATTGAATCATCATCAATATGTCAAGAATTTATGAGTGTTAACTGTTAAGGTGTAATTTACGCTTTGGTAGTATAGTGGTTAAATCAAAGTAAAATATTGGAAAAGTTTTATGATATGCGAAATGAAATCTTTTATAGAACCCCAAATGAAATCTGTGCCAAAACAGGACAATGAAACTGGGTCACTGGTTTAACATTTTTAGTTGACTTATCACTCATTTCAATAAATTAGCCTACATCAACATGATCAAATATATTTTCCTACATAAAAATACACTTCACAATGTTCCCTTATTAATCATCATTCTATTTGGAAGCCTCTATGTTGTGATCAGTAATTTTCATGCATGAAGTACTCAAAAAATAAAAGTGGACTTAATATCTCAAGTGCACCTTAAGAAACACTGGGAATTGCAAACACTTCTGATGAATTAATGTGTTACATCTTATTACGAGTCGAAATACCAAAGATTAAATATAAGTATATACTAATTGGCTCCAATTAAAATTTTCTGGCTCAGTTAGCAAGAATGGATGTCTGTGGACGGGAGATACCAGATCACATCTTGCAAAGAAACTAACTGTAATTAGTTAAGCATCTCATTAATTTCATGTTGCTGTGTTGACTTTCAATATAAAATCAAAATTTTTTGAATCCAAGAAATTTAAATTTATTAACTATTATGTACTCCTTTTTTTTTTTTCGTATTGAGTATCAGTATAGGCGTATTTTATGTGTGCACCTTAACTGGTCTTCCAATATGCCTCAAGGTTGGACACCTCTGCATGAGCTGCTTATTTCAATTGCAGTCCTGGAAATAATTGGGGGATAAATATATTAAAAAACTAGTGTCAGGTAGTTATAGGAAGTATAATGTATGGTACTGGAGTGTTCAAAGGAAATCTCTCAAATCGGTGTGAAAGAATAATCTCACTGTAGCCCGTGTATGTTATAAGAGGGGGCTCAAACGAGTACCCAGTGTCTGGGGCTATAGCCAAACATCCTGCTTCTGGGAATTATATCAAAGGTTTGCCTTCTTGAGGTAGGTACGGGCATCATCATTCCGAGCCCCCCCCCCATGATCTTTTTCTTTCCTATTGTATTTACAGTCTTTGGTAAGCGCGGGTGATGCATTCCGAGAAACCCTTTAGCGATCCTTCTCTATTTTTGACCCCCCTTTTTTCCCAATTATTTCACACTTCTAGATAACAGCTTTTCCTTACAGCAATAACCAAATGTGGTCATTGTACCATAAAAATATTATCACTCACTCGTTTGTCTTTTCAATATTTTCTTACGTTTACATCACAGCATTGCCTAGTTTTGCTCAGCGTGGCCATGTTTGGCTCTTGCGCCATTGAAATACTATCATTAATTCGTCTTTTTTTTTCAAACGTCTAGATCACAACTTGGCTCTTACGTCATTAAACTCGAGCATCACTCACAAAGGAGATCTAACATATCAAATAAAAAAGAATTCAAAGAAATTACTAACCCTATACTATTTCCGCCCATTTAAAAACTGGGGATTGTTGTATTTAATTATAACTTTTATCTGCATTTTTTTTTATATGGAAAGGAAAATAGAACGTATACCGAATGCACTTGCGTTTTAATTTGTTATTACGGGAACGCTTAGGGGGAAAAAAATCAATTGGCGCCAATTATAAAACATTCGTGGGCTGTTATTTCAGTTTTATGTGTCGTGTAATAATTTTAACTACTGTGTTTTCTCGCTGTCTTATATTATTCGGTAAGAGTATTTTTCCTTATCATTTTTATGTTACGCGTCTAAAGCTAAAATATAAACAATAACTACTCTTACCGATCGTATGATCCTGTAAGATTTAACAATGTCTTAGACCTATTAAAATGGACCTACAGACGTAATAAATATAACGTAGGGTATCCCGTGATCCGTATTAAACAGTTGAAAATATGCTTATAAAATCTCAAATTTGCTAGGAAAAAAAATAAATAACTACCCGTCAGAGTAATCATACCTGGTAAAATATTTTATTATATGTTTTTAAACTCATTAGAATCTGAAAAGAGGTATGTTATTTCC
>BMAW01095873.1:0-11969 GCA_019974015.1 Nephila pilipes
GTATTGCTTCGTTCGGTTACGTATTGCTGAAAATGAAGGTTTGGAGCATTTAGTCTATTACTGTTCATAAAATTCAATAAACTTTATACGTTGTTCAACAGTTAAATGCTTTCATTTTTCAATGTATGGATTAAATTCTGATGGACTTTAATAGACTGTAATGGATTTCCTGATTTCTTTGAGATGCTTGTTTTACTTAAGATGGTTGGTAATGACCTTTGGTGTTTTAAAATTCAGTACGTTTTCAGTTTATGGAAGGTCAGGTCAATCCGCTGATTCAGTTGTTGAATTTTGATGATGCGTGCTTTTTATTGCGTAAAGTGGAAGCTCAAGGAAGTGGCAAACTTCTTTTTTTACAAGGAATTTTCTTTCTATTTCCTAAGGAACCGATCAGTTCTTTGTGATGTGGTACTTATGTAATTACGAAATAAAATCTGTTTAGTAAAATCCGTAGTTATGGATCTGGGCTTTTAAACATGCCTTTTAATGATCATAACCTAAGTTTGAAGTTTTAAAGGACTAGGTACGTTCAAAGAGATATTCTGAGGATTTAGTGGTGTTAAAGTAGATTAAGTATTTAATATAACAAATATAAAAAATATATATTGGATGGAGTTGATTTCGGAAAATGATTGGATTATCTTTGTTTATGCATAACCGCGTTTAGGTTGATGATGGGGGTCTGGTTGGTTACGTGGTTGCACTTCGTGGATTGGCGGTTGTTTCGCCGATTGATTGTCTCGCTCGCGTGGAGGATTCTGCATTGGATCCTGTTTTCGCCATGTTGTTCTCCCTCACCAATGGTTTTCTTGTGTGTGCCACGGTGGTTGACCGGATCGGACCTTGCCGTTTTCTTGTGTGCGTGTGGTTAGGTCAGACCAGGTCCATTTCTAGTTCTTCACAAAGGTGTTCCTGCAAGGCTGAGAACGATTGAGCGAGTTATGGGTGATCCGTTCACATCACGTTTTACCGAGCAAGCGATAAAATCTCGAGGTTTCCCATTTTTTTTCTGTTAAAGGTGCATGACGAAGTTTTGCGTTGCCAACCAGAGTTGTTGCAAGGTTAGGATGCGTCCATGGTAACCGATTTCCAGTGTTTGATTCCATCCGAATAAATTACGTTCAACGATACCCTTGTCTGCATTTTTTCACTTTCTTCTCTATTCTATCCATTCTTTCCAGTATCCGTTTCTTTTACATTTTGTGCACGGCGTTCTATCTCTTCAAGGAAGCAGGCCTTGCGCGATGTTCACTGCTTTGGAGTTGTATATTTTAATATCTATTGTTAATTTTGATATTACTTTTTTAAAGTGGGTGCAAATACACGTGTTTACTCTCGAGGATATTCTTGAGATATTACTTTGGTGGTCTTCGGACTAATTCTCCGTTCTCTTTCTCACACTAACACATGTGGGACTCTTAATCCGTTTGGATTGCAGCCTGATTCTGACTCATATGACAAGTATGAACGATTGAATTGAGTTGAAGACAAATCGATTGAGGTGGTTTTAAAATACAAGATAACTAATATATATATATATATATATATATAATATTGTTATTGACATTGGTATTGTGTTTTGTGTGTGTATTGTGTGTGTGTGTATGAAATAGAATTCATGGAAAATGAAGGGAGGTTGATGATAACGACTTTCTGTCAAGGAATTGTTTTTCTCATTAAAATCCTTCTATTAGTTTGGTGGATTGAAGAGAGTTCTATTAAAAATATTAAGCTACGTAGTTACTGTTAAAGAAAATTGGGGAAATAAGATTGAGTGAACTGGTGAGATAGCTTTGTTATTTAAATCATAAATTAGGATTGTGAGTTATATTGAAGTTCTAGAGAAAGCGACTTTAGATTAAGGTGACCAGATTTTAACATTCGAAAAGTGAGACACCATTAACGGGGGGGGGGGGGGCGCTAGCACGCAGTGCAATGTGTATCGCATGAGAGACAGTTACAAAACTAAATTTGCGAAGGAGTTACTTCGTGGGCGACCAACAAACTCCTTACACCCTGACCCTTCTACTCTCTAAAATTTCCCTCCGTTTCCAATTTTTGTATAAGATGTAATCTCTTTGCAAAAATGTTCCAAATGTTGTTGGATCGCTAGCGGAATATTTCGCCATAAGAATAAAATCTTTGGAAGTGTACTAAGCGGAAAGTTCTCTCTTCATATTACAGCTACAAAATGTTTTTATCGTTGCTAATGCCGAAAAATGCCACCGTTTATTAAGTTCAAACAATAGTGGTTGTATTCTAGCAACTGATGAAGGCGAACTTTGCTTAGTAGTTCCTAATAATCAGTTCTCGACAATTATTTTTATTATTAAAATTCAACAATATAAAATTTACAAAATTAATATAAAGCTCATATCCTGGTGAAAAAGCTACATGGAAGCCGAAAACCGTATATTCCCTTCCTGTTCTCCCGTCGTTCCTTAGCTTATCGTGCATTATTTCTAAAATTCGGGAATTTCCTACAACCCCGCGGGACGCGGGATAAATTGTTAAAAATCGGGACTGTCCAGCTAAAATAGGTCGTTTGGTCACTTTACTTTAGATATTTATAGATGGTGTGATTTTCATATATAGATGGTGATTTCTGGTTATGATTTAAGGATATGTTATTTCATTGTAATGAATGTTTCATTTTTTAGGTGCCGGCAACCTTCCCACCTTTGGATATCGACATGTTGTAGCTTTGATTGGATTCCTGTCATGTTTCCTCATAAACATTCAGCGCATGAGTTTAGGCGTTTCCATAGTTGCTATGGTAAACCAAACCAAAACTAATCATTTTGCTGATTACAATTCTACAATCAAAGTCTGTCCTATGAGTAACTCGACAAAAATTTATATGAAACAAAATGTAAGTTGACTTATTTAACTGACGTTTCTTACATTGGAAAAACGTTATAAATTTTAACAAAATTAAAGAGGTTGATGAATTTACCAAAGAATTAAGTGTTCACGAAACTGCGTGATTCAATTAGAAAATATGTGATTTATAAATAGAAAAAATTTTTAAGCAATATTAACACTAATGAATCAATTGCATTAACATGTTTCGAAATCTTCAGAACATTTCTGAATTTTTTAATCTCAGTTCTTTAGGCTATAAAAATATTATTTGTATAATTTATTAACATTTGATCGTAATTCATAAATTTAAGTCATAAAGAGGTTTTATAATAATAATAATGCATAATTTTAAAACACGTGATTTAGCGTAATGTTATCTGATATAATACGCTATTCAATAGTAGATACCTTCAAATATATTAACTGCAAATCTCTTTTAAAAATAAAATTCGTAAATCACTAAGATTGCAGTACTCTTTATTTAAATCAAGTTTTTTCGTATCGATATTTTATATTTATCTTAGCGCAAAAGTTTATTTTTATAAAATGCATCTCATAAAATCATTCAATGAATTAAACATTTAAATTTTGCCTCGAATCAAAAAATGTTATTAGTATTGTATAGGAATCCTGACAGCAATTTTATACTACGATAATAATTCTCAGCAGACAACTGATACTAATAATAATACTTTTATAACAATTTGCGGCGGTTCCAATCAGATGACTTTTAGTGGTTGCATCTTATAAAACTAGAGATATCGATAAAGAGAAGAAAGGTATTATGAGTAAGGTTAAATCTACCTTTAGATTTAACCTTAAGATTTAGCACATTTTTAACAAAAATATTAAGATCTGTGTTTTTGTCAATAAAATTAGCCGATAATTTAGTATTGTAGGAAGTAAATCACATTCCACTTCACTGGGCGGCCTTCAACCTCGTATCGAGGTTATTAGTATTAGAGAATTGGCAGAACAATGGGTTATGAAACTTTCTGTTGTAGTGCATGAGAGGCTGGAATTCTATTGGTCGTCAAATAAGCTGGTTCACCATTGTTTGTTGCGTCTTGGAGATGGAAAATAGGTCATGCAAGAGTAATTTTCTGAATGATGTCCGGAGAGAGAGTTGCTGAGGGGATGTATGTTGTTAGCGACTCATCATTTTAGCTAGAACGTCTACGTAGTAAAGATTCTGCATCAAATTCTGACGAAACTGAAATGGAGCAAGAAAATGGAATAGAGTTTTTGTATATTGACGAAAAATATTAACTGAAGAAAAGCAATTCTATCCACCAGCAGATATTTTGTTCAGAAGATACAAATAACAGTAAAAAAAATCAGCGAAACACAGACCGACAAAAAATGAGTATCTCCATAATCACTTTCCTTCCTCTCTCTCTTAAAAAAGGAACGCCGCTATATCTATTGCATGGACGATAAGTCGAAGATTTATTGCTAGAAATGTTTTCCGTTAAGTTTGTCTAAGCCACGCAGAAGTATTTTGTAAGTCTTATATAATAAAACATCTTCACATTTTTTTTTGTTTGCATCCAATCATTAGGCTTTGACATGTGATGTTTTCTACCCTGTGGCAGGGAAGGACAGTAGACCTTGTAGTCAGCGGCGTTTTGAATCTTCGACCACTGGCTCCGAAAAAAACTTGTTGGTCACTTTTTGCTGAGCTCTTAATAACTAGAACAAAAGGTATTCCCCCTCTAGTTAATTATTAAAGGCATTTTAACCTCTGGCGTTGTTGTTGAAGAGAGCCGCTACAATTATCTCTTCAGTATCATCGTGATGATAAGATGAAATTTCAGAACAATATTTGTGGAGAAGGTCACTTTACTTACAGTTGGTATATGTCTCCTACCTATTGAAAAAAGAGTTTCGCTTTCGACAGTTTCCATTTGACATCATCGGCATCGGGTGTTTCGTGTTGAAAAATGCTTCTAGTGATATATATATATATATATATATATATATATCTAGTTGTGATTTTTGCTTAGTCAGGTACACCGAAGCAAGCTTTTTGAGTCGGATGAACATGCAATCAATAGTTCTATGCTGTGCTGCCATCTAGTGTTCAAGGCCTGGGTCTTTACTTCAGCTGCAGAGGTTCTTCTTACCACATATGGAAAATGTTTTCTACCTCGTGGCGAAGAAGGCCAATTTATCTCGAGTGCGGTGGCGTTTCAAACTCTCGAGCATTGAATCCAATGAACACTTGTCTGGGCGCTTTTTTTAACAATGCTGTTATTAACAAGAGCTTAAGGGATTCTCTTTGGGGTTAGTTCTATTAAATAATTGTAACTTTTGTTATCGTTGTTAAAAAGAGCCACCGCAAGTCTTTGGCTTTTTTAGACAAATACGGGTATCATGACCCTCGATGGACACTAGTGATCTTTTCCTTTTCCATAGAGGTTATTGTCTTTGATCAATACAGATGCCATGCCCAAGAAATACCCTAACCATCCTTCTCCATTTTTGACCCTTTGTTGGAACTAGAATTCGCATTTAAGATTTATAAAAATATCGCTTACCTGTCTGATAGGCGGCTTTCTTAATTTTGATTCTTGAATTAATTCTACTTACTCAGTAAATTAGTTTTTTTCCAAGATGATACTCAGCATTTCACACAGAGTATAATAAAAATTTTCGCTTTTACATTTCAAATTATTCCATTCAGGTCATTCTTCGAGGAAAACAATCACATCACTGAGCTAGTGAATGTCTCGTATGGCCTCTATTCTCTAGTTTCAATACCTTTCATTACGTCAGTCAATTTTTATCTTTTTCTTCGACTTTTTCAAACATCTTGATTACAGATACATATTGTTTCGATTTTGCCCCATAAACCAGAAATTCACTCATTCTTTCACTTGACAATTATTATATTGGTTATACTGCATTATTTATAGTAATCAAAAAATTTACAGACATATTTTATTTAATAAAAATAATTACATTATATTAAAGATTAATTTGAATTGAGTTAAATACCTAACATATCACTTAGACCTAGCATTCCAATTTTTGGCAATGAGTTTCACGTTCTCATCATAACATGACGTTATTAAATATATGATATCTCAGAATCGCTCGGTTGAAAGCCATTAAATGAAAATTACTGATATTAAAATAATACTAATATTGAGGTATATTACGTAAAAACACACGCTCAATTACAGACACATGTTGCTACAATATAGTTTCTATGTAGTAGAAGTTGTATTCAATTACTAATTTCTTTCCAACATTCAAAAAAAATTAAGCTAGTTCATAATCCTTAGAAAAATAAACAAAATAGTTACGTTGTTTTTTTTCACCCGTGGTTCATAAATATCCCATTATTTTTACTATATATAATGATCCGCAGAATAAGCTTTGTTTTAACTATTTTGCGTCAAATACTTCAACTATTACTGATCCAACCAGACAAGAATAAAATATCTACCTTTTCATGAATGTGTAAGAATCAAGGTTCTAACATGTATAATTTAAGCACATTTAATTAACATGTAAAATAAACGTGTATAATTCATGTACGTTTTAATAACATGTATAATGCATGTACATAACAGTCAGGGTTCAAACATGTTTGTTTTCAAGTACATTTAATTATGTAAAAAGAACAACGATAAATGCATATCTGGAATCTTTGAGCTTTGCATAATTATTTTGCATGGAAAGTGCACATATTGCACTGCCACATCAATTCATAATTACTATTTTCCATGGCTACCAAAGATAAATGACAGCATCATCTTATTTAGAAGACATTTTCATCAGCTTAAATTAGGTTACTTGCATCAATCCAAGTGATTTTTAATATTAATTCCCTTTTTCAAATTCACGGAAATGTGACACACCATTTTTTGTTTCATAATTTAACATTATTTATATTGATAAAATTCGAGTGTTATTTTTGACAATCCGTCTGAAATATTCTGGAATTACTTTATCTAAAGTGGTACTATGTATAATACAAATATTCAGTTTTTATTCTTTAACATTATTCCTTGGTATAAAAGATTTCTGGTTGAAAAAAAAAAAAATTCAATCAAACTTCATTGTAAAACGTAATAACAACATTTAACAGAAGTAAGATCTTTCCTTTTCAGTCTTTAATAGTAAAAGGAGAAAGCTATTGATAAAAAATTACCTTTATTTGGTAATTATTCAATTATATGTGATTCATAGACTCCCAAACTCTAAAAATTTGTTTTTTATTCAAAATATATTAAACAGCAAATTTACAATAAAATTCTTTGAGATTAAAAATAATGATAAAAAATTTAAATTTTATTAAAAAAAACTATAGTAACAAATTATAACATCTGTAAATATAATGTATTTGTTCTTGCTTTCTAAATACATATTTTGCGAACTGGAATTTTTATAAGTATAAAAACTTTACCTTTCTTAAGCATAATATTATTAAATATGTGTATTCAATATGCATTTTAATTTATACTATTACTATTTATAATAATAGTAATAGTCTTTGATAATGATAGAGGAAAAGTAATATGAAAGTAAGCTAATCGTTGAAAATATTTTACTTCATAAATTCTTAGTACTTTCTAAAATTGGAGAATTTAGAAATGTTAGTATACACAATAAAAAGGAGGAATTTGAGATAGTGAATAAGGGAGTAAAATATGAAAAATTCGGACAATTTATTATATTTTTTATTATTTATTTATTTATTTTATTGGTTTTTGCGACTTTCGTACTATTCTATACATAGGATGTAATGGAGGAATGCACATATCTGCATGCTGTAAGCATCCAGAAAGTTATTACTTTTTGGAGTGTTATTTTGCTACAATCTTAAGATACTTTTCGCGAGATGAAAGTGTTAAAAATATAATTTTGTTTTGCTCAATGTTTCTATAAATTTTAAAATATTCGTAAGATTTGCTCCTCAGTTACATTTTTTTTCTAAATGCTGTTACGAATATACTTCATTTCAAACCACGTGTCATCGGTCAAGCGTCCAGTCCAGGATCCGGTCAAGTGCGGAAAGGCCAGGACCATTGGACCATCCAACGGGCGCCTTCCGACCAGAGTCGGGAAAGCTGCGTAGCCTGCAGGAAAAGGTGGAGGTTTAACTTGGTGTGGAGACACAAATCAAGAGACAGAAAAATCCTTAGAGAACAGGAAAAAGGGATGGACAGGAGGAATCCAAGATCAGCTCAGAATCGGACAGTTGTAGTGCTAATATGTTAGATTATTAGAGGAAAGGAATAAAATTTGACATTTCTTGATGCAACAAGTCTTCCACTAGTTTCTAAAGAAGTTTAAGCCCAACGTGATTTTCTAATTACTTGCTTTTTGAATAATTAAGTTTTTAAATTGAATCGTTATTTTATGAAGTTTGTAAAAGTATTTATTTTTATTAATTAATTTTTTTAACATTTCCAAAAGTTGCATTGAAGCTTAATTTTTTGGAATGATTGTTTTATTTACCGTGCTAAATTGGTGTAGGAATAAAAGGGTGCATGTAAATTCATTATAAAAAATAAATAGCAATGTATTACTGAAGTTTTCCATTGTTTCGATAAGAGAAAAAGGATTTAAAAATAATTAGTTAAAAAGCACTTCATGATAGTTATAGCTATAAGTTGCTTACTGCTTAAAAGATAAATTAAAGATAGATAAATAAAAGATTGCTTAAAGTCATTTGTAATAGTTAGTAACACAAAATTTGATATCATTTCCTTTTTTTACATTGAAAATAGATTGTATATGAAATTTCCTGCATTTATATTTTTATTAAGGAAATATGAAGGAACTAGAATAATGTCCAGAGGTTCAATGACTCATGGATGCTCCAACATCATTTTCCCGTGCATCTTCAGTTCTGTTTTCACAAATGATATTTACGACCAAAGATATATGGGGTATTCGGGTACAATAAGAATTTCGAAAGTCAGTTACAAATAAAAAAATTATAAGCATGGAGACATTATTTTTCATTTGGGCTTTGCATGTAAGTTTATCAGTTACCTTAAAGCAATGTATATCAATTTCAAGTGTATAGTGTTTTTACGGAATTTTTAAAATAAATCTATTCAAATACGGTTTATTACAAATTTTCGTAATTTGTTGCTCTGCCGATAACCCAAATAGTGTGTGCGATACAAAAAATGATTATACGTATGCAACAAAATTAATTTCGAATGGAGATTATCGATCGGCATTTTTCGTGTTACATACTCTTCTAACGAGGATTCATTTTTTTCATCTCCCCATCATGAAAGGTTTCATGACAGTATATCTCACTAATGCAAGGTATACTAGGGGGTCCTTCAATAAGTCCTGAGAAATTCCAAGAGATATCGCTCATAGTATATGAAATGGTTTGTTTTCTGTAAGCATCAGGACTCACTAACTAGACATCTGACCTAAATCTCAGTTACTCGTATTTGTGATCATGGCTCCTTTCGGACCTCAAACATTTTTCTTCATAACTTTTTCGGCCGTTGAAATTATCATCACATTCTATGGAGCAGATTTAATGAAAGCAACAAATTCTTTTAATTGTTGCTTGTTTTCCGGTCGGTTTTCCACCATCTGTCATGAGGAAACCAGGCCTCATCGACGCTGACAACTTCCCCACCACGCCAAAGGGAGGACTTTCGGTCTTGACAGATTTAATGTGCATCAACTCAGGCTATACAGCGGGTTTTTAGTGGCATCAATACTTGTACCCACAACTCGACGAAAACCACCTGCACGAGTCTACGACCATGACTACTAGGCTACCACGGCCCCTTGATTTGGCAATAAATGACTACCAAATCAAAACGTACTTATGATTCAATGTCATATTTGTTTCGGCTCTATTTGATAGATGGCAGCATCCAATGGTTACATCGATTAACCTTAATGGCGCCATCTGTTATCGAACACAAGTACTTTTTCAACTACCCTCGTATGTTAATGCTTAAAATTCAAAAATTACCGTCTCAACTTCCTTTAATGTACGAGCAGTACATGGTACTTTTTCTTCAAACAAAGAAATATATAATTATCGCTTAAAATGTGTAATGAGGTTAAGTAAACAGAGGAAATAATATCTAATCCATTCATTGCAAAATTGAATTACTTCACTATTATCAAAAGTGTAAAATAATTTCAATGAAATTAATGTTAATCTAAAATTACGATCATAAATACGGAATCTGCTTAAATGATGTGATAATCAGTGACAATGAATAATAAACTTATTTCAGTTAACACTTCATGAATTTTATGATTTCTGTATGAATTTCTATTACATTATTACAAAATAAATACTTCACACCTAAAAAGGTTCTCAAATTTTAAGTGTCCTTTTTGAAATATTTATAACCTTTTCGTTGACTGTTACTGATAATTCGTAAACGTTTAACAAATAAATTAAACATTACAAGTATTATTCATTAACAAGTCAAATAGTTTTCAGTATTTTAGCTAGATATGATTATATAAACGGTCGAAATTATTGTAAGTTTACTAACAATATAATAACACACATATTTTTGAAGAATAGAAAGTAAGGTCACTGCAGTAAATAACATTAAAATGTCCTTCAAATAAAGATTATTCACTTCTGAGAGAGTATCTCGAATGTAGTATATGTATTATTTGTGCAAATATATCTTTTGCAATTTTTCTTTGAATAAGATGAAATATTTATTCAGGTGAAATTGATATACAGCTCGCATAGAAATTTTCTAACCATATGTAAAGAAATCAGACTCAGAGAAAGTTAAAATGAAGAATATTTTAGTATAGTAATTCAACTGGTTATCACGATAATAAAAGGAAATGAAAAAAAAAACTGAGAATTATTTGTATATGTTTTTAAGTTATCAAACTTCTTTGAAAGTGAAAATATATTTGGTTAAAGTGCATCGTGTGACCTTTTTAGACATTGACGATTTTTACATGTGATAAAGATTTCGATTTGGAGTTTTAGTAATTGGCAACGCTGATAAATTTTCTTTTGACACACATTATATAGGTCACGTATTTTTCGTTCTTGATTACTTTTCAGTAACAGGGAAGATGATATTTAAAATTCATTGCATTACTCATTTTTGCTTTTTAATCTTTTTTTTTCAAATCATTTATTGTACTCTATAATAGTATTCCTTTAATTCTTCGGTGAATTATGTCTAAAATGTATGATTTACGTGTTTTTTAAAAATATTTACAGTGAAAGGGGAAAATGCACCTTTTACAGTGGTCCGCGAATAAGGATTCAATTTAAAGAAGGGTAACTTAGAATGTTTGGTTCGCAAGAACGTTATTCGGCTTAAAATGGATTAATAGATTCATCCTCATTTAAGGTATATGATTACGTTAAAAACTCGAATTTCGGAGAAAATACCGATTTTTTTTCTTTTTCCTTTTTTTTTTTTAATTTTGTTAATTTTTTAATTTTATTAATTTTTTTTCTTTTGATCCATTAAGATATTTGAAATCTTCTCTTTCTAAAACTACCTTCCACTTGTAGCTATGGTACATAGAAATCAAGTTATAAGTATTTTAATATCAGATATTTTCTTCGTTTTCTAAACAAGTTTTAATTTTAAATCCATTTTTTGAAGAATATAATTTTCAATATGTTTACAATTTTTGAAAGATAATAACTCGAATGCTTTTTTCTATGTAATGATGGAATTTGGTAGAAATACTTTTCATATTATTCGTAAGAATCTGAATTAGGTTTCTTGTAATGCATGATATATAAGTGGACTTATTCACATTTTAATTCATCAGAGTGGAGGAAATTTAAAAAAAAAAAAAAAAACGAGTTAGTTATATATATATATATATATATACTTCAACTCTTAATAACTCTGCAAATAATGTAAATTATTAAAAAACCTAGTTCAAGATTTGTACAGGTATCATATCAATATAACATATACGTTGAAAAACAATGTTTTAGAAAGATTTTTCTTGAAAGAAGAATACTTTGAAAACGTGCTATTTTTCTCTTATTTTATGTTAAAATTTGCATTTTAAAACTTTATCATTGTAATAAAACTTTTGAAATGCTTTTTTATGTACATTCTAATTCAGATGATACTAAATATCAAAAAAAA
>BMAW01095883.1:0-20540 GCA_019974015.1 Nephila pilipes
TACAATTCGGTATTTTCTGTCTACCTCTCCACACATACTCTGGTACCATTAATGTAACTATTTTCAGCTGTATCAAAAAAAAATTAAAAAAAAAAAAGTTTTAAGATTTTGTTCTTACAAATATTACTTGCATACGCTACAGATTTGACTATATATCGTCAGTAAAAAGCAGCTGGAAACTTTATTTTCCATTAGAAAGAATTTCATTACCGACTGGATTTCATTCTTATTTTGGTGGTGATCAAGTTTAAAATTTATAATATTATCAACATTAAATTATTACACTTAATTTAATTTGTCCAAGAGAAATGTAATTTCCTTAGTTTTTAATAATAGCTTTTTAAAGTTGAAATATTCTTTTTGTAAATACCTTGTATAATGATAAAATGATTAAATGGAAAATATTTTTGTAGGGAGAGTAGTGCTGGATTTAATAGATATGGTGAACATCGTTAAAATTTCCCTTACATGTTGAGTAGAGAGTTTTTAATTGAAAATAAGAAGACTTTGTGAAAAACAAAAACGACATTTGAGGTAATTTGTACAAATATCTTCATAATACTTCATTTACATTGAAGGAATCCTGAAAAATGTTGGAATGTAAAACTCCTTTGAATATTCTCGCATCACTACACGGAAACAAATTTTGTAAAGAATAAATCATTGAAAACTTTTTTCTTGTAATCTATTAAAAAAATTATTATAATTGTAACGTTGAGAGCACAGAATATATTTAAATAATAATACTTTATAATATTACAAGAAATTTTGCTGTCAAAAAATGTTACTTACCTTTTCTTGTTCTTCAGTGCGTCTGTCATGAAAAATATTTAATATTCTCCATCATACTTAAAAACTAAAATATTTCAGATGTAGCTTAAATTTGAGTTAGTTACTAAACTATTGTCAAGTACTTATTTCTTCGTTAAGGCCTATTTTCCCAGTCAGATGCTACTATTGGGAATTTTTTTCTTTCTTTTTTTTTTTCTTTTCTTTTTTTTTTTAATTTGACGTCCTACTGACATTTATTGTAAATAACATAGTCCAAATTATTCTAACGAAGTAGAGGGTAAAGTTAAGGATACTACGTCATACGGTTGAAAATAACATACTGAATTTAAGATTATTCCGTTTTTGTGACATTTATATTATAAAATTATTAATTAATTATGTATTGAAATTATAAAAAAAATTGAAGTTATTAAAATTAAAGTTTTTTATAAAGTATGGAATTTTTGTGTGCTTAATAATGGTATTTTAATTATTTTATGGAACTATAAAAGTATTTGTTTTGTCAAAAGTTTTTCTTTGCCTTTGAGTTGAATATGGATATGATTGTTCATATATATTTGTATTTAGGTACCATTTTTAAAAATAGTATTCCATGAATATTTAAAGTATTTTATTCGTCATATATAAACCAATGCACCTAAAATAGTGAACCAATTTCTTCAATGATGTCATTGTATATTTTCTATGAAAAATTATAGAATTTTTTTTAATTTAGGAAATTTTAATTGTTTTTCTTTTTCTCATCTATTTTTTTTTTTTTTTTGAAGTTTAGATATTACTTATAGAAGAAAATTATTTTTGATTCCCTGTATGCATAACTAACCCTTATAAAAACATAACAATGTTGAACCACATTGTATAATAGTTTTCTTTAAATTTGTACCTAAATGCAATTATACCTTACAAATCAAGTTCATGTTCAACTAAGAGATGAAAAAACTATTTTTGAAAGAAAAAGAAAATACTTTTATAATTCTATAGAATGATTAAAATATCATTATTACTCACACACAAAATTTAAACTCTACTATTAATATAAAAATATATGCATCACAAAAATAAGGCGTCTTTGGTAAGGAATTCTACAATTCCTCTATGTCCTGATATCCTTAACCTAAAGATTACTTAGTACAATAATAAGAACAATCATTTAATAAGAGATATAAAATTAATCATATGATGCATTGCACAAAAAAAACTTTAAGTTAAATAAATATTATTATTTTTACTTTAGGCGTATCTGAAAAACATAAATGCTAAAATCGAAATGTTCCTTTGAAATGTAGGGGGGAAAAATCGTGAATAACTTATTACAATTTGACCGTTTTTCTTTCTTCAGTAGAATTTTACTTCATACGACTTCCTTTTCACGAAACATTCCATTTTTTCATGACCCTTTTTACTTTAAAATGGAAAGAAATAGAATGTGATTTTTTTCATTTTATATAAAGATAGTATAAAATGAAATATTATTTTCTGGAAGGAAAATTTATTTTTTTAATTTTTCAAAATAAGTAATTTTACGGAGATCTATAATGGGTTTATTATTGTTTTTTGGTTCTAAAAATTATGAGTGATGAATGATAATAATTCTGAGCAGTGAATAGGAAACAGATTGTGCATCACGAAGGCTGTAATTTTGAATTTACGTATAATTAAATACATCCGAGGAGAAAAACAAATACTGAATTACATAGTTCAGTTAAATTCTTTGATTCAGCATATCATGATAATTAGAAAAAGTATGATATAAGAGATGAATAAAGTAGAAGTAATTCGGTAGAATGATGTTTGTTAGAGAATATGTCGAAAACGTAATGAACAGAACCATTTCTGTTAACAAGCCTTACAAATGCATGGAAATGTCACTGACAAATATTACTTCCCCCCATTTCCTCGAGAAAAGATTGTTGATAGGAATCTTGGAAGAAAGAAATAAAACTGATTGTTGCAGACACGCTTACACACAAATCAGCAAGGGATTTGCTTGAAAACAAAATAAATATGAAAGAAATCATTTTCGCATTTCATTTTTTAAAGCAAAATATATAAACTGCTATGTATGATATTGAGTTAAATGTTTAAGGATTTACAGTTATTTTGATCATTATTTAAATATAAAATGACTGTATGTAAAGCAAGAATTCCTAGTATAAATTGAAAGAAATTACCTCCCCATAATTACAGAGAATCATTCATTATTACAGAGAAAGAAATTAACTCACCCAAAATCGACCATCATCATTGAGTTAATTATCATTGTTTTATTATAAGTAGGAAATAGTAGATGAATATTAAAAGATATTAGACTAATAAATAATAATAAAGCAAAATTCTGAATTAATTAATCATGTTGAGAATATGAGCATATCTGTTGCATACCATAGAATATACCAAATACATAATACGAACATAGAAGAGCTGAGAATTTGAGCACATCTGCGAAATCAACCCTAAATATTAAATCTAATCATTCTAAATATTACATCAAATATGATTTCAATACAATTTGAATCAACGTTTGTGACCCGAAATAAATAACAACATTAAGTGACGAAGATATTTATAATATTGTATCATGAGGGTATTCTTTACATGATGAATTCTAGCAAGAAAAACCATTTTTTGTAATTTCATTTTAAAAAAAGGCTTTTGAACCATTTGGATCAATATTGTGCCAACAAGAGATAGAGCTTCCCTGCAACGGTTCTCTTATGAAAGAAAAGAGAGATTTACAGAGATTTCAAGAGATCTCATTATTTCGTCAAGGAAAGTTCAAGCAATAATATTTATCCTTAGCAATGGATTTGTTGACAATTTTGGTGAACTGGCGAGATTCTTCGTAACATGACGATAAATAAAGGTTCCTGAAAGTGCTGGAAACTATGCGAAAACTAAAAAGGGAAGAAAATTTAGAACTTTCTCTATATTTTTCCTGTGACGTCACATCTCTACGGAAAAGGCATAAAAACGCCCAGGGCCTGAGAGAGAGGAGTCAAATCGACTTGGATGTCGATCTGCCGAGTGAATTTGAGGAAACGACTTGAACCGGTTGGGATCCGTGGGAGTCTAACTAAATCGCTAAGGAAGTGCAGGGTTTCATGACGGAGATCTGTTCAAAGTGTGAACTAATAATCTGGAGAGGTGAATGTTGCTAATACTACTGTGACTTTCATTACAAGAGCTGTTTTATTTCTGTATCAGTGTCACTAATCTGTACAAGAACTTTATTTTCTGTTTGTATTGTTACTGTTAAAGTTCTGCTACCTGTGTGTCGTCCTGAATATTTGCAAATAAAGTGCAATTTGCCATAATCCTCCATGTTGGACTGATTTCACTTGTTATACAATCAGAATTCTTTTAACAATATATTCGTGTAATACATTTGGCAAAGAAGACATCTCTTCAAATATGAAACCCAAGAATAACAGATATATTTCTTAACAGATATAAATTTGGAAATATATAAGAGAATATACTGGCAAAGAAATTGTGTCTTATCTTGTAGAAACAATCAATGAATTTTGATGAGCGGAAGGATTAGAATATATATAAAAGCATTTAGAGTGAGATCTCAGCTGAGATCTAATTTTTAAATAATATATGTTCTTTTCTCGTTCTTCTGATCTTCTATTATAATAGGAATTTACTCTTCCAACAGAGCTTATAAAATCTAACATATAACGTCTGAGTTTAATTTCGTTATTTAATTCAATATGCTTCTGTGTCTTTATCTTCCTCCTTAGATTTAAATTATAAAAAAGTCGATCGTCATACATAAATATAATGTATGACATTAATTTTATCATTACTTAGATTATTAATAAGGGGTATTTTCGATTTAAAATTAGATCATTTCTTATTTGAAACTGAAATCATTTTGCAGGAAAAATAAATTTTAATTCTGCAAAAACCTGCAATATTATTTGTAATTTTAGTTTTAATTCTTTATTTAATGTTTAAGTGAATATATTCTGCAGTTAATCTTCTTCAAATATTCTACGCCTTATATGGAAACAGTGCTCAGAAAATTTACATTGTACTTTTTCAGGCGAATTCTACATTATTTCGTTTTCATATTAAAGAATAATTGTATTGGAAATTTTCCACTACAATTCCGCCACCCATGATGTCACTGAAGACCAGCTGTGTGGTGGGGTGGTTGCGCATTAAATCTAGACGACTTCTTAAGTCCTCTGAATAGCATGGTGTGAAAGTTTCGAGAGGGAGATGCCAGCTCAAGTGTCTTCCTTGTTACTTGACCGAAGTTTAAACTGACGAGTTGTGCTTCTCAACACAAACCGTAAATAAATAAAATATAATTTTCAGAAAGTTGAACTACTAATGTTATATATCTAATACAGACATTTTTTCAGAGCAATAAAAAGAATTTCCAGCACATTTTTAGGAAAATAAGCGGAGATTTTTAGAAAATTCTGAGAAAATTTTTTTAAAAAAATATTTTAGGTAAAAAAAAAGAAAAAAAATTCACAACTATTTTCCATTGTTTTTAATATTTTAAGGCACTTTTCTTACTATAACATTTAAGAGACATTTGTCTGATCTTAATATAAAAAAATATCAGACATTTTAATATACATTCTGATAGACCAAAATCCTTCGATAGAAAAGTTCATAAGGCAGTTTATGGGAATGGTTTGTGGATCTCGAAGGATACAAATTTGGATCATCGTCTATTAGAGAAGATGCGTAGAAAATAATACTGAAGGACTTTAATTTCGTTAAAATCCCAGCCTCATAATGACATTGTAATATGGTGACTTTGGAAATGTGCGGTGAATACTATTACCTTCATCGTGATTCCTAATTGCTAAGTATATTACTCGTAGGCAATTGCTCAAATGTACAGTGAAGTTAAGGTAACTAGAACCAGACAAATTATTATTAACCAATCACTGAGCAATTTGCCTGATAATATTCAAATAATTCAATGGCTTTACGAGGCCGTTATCAAAACCCTCGTTTAAATCTATGAATTATACATTATTGCATCACGAAGTCTGTGCTTTATGTATTATGATTGATTGTAATTATTTTCGCTGACACAACTTCAATTTATCTATACAACCAATTCTGTTTTTACCCGAACTTTTTTTACATGATTTTGATTTCACGAGAATTAGAAAAAAAAAATTAATTCTCATTTTACACGACTTATTTCGATTCAACACGATCGATTGTATGAAAAAAAATTGTTTTGATTTTAATTTTGTAATTGTTTCATTAAAGACGAGGAATGTAATGTGATTTCCATTTGTGAGAATTCCTCAAATTTCATAACTCATTAGGGAATTTTTATTTCTTTATATGCATTTTGAATTTGGTTTTCAAAGTGGAAATATCTGCGAAACATGTTTTGATTTGACTGAAACACTTCAGACATTTTAAACAAGTTTTTGAAAGAAACTATTTAAACAAATTATTCCCCCTCAACACGAAGTACGTTGAGAATGATCGAGCCAAAGATTTAATCTTTTTTTTTCCTACGTTTTGATTATATGCGCAACGAAGAATTGGACATATGTATTTATTAATTATGCGCAAATGTCCATAAATGGTAAGCTGTAGTTTTGAAACTTTTATTTTATTAATTATAACTGAAATATTGTTCGGTAACCCTTACATAATGCACAATTCACCTATAATGAAAAAAAAGTTATTATATTATTTTTGCTCAGTTCTGAATTTTTCATAGGTGAAATGCATGTTTTTACACGAATTATTCACACGTATTCTTCAGAAACATATTTATCGAATAAAAACAGAATTAGGTGTATTTCATTATTATTATTGTTTGATTTAAAATACATTTTAAATTATTCCGAAAAAAATCCTGTTTGTTTAGGAAGAAGCAAAAAAAAAATAATAAAAGAAAAGATTTCCTCAAACACTATAAGTTTTATCATTGTAAGTTACATTGGTATACTGCTAATAACATTAATTTTAAGTAACTATTCTTTATGTAATTTTTGTGTTAGAAATTACAGTAAATGTAACCTCTACGCAATTTACTTTAATATCAATTCAAAAAATAAAAATATCAAAATAAATAAACTACAAAAGTTCAAGTGCATATTTTTGGTTTTAGGGATGTCAAACATGCCTGTTGAAAATGAATGAAGAATTTAAAATTGAAGCCTTAAACTGTTACACAATAGCCAAACGTAGCTCAAAGTATTTTACAAAACTTAGAAGAACTTTCTTCCCTAAATATATTTATCGGAAACTTCGAATGCAAAAGTTTGTTTACTCACACACAATTTCGTGATGTTTTCCATCGATGCAACACGGCTGTACATAAGCAACTCACTTCACTACGGATATAACTTATATTTTAAATTTCCATAACTTAAGAAGTTTTTATCGGACTATTGATTTTTCTTTTATCAAAGTGTACTCGAGATACTTCAGTCTTATATTCTTTTTAAAAGTTATTTCTTCATTTGTCAGATGGACTTTAATTTCCATAGAAAGTCAAAATAATTAATAATTCTCTCTCTCTCTCTCTCTCTCTCTCTCTCTATATATATATATATATATATATATATATATATATATATCTTATGTACATATTGTTGTAAATTATACAAATTAATGTTGATTTTTTTCAAGAAGAAGTAGATTCAAGTATCCTGCCGTATACAGAAGAACCTTCCTGCTCTAATAACATCAGAATTAATTTTATCCAGATATCTTGCTTTTTCTTAACTATAACTACAATTTTATACGATACATTTATGTAACAATATATTAATATATTTATATTTTACAGCAGAAAATAAAAGAAGAAACATTATCACAATCCCAGTTTCCTTGAAAATTTCATAATCCAAATGTTAATGTTATCATAATAAAATGTTTTTGTTGTTGTACAAAGAGGAATTGTGATGTTGGTCTGTTCGCAATTTTCTGGTTATTAACCATGGGGACTTTTGTAATTTTGCATTGCATAAAATTACAATTTCTTCCCAAAACCAAAATGAAACTGGATTACTTTAATTAGATGAAAAGAGAAGTGAAGTGATTTAGATATAATTATACATAAACGATATGCAATTAATGGAAAATGAAGAAAGATATAATAATTGCTTGCATTCAAATAATTGTTACTTAGATTAGAATCCTTCTGTTAGGATTGAAGAGAGTTCCACTAAAAGTATTTAGCTAGAACTAGAGAGAGAGACTGGTCAGACAGATTTCTTATTTAAATCCTAAATAAAAAATGAAATTAGGTTTACGTACTAGCGAAAGGGATCATAGACAAATATATATTTTGCAGAGATAATAAATAAAGAAGACATTTCGTTCCTTCATGTCTTCAATAGAAATTAGTGGATTTTGATATTATTATATTAGATTGAAGTATGCACAAGAGCCAAATAATGACGGAAACTTTTAAAAATTACATACGCATGATCAAAGAAAAAATAAATTTTATTACAACTCTTAACTTTTCAAAATACCGTTAAATCTTAGATCTTTTGGCCACTGTTGGGAAAACTCTTAAAACCGATAGATGGGTCTGAAAACCATATTATCTAAAAATACAGGAAAGCATTTGGATAAAATTTATACTGCATATCAATTGATCCTTATTAATATATTGTAGTGTTCATTACAACTGACACAAAAATCATTAAAATATCAGTCGCGTTGAGTCAAAATAACACAATTCTATAAATTATTTTGATGAGTTTGTGACAAATGTTCTTATCACATTTCAAAAGTTCCGTTCGGGACTGACGGGTTGAAAATAACGGTTTCTAAAAGGTCTTATTCAGCGATTAGCCTAGTAAATTTTATTGCATATTTAAATGGCAGAGCACACTGTGCAGTAATTTGTACCCGTAATAGTAAAAGAAGCTATTTACAAATTTAAGCAACGTTGTAATATACATCTACTTACACAGACTGAAATGAAAACATATAAATGTTACATAAGAAACTTTTAACACATGTGTGAAATGAAGTCTCCAATCACAATTTCAGAAAACAGGACCAGTCATAACCAGAGTTATTTAAATGTTGATTTGTTTGTTTTCAGAAAGCCGTAAATGGTACTAACCCTTAATTTGTGAAACTTGATTTATCCCGGTTATCGTACAGTTTTAATTACTTTGAAAAATAATCGAGACAGAATTTAGTTTTTATTTATTATCTTTCTTATGACTTTTCTACACAGCTAATATCCAGGTTTATTCATTTCTCTTATCGTTTCTTGATCTTTCGAAAACCATCAGTGTACAACTCAGCAGATTAAACTTTATCTTCTCTAAACTGAGAATTACTTCAATGTAAGTCTTCTTGCTTGAAGACTAACAAATCAACATAAATAGTAGTAATTTGCAAAATTATGTAGATAAGGTTTAGTTAATTTGAAGAGAAAATTTTACGAAGATATCTTGATTATTTCTCAGTAATATATAAAATTTTAAGATAGCTTCTCAAATGTTTTAGATTTTTTTTTACTGTTTTGAATTTAGCTTTGAAAGAATCTTTCCCATCCTATGCTTTTAGTTATTTGAAATAAATTTTTATATATCTAATTCCCTTTCGAAATTCCTAATTTTTTTCTAGTTAAAATTTCAATTGTTTCCCTACAGACAGCAAATAAACTGATCCTTGGATTAACCCCATGTGACTTGAAAAAAAAAAGAAATCCCTTATCGAAGAAAATAAGTCCCCTGCAGATTATCGTCGCATCATCCTCTAAATCTCTTCAACACGATTCCCAAAGTGGATGACTAAAAAAAAGCAAAGATAAATGTAAAACGAATGTTTTCGAGCTTTACGGATAAAAAGTAAAGTTTGCAGAGACAGAAAAAAAAAGAGTTTTTCTTTAAAAAAATATATTAACGATCGATAATTTCAGATATATTGCTAAGCAAAAAGGTTAATGTTAAAAAAATTGTTATTTCTGCTATTATAAAATGTTTGTTTTTTTAAAATTAGAAACAAAAGAATAAGTTTATTGATATTATAGGGAGAATTTCCCACAACATTGTATGCGCATTTCTAAATATCTTTTAAATCCACAAAAAGAAAATCAGTTGAATAATGTCATAAATATTTAAAGTGACATTTTTATAATCATTTTCATTCCGGCACCTTTTCGAACACTTTAAACTATAAAGCATTTTTAGAATACGAACTCTAAAAAAGCTTTTGAGGTTTAGTATCAAGTCAAATAAAGAAAGACTGATTTTCAAAATATTTTATTGAAAGAACAAAGTACAATTATAGATATTTGTTAACATTCTATCATATGAAAGACACGATCTTTTACAATCTTCAAATTGAAGATTATAAGAGAGTTATTTTATATATTGAGTTATATCTTGAGTTTATTTATATGATGAATTTAACATTGAAATTTGTATTTTTTTAAAGAATCTCTTTTATGAACTTTCATTAAAATGTTTATTAACAAAACTGTGATTTGCGCTCTATAAAAGCAATATTTAGGAACATTTAATGCATTTAATAAATTAAAATATTAGCAACAAATAGAAATGCCTTCACTAAAAATGAAAGTTTTATGTATACTCGTACTTTATGCAATACAAAAGAATTTTATTTAAAATTCATTTATTTTAAAAATGACACATTTTCAATGCGTGAAAAAGTCTCTGACCGAACACTCAAATTATTAGTTAAACCAGATTACTAGGAATCGCACAAGATGAGGATAAATCTCCAGAAGTTTTGACACATAATATATAATTACGAGTTTAAAAAAAATTGTAAGCTACAACTAGTATCTTTTGATGTATCGTATCTAATATTGAATATTTTTTATTATTTTATTATTTTAAACTAAATATTTTAACATAGAACAAATAATATTTACACTACTCAAAAACAACAATATCAATATAAACACCAATGTGTTTACAGCGCAACTGAACAGATTATTCATTAAAAATACTGAAGACCATAAACAATGATAATGATAAAAGCTTGCTTGAGCCCCATTCTGAATTCAATAAATGATAAATTTGAACCAAAACTATCCAGAATTAAAGTCACCTATTTTAGCGTTTAAAAGTATAGAATATTGATAATGATATTTAATATTCAAGATACTAAATAATTTTTATAAAGGCATATTTTTCTACATATATAAATCATTGTAATATTTTTAAGTTGACCAATTTACTACACTGTCATATGTGTCCATTTTAGTGCATTTGATATATGTCTAGAAATTGAATGCAAATCAAACTTCAATATACAAACAAGCGAAAAACTTTCATATGTATTCATTTTTATGACAGATCATTACTGAATACATACTTGTCAAATTAAAAATAAAATATTTAAGTTTGAAATTTTAAAAAAAACAAATTTATGATTCTTTAAAAAAAAAGATTTTATATTAAAACAATTCATGGAATACAAAATGAATCAGAAAAGAACTTAATAAAACGTAATGCCTTGTCTATAGATTTTTTTTAATTTTTAAAATAAAATGTAGCTGATAGTGTTATTCCTCTTTTTTACCATTCATATGCATGTAATTTTGTGAATTTCATTCTGCTATATATTACTACGATCACTATCGCTCGTTGCAACACGTGATCTCTTATACCACCTGAAAAGCATATACTCAACGTTAGTGCCCCTCGACCTCTGTCATCTAAATTTTGCTTTGCTTATATACTTTCCTATCTAACCCATTTCACTTTATTTCTACCTGCCTCTAATTTGCCTAATCACGTTTCATTTTCGTTGGAAAGAAATTGTTGTTTGCAGCAATCGATCTCAATTAAAGTCCCCAAGGTAAGTGAAGAGAAAACCGCGAATAGCTCAACACCACAAGACTTTACAAGTGTTTATACACAACAGTTGTAAGTGCTCCCTCTCCATAAAGAGAGTATTCTAGACTGATTATATCTGAAAATCGTGTGGACCAGGCAATCTGTTCACTATGTGCATTGTAGGCCAAACCTCTCTCTTTCAAGGTGAGTGTGCAAGTGGCTCGCGGCTTCCTCTCATAATGCCTACCACCTGTTAAAAATCAAACCTTATGTAAATTGTTATGCATATGCAGAAACAAATTGTGACTTTTTCATATCTCTGTGCAAGCTGTTCACGATGCCGTCGTTCAGCTGCTATTGCATTGTCATTAGCCAATCTATACATTAAGTACATGTCTGCCAAATGTTCGTTCGTATTGCATTGTATGAACATATTGGCTACCGGTCAGAGACAAGAAATCAGGTATTTATCATTGAGCTTTATTGTGATCAGTACCATTTATCGACGTAAGACGACGCTTTCGATCATGGCTTGTTATTCAGATCTCAGTTCTGCTTATGTATCCTACCTCTCTTTGAAAACTACACTTACTTTTATGAAACACTCTATACATATATATTTGTGAATAAAATTTCTTTTCGACGGAAAGCAATACGAAATTAAAAGAATATAAAACTATAAATGACTTTTGTGCCACCATTTTCTATAAAGAAATAAAATGCATTAAGTTTTATTATTTTGTGATGAAACAATTCTGAGAGAAAAGATGTTCAGATAGGAGTTAATAAAACGCGTTGAGCAAAATAACTCCTAAGAAAACACGGAATGTCGGAAGGAAATTTCCAAATAACTTCAGAATGGAAGACAAAATAAAAAGTGACAATTCCTAGACATATTGCTAGCCATTTTGCTGGCATTTTTTTTATTTCGATAGTATCATTTTCATATCTTTTAAGAAACTCAAAAGTTTCTTTTTTATAGAGATTTTTGTGTGTTTTCCTTTGTATACTGTTCTAGCAAAGTCATATGCCATATTAAAAAATCAGGAAGACTTTTCTTAGAAATTTTTAAAATACGAAATAAATTCCATTTTGTTTCTATTAGTTTAAAACAAATATTTTATTTCCACGTATAATTTAAACATACTCAGTTGCTTTCTAAGAGAAAAAAAATCGATATGATATTGTTTAATTTAAAGGCTTAAATTAATTAAATTTTACTTAGCATTATAAAGTGTTAAACGAATAATGAAATCCAATTAACAGAGAAAGAAGAATACTTCTTAAAAATATAATCTTACTTTTTGTTACATCCAATCCATAGAAAAACGAGGATATCACGTACTTGATTTTTCAATAAAATAATATTAATGAAAAATAACTATTTTTTAGGAAAGGAAGAAAATACTTATAAGAAGATTTCTTCTCTTGGATTTTAAATTGAAATGCTATTAATATCTTAAGAAGACTAAATAAAGAAGTTTTTTGTAGTATTTGAAAAACAGAATTAAAAAACAATGCAAAAAGAATACTTTAAATTATCACTGAAAGCCAGTGGACTCTTTTAATATATTCTAACATGTTGCTCTTTGAGAAAAGAACATCAACGAAAATGCGTGGGCATAAAATAAAGGATGCATTATGTTCCGTTCAAAAAATTACTTTATTGTCATTGTATTAATTACATTTAGTTGGCTTAGTTATATTTATACTGTTAAGATATCTGTATTTGATTTAAACTTTGTCGTCTGCTTTTGAGTTTTAAAATGTTTTGCTTGAGAAAATAAAAATGCATTAAAAATTAGAAGAAAGCAATTGATTTTCTTGATAGTAATTGCTTCATTGGAGCCTGGGTATCGAAATTTTGCTTACTTTACACTAGTTAATATTTACTTTGAATGCTTTATTTTTTCGAGAAAGAGGAGGAAAAAAGATGTTAGTAAATGTTCAAACAAAATTAGTAAAGACAATTTCTTTTTCTTTGTTTATGTAGAAGTTAATGCACAAAAGTCAAAAGAGCCTAATTTTAAAG
Organism: Nephila pilipes; assembly: GCA_019974015.1. NCBI lineage: Eukaryota > Metazoa > Arthropoda > Arachnida > Araneae > Nephilidae > Nephila > Nephila pilipes. The sequence goes on from BMAW01095883.1 coordinate 13,606, forward strand.
ATATAAATGTATAAGTATCTAGTTAGATTCTTACACGATATTTTTGCTAGAAAAAATTAAATCATGCGATTAGCTTCTATTTTGAAGTATTACATTAACGTTTTATAAAAACAGGTAAATAAATTTTTAAAAAAAAATATTAAAATAATTTGCATTTGTAACTAAAACATACTGCGAATTAAATTTTATATTTATCTCTTCTTTTTATCCTTAATTTGTAATTAAATAATGACTTTTTAAGCAAATAAATATGATTATTATTTCAAGTTACTTTTACTAAAATAAATCGCATGCCATACAGTATTATTTTTTTATGAATCGAACCACAAAGAACGCAGTGTTAAATAGATTTACTAATGACGAATCATTTATAAAAACAAGGAAATTATTTCAAATTCCAAACAATATTTTAACAGGTACTATGTAACTATATACTCTTCATCTCACCTCCTTTACGTAAGAATACTTAAGAATTGATTAATACGCAAATATTTATGACAATGAAGTAAAATCTTTGAAAGACTTTTCATAGTCGTTGTAAAGTGTTACAAAATCTTTTAGAATACAAAAGCAAAGAACAATTTAAGAAAATTCTATTATAACTTCCATATACTATTCAAAGTTTTACAAAGAACGGTACCAAAGAAACTAAGCTTTTTTAAAGAAATTATTATAATAAGATTTAATGAAATATTAAAATTAAATCAAACTATGAAATTTTGAAGAGGATAATAACATTCTTTTAAAGCAGTATGAAAATTAAACCAAGAGATTAATTATTAAATTTAATATATACCTCGAGCTAAGTGCAGCTAATGCTGTCGTAAAACGAAAATTGAATAAACCTTTGAGTTTTAATATATTCTTAACACGAATACTTCAATGAAGCGACTACAGTTGAAAGTGAAATTATTATGAATCGGTAGAAAGAAATCAAATAAAATTATACAAATCACATGCAATTCTCCTTTTATTTTAGAAAGCGGTTAGGAACGTATTAATGTTATTGTACGAAAATAAAAGTTACTTTGCTGGCTAATAATCACGTACAAAAAATATAATAACATGAAATAAACTGTGTAGTAATACATATAAATACTTCTTCTAAAAAACCAGTACTTTTATGCAGCAAAAGTAAAAAGAGAACTGAAAATAAAAAAAATAATTTTTTTAGATAATTAGATATTAAATGAAAACCAGCAGAAAATGATAGTTTATCATCATCAAAAGTTTTATAAAAGTGAAGAAATTTCAATCTAACAGGAGATGTTTTGAAGTATTGTGAAATGAACTGGCGTGCTTTATCACAAGTTAAACATTTAAAGAGAGTAAAACTCCTGAATTTTTTATCGAAAATTTCCTGATGGATTGAAAAACCTATATTGTATTAAAAATTTATGATGATGATAAACTGCTATTTGGCAGAAAAATATCTTTCTATTGTTGTATAAGTAGATCAGGCAATATTAAGAATTTTTCTTACTTCTCAAATGATATTCCTATTGGTAGTCGAGCAGTGGGAAGAATTCTTATTATCTCTCTTTCAGGTTGTAGGAAACGAGACTATAACAAATATTTCTCTTGCGCAGTTGGCAACAGCTGTAAATAGTTAGTTATGTTTTGAGAAGAATACAGTGATGTGTTGACACTTTCAGTTTAACTAATTTGCAATTTTCCAATTTTTTTTTATACAGCTGGAATATCTTTCGTACTTGTTCGTAAATGTATTAGTCTTCCTTTGTAAAGTCACGTAAATATTACTTACTTTCGTGAGTTATTCGAAAGGCAATTTTCAAATTTATTTTAGTTCGGGATTCATTTTCCCATCTAAAATATTTTTCTTCTGAAAATAAAATATTAGGATGGTAAGAAAACAAAACAGTAATACTGATTCCGTACAAAATATACCCATAATAAAATCGAAATTTTTACAGATTTTATATTTAAATTTCTAAACATGAAATTTAGAACTTTGACGAAAGCGATTTCTTAACTAAAATATTATATATTCTTCTTCTCTTTCTTGGTTTAATACATTTTATTTTGTGTATTTTTTCATTCATAGAAATATCAAACTTGAATATGTATGACAGATTAAAATAGTGTATGAATGCATTACCACTATTTTAGAAGCAAACCGTGAGAAATAAAATAACATTTTTAGTGCAGACATTTGTTCCTTTAAAATCTCCTAATTCTGAGAATCAAGACTTGAAATTTATTATGACATCCATGTGTAGTTCGTGGAGGAGCTCGAAAAAGCTATGTGTGTAGTATTTCAAATAATATTTTATAAAATATCCTCATCATCTTCAGTGTACTCTCAGTTGCGCTTGATAAATTTCTCCATTCATTGATTCTATTGTTGGAAATATTTTTGACACTTATTTGCAGAAATTGCTGATAGTGGCTTCGTTTTTCTTTTTCTTGGCCACTTCAGTTTCGTAAAAAAAAATTTCGTGTACAAAGCTGCAAAACAATCCAATTAAATCCGTTTTATTTGCCATAGTCCATCGTCAGTCTTCAAGTGGAAGTTCTCGCTTTTTCTGGATAATTTCGTGTTCTTGGCAGTTGATGGACACTAGGATGGTGTTAACATTAATTAAACATGTCTTCCTTTCTTTCACTCAGAAAACCATTCGAACGCTTAAGTGTTTCCTAAAGCGTCATCTATGTTAGCTATTTTCAACATCACCTATAGTTCCTATAGGTCCTATGTTTTCTATCACCTATAGGAATTCAAAATTTTACCGCTGAGCCTGTTTTTCTCAAATCTTTCATCTTAAGAAACAATGACAGAGCGAAGCAGCTGCACAAGAGAAAAAAATTCACTTTGAGAAACACGAGGGATATTAGCAACGTTCCACATAATTGTGCAATCCTCGGTCAAGTTACGAGGGTGATACCTGAGTTAGCACCTCCCTCTCTAAAATTCCACACCCCGCTATTAGAAAGATTTGGGACCTCTTTCAAATTTAATGAGCGTCAGTACTGATGCACGATGGGTCTTTAGTGGTGTCAGGACCCGAACCCACAGTTAGCCAACTATAGGTCTGCGACCAGGACCACTAGGCTATCGCATCTACATTTACTAAGGGCAAGTATATCCATCCCGGGGACGGTGTGAGCATAACTGAACTCACTAAGTGATGCGGTACGAGCTCCTAAGGGAAAAATTCTGTACTACGCAATATCCACTCGGGGGGGGGGGGGGCCCCGGGGAACTATTGTGCAACCACTCGCTATGTTTATTATAAAATATTTTGTCAAAATGCAGATACATATTATTATCTGCAGAAAAAAATAATATGCATCCAGGGCTCAGAAATTCTGGGAACTATTATGTACTCCCTCATAAAGTTTAATGTGGAGAAATATTTTACCAAAATACATATTAAATCCCTTCAAAAATGTTTTCTCTTAAAAATAAATAATAAATAAGGCTGTTTTACAAAATATTATACATCACAGAATTTTACCTTTAAATCGTTTTTCAATCTTCTTATATGAAGTAGTGGTTAATAAATATTAGAAAACGAGCTACACGTCATAAATAAAGTTAATATTTAATTAGGAATTTTGTGAGGAAATTATATAATCTTCATACTGCATTTTTTATGATTTGTTTTTGAGTTAATCTACGGCTACTAACTGAAAATATTTATTAAGGATAACATATTTTATTTTTCACAAAACATTGAGAGAGAGATGCTGTTTTAAAACGCTTGCAAAACTTTGTTTTGATATTTTACGTGGAATTTTCCATCGTGTTCTATATGTTTAAAAAGAAAAACAATTTATATTTCTACCTAATAAAGTACTTGAGTTTTTTATATGCAGTATATAAGATGAATTTTTCAATTTACTTTGCTCCTACATCTTCGTGAATTTTGTTTCACAATTTCATGTGAAGTAGTTTAATAAAAAGCACTGGTATCAAAAAAGAATATTTGCATATTTTACTCAAGCACTATTCTAAGACATATTTGCAAATGTTTTTGACAAAAAATATTGCAGCAAATTAACCAATGATGAAATATTTATTTTTTATTATAAAGCGAATGCTAGACCTAATCAAGTCTAACTAAGCGAATATTTTTTTAAAAATTAAGTGAAAGCTTCTATTTAATGGTAAGATTTTCTTTGTTTTCTTTGAAATTTAGACTTGTTTTTTGTGTAACATAATTGATTCTTTTTTTAATGGATGATAGGTCGACAAAATTAAAAAAGTAGGCTTTTTCGGAGTTTATCTAAATCTTTATTCAGAGATTCTCAAGTTGTTACGAAGACAACAAACTACAAACTTAATCACATAAACCCATTACAGCACACAGTTCCAGGATTGCAGATTCAAATCACTGATTCACAATAACATGTTATCATATATACTAAATACACATACTTTAACTAATATGCACAGGGGCTCATATACATAATATGCTACAAAGAATATTCTATTCTCTCCAAATTTCGGTTAGGGACATTTAGTTTTCTCGCTAACATTGGCGTCAAAATCTCTCACCAATTTTGGAACGCACGAGTCAATTCTATCTATTCAATATTATTACCTTGTTATTATCACATTGTCTGAAACACTGTGTTTTCAGACTCACTAATCATTCTTTATGGAATCAATGAAGTCCAAACTTTCTGTATAACAAAATGTTTTGTTTGTTTTTCTTCAATCTGTTCAATAGCTCATACATTTTAAAGGAAGTAGAACCGCTTTTAACTTTCAAAATATTTCACAAAAATAAAATAAGTTTGAAGCTACCCATATATAAAAACAGCATACTCTTATTATAAGCTTAGTCTTTTTCGAAAAAAAAATACTATTAAAAAAAATTGGGTACCTTGTTTCAATCAGAAATAATTTGCATCATCGTTTCAGTAGATTACTTCTCAAGATATTTAATTTGAACAAAATACGTTGTTTCTACTCAAAAAATTCTGAAACTGATTTTATATAATACTGGATAGAGGAATTAGAATTTTTCGTTATCGAAACAACAAATTGATCCATTCTTTTTAGTGTAAAAACAAAACAATTATTTTTTTATAGCCACTTCTGATAAGATGAAGATTTATTGAAAAGAACATTAAAAATGAATAATAAGGACTTTGATAAATCATTTTCCATCCAATTAGATAGTGTAAGAATAAAAATTATATAATCCGTTTTATTCAAAAAATTTCCGGTAATGTTATTAGTATTAAAAGAATAACGAAGAATGTTCTTATATAAAATAAAGTATTTTGTGTTAGTATCAAAAGGAAATAATCATATTTTTGCGATCAAATTATGAGCTTACGGATTCTTCAAATCTAAAAAATATATATATATATTAATGGATAGTTGTGATATAATCAATATGCCTAAGCAATGGATCATTTTCTTTTTGTCTCTTAGATTATTTTTATAATCCTTCAAATTCTATAATAAAAAGGCTTCCTTGATTGTCCATAACTAGAGATAATCAATATGTAAATCCTTTTCCGAGAAGTAATAAAACGCACAAAATAAGAACATCGAAACAATATTGCACAATAGAATGTTTGGAAATAAGGATATCCTGACAACTGGATTGTAAGGTATATATATATAACAAAAAAACGACGCACCAAGAAGGATTTGAACGATTGAAATGAAATTTCGTATGCGAAGATATTTGGATGGAACATGCAAATAATTAAAATTTGGTGTTCATTGAGTGAACAGCGGGATTTACAGCGCATGGGAACTTCGCAATCATCAGGCGTGTATAAGAAGAGATTCTCAATCTGATGCATTGTGATTTTCTGTTGCATTGTGATTTAGGATACCTTTCAACGACTGAAAGAATACCTCGTCACAGGATTCGAGCGCATTACGAGGAACTGTCAAAGTTTGAAAGATGTCGTATCATTGGATTGAAAGACACAGGTTGAGAAAATCAGAGAATCGCTCATCATGAAGGATGAACTGAATCGGCGATTACAAGATGCTGGTAGAATAGGTGGACAATAGCATATTTCAGCGTCAGGATGGTAGTAGTCAACCTAGGGTCACAGCAGATCAGGAGGATAGAATGATTGTCCGATCAGCTGTCACCGCGCCTGATTTATCGTTATCAACAATCAGACGTGCGAACCTTACACGAGTGTCCACACCATGACCATTCACAGACGGCTGGTACAGCGAAATATACCCTCGTACCGATTGCTACACCACTTGCCACTCACACCTGTAAACTTTCGAGCCAAATTACAGCGATACTTATCTCTATCAAGTTGGAATGATGCTGACTGGGGCGTATAGTGTTTAGCGACGAATCCCCCTTCCAATTGTGCCCTGACGATCATCGAAGACATGTCTGCCCCTTTGGTCGTCGCTAGAGGTTCACTTACAGCACAGTGGTACGTCGGCGACATTCTAAAATCTGTTTTGATCCCATTTCTTTTTGCAGTACTCTGGACTTATTTTTCAGCAAGATAATGCCAGACCACGTACGGCACGTGTTGCTATGAACTATCTTGAAGCTTGTCAAACACTTCTTTGGCCAGCCAGATCTTTCTCAAATCGAGCATGTCTGGGAAATGATGAGAAGACGACTGCATCTACCAGGGAATGTTGATGACCCAGCCTGACATTTGGAGCAAATTTGGCAAGAAATGCCGCAGGTGACCATCAGGGAGCTTTATTACTCTATGCCCTGTCGTGTGGCAGTTTGCATCCAGGCTAGAGGTGGGTCAACACCTAATGGAGCTCGTTACTTTATAACTATGGGACTCTGAAATAAATAATTCAACTTTTCTTAAATTTTAATCATTTTCTATTCTGTACATGATTCCATAATTTTCCAATCTGCCAATATTTGACTCTATGAGACAACTCCTTCTATGTGCGTCATATATATATATATATATATATATATATATATATATATATATATATA
>BMAW01095891.1:0-53185 GCA_019974015.1 Nephila pilipes
AAAATTTCAGAGCTCTAGCTTGCTGGGAAGTTGGTTAAATTAACGATTGAAAACTTGATGACACAGTGATACACACACAGACAGATACACACCAAGTGAAATACATAAAAACGTTAAAACTAACTAAAATTAATTAATTCATCCGGTAAATTAAATGAATGGAATGCATTTTTACCCAACCACCCTTGGCGACAAGAATTACTTAGCGATATTTTGCTAAATGTGGCTACCCTGTTCCGTTTTACGGACTTAAGTTAAACAAAAAATAAAATAATAATAATAATAAATAAAAACCAGCCAAGTTTGGAGCAAATTTTTGAAATCGCGCCAAGTGATTGGGCTAAACTGCATTATTAAAGAAAATATTAATTAAAACTTATCGCAAACGTCTAAATATTGCATTGTTAGGCGAGTACGAACGATTCCCAAAATTTCAAAGCTCTAGCTTGATGGGAAGTTGGTTAAATTAACGATCGAAAATTTGATGACACACACACACACTCACACACACACACACACACCAAGTGAAATTCAGAAAAACGTTGTAAAATAATACCATTGCTTGACAAATAATATGTGTACTATCTTACTTTTTATTAATATTTGAGTTATCTCATTAGTCAATAAATTAAGTATTTTTCGATACTTTCCTATTTTTGTGGTTAAAAACTCATTCTTCTATTTTTGAATTTTTCGAATCACTTTAATGTTAAAATTTTAGTATGAATTCTAATTAGTTATTCTCTTTTATTCTTTATGTCACTGTAGGAATACTGATATGTATGGTATTATTTCTCATTAGATTTATTAAAATTTTTGTGTGAGTGCCATGGATTTAAAAAAATAGTCTTAAATAATCCTTTAGTTTTTTAATATTATATATTTTTTTCAAAACATTACAGTATTTCGATTTATAAATTAAATTACTCACGAAAATTCAGGGAAGTTTTGTTTTGGTTTTTATTTACTTCACACTAGAACAACACTAGAGCTATTGGCGATAGATCTCGTCATTTTGAACCTAGATAAAGTTACGAGGACGATACTTGAGCTGGCACCACCCTCTCATAACTTCCACACAACACCTCAGTAGGACTTCGACAGCAGAGCCTCGACGGGCATCATCCCCAGTTAGTGGCGGGTCCTTAGTGATATCAAAGCTGGAACCCACGACTTGATGAAAATCGTAGGGATGAGTCCACTAGGCTATCGTGGGCGTAGAATTTCAAGGAAAATGAATTATTTATTAAAAATGTAGTAGTTGACCATTCCGGATATAAATTTTAATTAAGTATTCGTCTCCTGGGGTTGTAGTAAAATTCACAAATTTCTATAATTTTTATGTCTAAATTTCATGCAAATTACACTTGTAAGAAAATAAAGCTGTTTTTTTTTTAATCTTTCATTATCTATTCAATTACTAGATCAATTGAATCGTGTTAATTAATTATTTTTATTTTACTATAATCATCCTTTTACAAGCACAGTTTATAAAAATATACAAAGTAATGTTATGAGTATTTTATGTTTTCATTTAAATTTAAACAATTTTCGTTTCATCTCTTATTCATATTCCTGCTCATTAATAAACTCTCAAATAAAATGCTATGGATGCAACAGAATAAGCAAAAACAATTTTTAAACTTTTTAAAATTTAATAAAATTAAAGCCCTAACGAAAAATAATTAATTAAGGAAATATATTTTACAGCTTAGCTGCATATTCTGTGTAATGTTCACCTCTCGATAGTTTCTCAAATGAGTCATCTCCTGTTAAACGAAAGTATATACATTAGCGAAATATTATGAATGAATCGGAAAAACAATTTAATAAAACAATAAATATTTAAATAATTTACTCTTTAAGTGTTATAAATATGAAAGAAAAATTAAAAAGTTTTGAAAATATATTTAAAAAACATAAATAAATGATTTTTTAAGCACACATTCACGATTAAAAATAGTACGGGTTGATTACAATTTGGTGATGGAATATTTAAATCATACAAATAACTTCCTTTTTCCGTTGCGATGTAATCAAAACACATCTTTGAGTTTAATACTTTCACAAAAAAATATTTCAAAATTCAAAAACAAAAGATATTTAAGTTTTATATCATGATTAAAAATTATTTTTGAATATTTCAATCATTACATTTCTAATCATTCAAAACAAATGAACCATTATTCCTTAAATGTCGTTTCTTAAGACTACCATCGTGAACTTTAGACAAAAAAAAATTTAATTAAGGCCCATTTTCAGACAGAAAAATGAGCCGGTATTTTGTAAAATTCTACAGATGTAACACATGTAACTTCTTTATTCCTCTCACATTTCATAATATTTAGAAACTTTTAAGAATTCCGTAATTTTTTTTATTTCATATATAAAGCTAAAAATTTATTAGCACTTAAATACAAATGACAAAATATAAAAAACCAGCTTATAATAGAAAATATAATTTGATATAAATATGAGGGAATAATATTTTGAAATTGAACAATTTTTTAACATTCCTCTCAGTTTAATTTATTACATTTTATATTAAATTATTTTGCTACTCGAAACACAATGGTCAGAGATTGAATCCAATTCTTTAACATTAAGCAAAAACAACTTTTATTCTTATATTGGTATATCAGCTTTTTTCCCCTCTTTATTTATCACAATCCTTCTTTGACGATGTCCATCGTCCGGGAAAGGGATTAAACAACCAGCGGATTACCGACGTCCAAGGCTCTTTCTATAATTAAGTTAACTGATGAAACCCGGATTCGTAGAAACTCGCCTACGGACTTCTCAGGAAGTCAAAGTAAGCAACACTCTTTAACTGACGCCTTTATTAGATTTACCTTTCGATGTATTTCAATAAGTGACCGAAATGTGCCTTTATTTTTCGTTTTTCCCTTTATTCTGTTTTTCTGTTATTTCTTCGATTGGAATTTATTTTTCTTTGAACTTTACTATGTAGCGGGGTTTTGAGTTAATGGAAAGACCTTATTAGTCGTACCAATTTCCAAAAAGACATGGTATATACTATTTTTGATAATAATAAAAAAAAAAAAAAAGATGAGAGATCTTATTATGAAATATGGTTAAAAATAAACTGATTGCAACATTATTATGATTGTTTTCCATACATCATTTTTTATTTTCAATTATCATCAACGACATATAGTTCTTTTTTATAACCTATAGAGATCAAGTTATTATTATAAGTAACTGATTTCAAACTCTCATAACTGTAGCATAATAATAACTAATGCACTGTTATATATTCTTACACATTCTTTTGTGACTATGTTTCGGTTCTAAAACTCTGTTATACAAACAATATTGTACTTAAATTTCCATAACGTTACAAGATGCTTTAAAAATTAATTTGAAGTTACAATTAAATTATTAAAACAATATTCATGTGTTTTAGATAGAGTATAATTTTCATACAAAATATTCCAACATAATTTATTCCAGTAATGTAATTTAAGTGCACACATTTTATATAATGAAATTGGAAATATTTAGAATTTGTCCTTTGCAGTTTATGTAATTTAATAAATAGTGTACAAATGTTTGCAGCTATTAAATCATAAAATTTATGTATCTCGTTATGCATTCAACCAATAAAAGGTAATTTCTGTTAATATAATTTAAGCTTAATTTGTGTTATAAGTATATTTAAATTCAAACTTTTCAATCTCAAATTAACCAAAATAATTAGAAAACTTTGTGTCATCTTAAGAAAGTGTTAAATATAAGCTTGAAGAAAAACCTTCATTTATGGCAAAAACCATAATATGGAGTATTGTGAAACATAGGGCGTCTTTGAGTGATAATTCAAACTAAAGGCTAAAAATATATAAAAGATATTTTATACCAAAAAATAAAAACGGATGTATTCGGAGAAAAATATACATAAAAATCAAATGAAATCAATATAAAATAAAACACAAAATAATTAAAGAAACAAGTTAGAATACTTTACACTTAGAAAATTTAGTAGAAATATACAAACTAAATATGATAATTTTAATGAAAGAATTTGATAAAGAATTTTATCACAAAAAAATTAAATTTCAACTTTTTATTTCTTAGATGATAAAAATGTAAGAAAACGAGTCTTAAATCTGCATCATTATTTTATTAAAAGGTATCAGAGAGATATAACAATACAAAACTTTAATTTGTTTTTTAAAAGGTGCCCAAAGAAACTATTAAATAAACCACTTAATGCAAAACGAATCGCTGAAAACGAAAACATTCAATCAAACACTGATTACGAAAGAAGTAAAGGGATTTCTTTACAAAATTTCTTTTCGTAGAAATTATAAATTCTCAGAAAATTCAATGACAAATTAAATTATTTTCCTACTGATAAACCATTCTAAGCTTGAACCTGAAATTCTTTTTATGATACAATTTAAAAATTAATTAAATAGTAGATACAATATAGAGACAAAACTAATAATAAAAATAAACACATTCTAACATCTCATAATATTGTTATGAAAATTAACTTACACATATTAATGTGTAGTTTGATCAAAGCATTTCATGACTGTTTCATTTAGTTGCATTTACATCTCTTTCGGACTTAGCAATAACACATCGATCAATAACTCCCGAGTCTAACATTGAAAACAACATTTTTTTTGCAAAATTTTTTTTTATTCATCAACATAACACCTTTTGTTAATCACCTTTTAGGGTGATACAATCGTTCCAACGCTTTTCCAAATTTTTTTTTCCCCCCATTTTTTTTTTCGCAAGAAATCTTTTTTGTTGCGAGTAAATAGCGATAAACAGCTTTCTGAATCATCGACTCGTTGCTGTTTTTGTTCCATCGAAAGCAATCGCGGCACCCATTTGGAAAAAACCTTTTTCACTTCACTTCAAAAAACCTTTTTCCTGGGCCGATCGACTTAAAATTTTGACACGTTTCAAGCAAAGGTTAGTACTCTAGAAAGACCTGGTTACTGGTTTACTACGAGCGCCATCTCTGGGTTAGTCTCGGGAGTTATTGATCGATGTGTTAAGCTTTTGACTGCCTCATTATTGTAACCCAGAGGAACTTGATAAGAATGATACTTGATCTAGCAATTTACTCTTCCAGTTTCCGCAATACGCAATGTGAGAGCTTGCTTAATCATAATACACATTCTACAGCTTATCCTGTTTTCCCATATAATTGTTGAGGCGAATTTATTTGCAAAAGTAAAAAACAATTGATAGCTTAAGTCCTTCTGATTAATTTTATTGTTTCATAATGTTGACTATATAATTTACAATTTTTTAAGAGATATTCCAGTAAATTTGTCAAATTTATATTTAAAAATAAGCTATTCAAATAAGGAAAATAAATGATATACAGTATGAATGAATAAATTCATTTTTGATTTCTGGAGAGTAGCATTTTTTTTAATCTTTAATGTACCAACAGTAAAAAAGAGAACTAAATTGTATGAATATTTGATGGAAGTGTATTTACAGGTAATTTACACCTTATCACTTAAATTTTAAAATATAAAATTGATGCGGATGGATCTCAAATGTTCGCATCAATTTGATAAAAGAAAGGAAGTATTATCCTTATCATATTTATTTTCAAAATTCTTAACAATGCTGAATGTTGGATTTTATATCGAATAAACTTATTGTAGTTAATCAAAATTTGTTTAAATAAATAATGTAGTCACTAGATTTAAAAATATGAACAACCGGAAATAATTCAATCGTAAATATTTTTTTAATGTTTTGAAAGTAGAATTTTAAATTAATGTCAATGTAGAAGTTTAAATTTAAGTAAGTTATGTGAAACTTTATGACAGTTAAACACGATTAAATGCTTTGATTGTCAAAATTCATGTATTTGAATTTTACGATAAATTTTAGAACAGAAGAGAGAATAAATTAGATTTAAATATATTAATATTTATAACAGGAAAATATTTCTCATTATTTCAGGATTCATTTAAATTACATTTAGGGAATAAAGATATATATGTAATTATATTTTTATAATTTCTTTTTATGCACATCAAATATTTTTGAGGAAAATATCATTGTAACAGAATAAATCATTTCTCACTTTTTAACTATAAATATTTAAAGATCCCACCAGAGATTCAAATGTTGACCAAAAATGTAACGCTACTCTAATGATTTACTTACTCTTTTTTGCACTATATTCTAAGTAAAAAATTAAAAACTAAAAGAAAATTATCTCCACACTCAAATTCATTGTTTTAAAACTGACTATAATAAAAGACTAATTTTTATAACTTTGTTTATTTCACTAGCTTATAAACTACTTTTGCTTTAAAAGAAACTTAATTAAAGTCATTCAACTAAAGGACTTTCCATTCAACTCGATACAATTTTGTCATTTTTAAGACGATATGATAAAATGGTGTGTTTCAAAAATATAAAGAATCCTAGTTAAAAATAAGGAAAGAGAAAATAAATAGAAAATCTCTAATTAGAATGTAATTTCTAACTTGTCATTCTTTAAATACCTTCCTTTAATTACAGTTATTAAACAAAATATGCTTTTGTTTGAATATATATATACAAAAAAAAGAGAAGGAAAGAGCAGTGTGTGTGTGTGTTCTTTTATTTGGACTTATCAGTCCTACACTAAAATAATATATTTTGTATTAGTAGAAGTACTTTAAAATAGTAATGAAAATAGTGAAAACTGGATCCATATATAAAATATATGTTACTAAAGAATGCATGTAAGGCCATCTTATTGATAAATAATAAGATGGTCTTTTTCGTATTTTTAAAAAACAAATTCTTAATGAAGAAAAAATTTATTCTGATGCATTTCTGTTGTTTCAAACTGTCTATAAAAGAATCATTTCTCATTTTATTAATTTTCAGATGCATTAAGCTTACATCTTATTCAACAATTATAAAGTTTTTAGAAACTATTTCTTACCACATTAATTGTCATTACCTATTTTCTGTCATTTCTCTAAGTAATACCTCGTTTTACCCTTTCAATTCGTGCTTTATTATAATAATTTATCAAACTATCAAATTTTCGAAATAAATCTTTAAGGTTAAATTCGCTAATTTTGCATAAAATGCAATTATATCAATAAATGCATCCCCATTTTAAGCATATTTCTGTTACAGGTGGAGAAGCGGGAGAAAGAATAAATTACCAATGTGTTTGGTTCTGTTAAGGAATCTATCTTACAAGAGAGAGAAAGGAAATGCTCTTCAAATCAAAATTTTTTGTGTAGTGTTCATACACTATCATCTCAGCAATTTTCGATTAATCTATTTTTGGCCCTGATTTCATTGTAATGCGTATTCTAAAAGAATCGACATAATTAAACATGAATTGTATTTTAAGAGAAACAGGTATAAAAAGGAGGAACAAAATTGAAGAAATGAGATTATTTACATGGAAATAAAAAACATCGTTTATAATAAGAATTACCTAATCATTTACCACGATCAAACAACTGTATCATACTTTTAGGGTATGATCCTTTCCAAGACACACTCTGCCGAAACCTATACCACAAATAAGAATTTTTATGACAGGGACCTTATTACATATAAATATTAACCAATGATCAATGGACAAAGTCAGTGAATGTCTTATAAAGAAATTTAATAATATTTAATGAAGTAGCAATTTGCATCCACATAATTTGATTAACTCTTCAAAGAGCCTTATTTTTGTGATATTCTGAGAAAATTTAAGCATAATCAAGATTTAATTATCTTTCGTGGATGGATCTAAAAACCACCTTAAGAAATAACAAAGCTCGCTGCACATTTAACGTAACTGAATATCTAATTCCTCACGTAGCTTATTAGCATAGTTAAAAGGAAGGATATTAGCTTAGATGTCTTCTTGTTCCATAGATGTATTTTAAATCGGCTAATTCTCTAGAGTCTTTGATAGGCAAACATAGTTAAGACTTAGACTAAATTACCTCTTCTTAATTCTAAAATAAAATTCTTTGTATGCCTTAGAAAACGATATCATAATTATAAACGAATTTTCCATTGTATCAACTTACTCGTCTGACTTGGTGTAATTACGTTATAAGTATAATTACAGGAAAATTAAGCAACTTTTCCCCATACTTTTATCTTAATGAAATGTTCTGGTTGAACCTAGAATACGGAGAACACCTTGAGTATATTTGCAATAAACTAGAATTTAATACTGCTTCAAAAACAGATTTGGAACTGTGAGTCTGAGGATAAAGTGTCTAAGAACGGTTTTCATATCCTATCCCAAACATCTTTCATCCTAGGTTTCCTTTTGTCGTTATTATTTATGTTGTGAATATTTTAATTCTTTTAATTTTGAAAATTATATTTCGAATAAAACTTGAAATAGCAAATTTTGCCTTACAAACAGAATATAAGTGTTGAAAGGAATATTCTTTTAATAAATCATTTTGAAAATGCAAAAAAAAAAAAAATTTAGTAATAATTAAAAAATGTTGTAGAAAATTTTAAGAAAATAATTAATATCTTCTTCAATAAAACCACAAAATAACCAAAGTAAACTAATAAATGTAAGAATTATACATTTAATTTACAAATAGGGAAACTTATAAATATTAGCTACAAATGTTATAAATGTAAAAACAAAATGTGAGTTATAAGAATGTAGCTTTATATTGCTAATTCAATCGCTTTTTAGAAATTTCAAGTTTATAATATATATTTATACACTAGTAGACAATTGCTAAGGACAAACGGCATTATAAAGCACAGTAACCTCAAAAGAAAAAAAAACAAAGTATGGAATATTAAAATAAGTACAGAGCACAGAAAGAAGAGGAATGCGAAGACAATTGCCCTTTTCCACGCTTATTCGTCATGAGATGGCATTAATAAAAGAACTTCACACGAGTAGACAACTATTGTTCCAAATGATCGTTTGATGGGAAAGAATTAACTTACGAAACTGAAATTTTTCATATGTCTTCCTGGCATCACTTAAATGGCTTTACGTATGGATATATTATTGGAAAGATTAAAATAAGACGAAAAGTAACAGATGTGTCTAGAAAGCTCAACATCGCCCACGGCGTTATTTCATGGACGCCAAAAGCTTTTAAAACTATTAGAATGCTTAGCAAGATAATTGTAAGAAATGGAGGAGGTTGTGATTGAAGTACAAAACCAGAATGAGACAGAGTCATTGCCGTATTACTAAAAAGGAGCCGACACACTATAACTCAGCAAGTGACAGATGAGTGTCTTACTACCAAAGGATAAATCCTCCTCCTCTCTTTTGAACACCAACTGATCTGGCTTGAGAATGGTATATTACATCATCTAGAAAATATCCAGTAAAAAAACCGATATCCGACAGACAATGTGATATGCTAAAGGCCGGTATCATAATGAGACAGGCACATGTGAGGCCACTCGTCTCAGGGAATATGAACGGCCAAAGATATATTGAGAAAGTCCTTCTTTCATGTTCGCCAATTCCGTTGTAATGCCGTTAATAAATTTGTTTTCATTGGCGATAATACACCATGTCATTGATCAGTTACTGTTCAAGGATATCTAAAGAGCAAGGCAAATTGCTCAAAGTGTCAGCACGTTTTTCAGACTTAAACCCCATTGAAAATGCTTGAGGTGCTTAGGGTAGGTGACTTGCTAGTCAAAAATACAAGTATACTCCAACAAACTAGAACACCCTCATCTATACTCTGAGAGAGAAGTGGGATAAATTACTTTCACAACTGCTGAATAATGTTGTTCAAAGCATGACACGACATGTGAAATGTTACATCAAACCCCACTATGGACAGAATTGTACTGAACTCTTACTCAAAAGCTCCTGGAATCATTTATATGCATTTTTTCACAACTTACCTAGCATCAAATGAATACTTTTTTCCTTTGAGGTGTTCCATAACCTACTGTATTTTCCAGATCATTAAATTTTATTTGTTTTGACGTCCAAATGGTATGGAGAAAATATTTTATCACACTGGCTGGGCCTCCTCCACAGCGCAACTTTTTGCTACAGCTCCTTTCTTGATTCGTCGTTAGCTATGGTCTACCAGAGTGAGTGGGTGGGGTGTGTGTATAACTGTATTTTAAGCTTAAATATTTTAGAAACATATTATTTAATTATATAAGATGTATTATTAAATGAGTTAATGAGCCTTTAAAATTTCAAAATAAGTTAAACAAATTCTTTCAAGCATGTGTTTAAGCTAATTACTCATTAATTTTTAAAAACTAAGCTAAAATGTAAGAATAATAAAATAAATTAATATTTAAAACTATTAAATAGAATTGTCTCCTTTTGTTAATTTATGTATTTAATATCTTTTTTGTCTGTTTGTTTATTTATTTATTGTCTTAAAGTTATTTAAAATAATATTTGTTGAAATATTTTTTCTAACTTTATTTCAGATATTTTTTAATTCTAAAAAAGATTGATAGAGGGTGATTTTGTTGTTTTGTTTGATGATGTGTTTTTCACAGCAAACTTCATTTAAGACTAAAATGGTGACATAAGGTTGTTTAAAGATTGTGAGTTTTTCCTTGTTTTATTTTTTTAATTTTAATTACTTTTCTTTGTATTAGGACTGTGCTATATTTGATGTTTTAGTTTTATTTGTATTTAGATTTATATTACACCTTTATTGATAATTTATCATTTTTCTTATTTTTGTATGCTCGGCTATATAAGGTTGTGTCTTTTTTTTATTAGAGCTGTATTACTGACTATGAAGATTTAATCATTAAAACATGTTTAAGCAGATTACTACTATCCTCATCTAGTGGTAGTATTACATAGTTTTGTTTCCATTTTGTTCCTTTTTAAATAATTTTTTTTTTTTTTTTTTTTTTTTGGTTTTTCGATTGTCTTTTGCTGTATATTTCTATATATTTTTCTCGTTATTAATTATTATCTAATTCTTTTTTTTTTGTTTTTAAATAAGTTTAATTTTAAGATTTAATAGTTCATAATTTTTTAGATTTTTTTTTTGTACTTTTAATTAAATTTTATTACTACATAATTTTAAGTTTAGACTTTGATTCTCTCTATATCTGTAAAGTTAATAATTAACGAGTTTGAGATTAAATTTCTCCGGACAACCGAACAGTCAATTGGAATTATAGGATTTACGGCACCTTAAGAAACGAAATGGAGTTTAAAGTTCAGAAGTGGAGTATTGCGGTTACAGTTATTAACTCATTATCCATTATTATTTCTCATTATCCATTCATCACGTATCCATTATTCTGAACATGGTATCAATTTCATGGTTCATAGTCAATAGTAATCCTTAGTATTGCTCAAGTGAAAGGAAAACAATAAATGTTATTTCACAAAATAGAGTAATACTTGGAAAAGTGTCCTCTATTATAAATGAAATTTAAATTTGAAATTCTGCAATAGATGTTCCTTAATATTTAATACATTAAGAGAAACTGCATTTGAAATCAAACTTTACAAACCATCTAGCATAAAATATTTAAAATAAATGTTTTCTGAAAAACAAAATGTGACATAAAAATTTTATTTAAAAACTTTTTATATTTCCGTAATTTCATGGTGATAGTAAACTTTTCATAACCTCCAGTACGGAAAATTGTATAATTTGAAACATTACTATTCATATAACTAATAATGCGAAAAACAATTTTGTTGCTTTCAAACAGCTTTAAAGGCGAAGCAGCATCATACAACAAATATTAAAAAAAAAATTTTTGATCTTCCTGAACATGAATTCAATTTACCAATATCCTTACACCATCTAATATACAACATAGCTTGTAGCCATGTATATTTACATCTTTTTAATTTTAAGATTACGATTAAAATTACTATATGAAATTCCTCATTCGTGATTGAAAATACGCTATTTTACTGCCCACATTCAAAATACTTAAATAGTGCTATCCCTTTATAATAAGTTTATTTTGAATAACTTTTTCTCAATATGTAACATCAGATAAGCATCAATAGATTTCGTTAATTTCAAATTTATTTAATTAGTTAGTTGTAAATTAGTTAAGTAATTTCAAATAATTGTCGCTTTTAATGATGGGAAGAAGTTAATAATTACTTCATAACTAATGCGTGTTTCTTTATTGCTAAATATCTGTTTAGGGGGCCACCTCAGCCAAATATTCAAGACTAAACTCTGAATTTTAAGTGTAAGAAGCCTGAAGATAATACCAATCAGTGTAATTCCCTCGGTGTTTTCAGTGTTGATTTCAATTTGGAGAAAATCATAACTATTACTTTGAGAGGATACTATACTAAATCACCATTCCGGATTTGTCGAATACCCTCTCCTGAAGACGAGATTATCATAATTTGTATGGTTTTCTAGGACAGTCATTATTATTTTGATGCGGTTAATTTACCTTTTTGGGGGTGATTAAGGAATTGAAACAGAAAAAAATTTAATGCAATGTTGATATTGACAGATTTTTAAATTAACTTCAATACCATGGGACGAACTTTCTCAAATCATCTATGGTTCATACATGAATCATGGTGTTTTCGGAAATCTGTAGTTGCCGATAATACGGTCACTGATGGTTGTGTTACCTTCACTAAAGACTGTAATACCTACATAAAAACTCTTGTTATGTTTCCTATATTTATTATTTAATATTATACCTTTTTGTCTCTTCCTCATTACATTTTTATCGCCTAATTATCTCGTTATCCAATAGGCATACAATTAAAGGGAACTGAAGTCAAGAAAATATAAACTTCTCCTTAACATTTACATTCGGCTTATTTCACATAAAAATAAAGTTATGTTCATAATAATAATAAAACTGTATCTTTTACGCTACCCTGTTTGCTTAAGTGAAGTAAAACCCTAGCGGAAATAGATTTGTCAAGAAAAATTGGGATATGCCAGTGCCGATTTAACTGACCCTTTTACCGACAAAAAGGGTATTTTGCAACATTTTAAATTGGAAGCGACAGCCAAAACCTTAAAGATGAAAGATAACACTAATATTCGTAAGATTTTTTTTTTTTTTTTCAACTTTCAAAGTGCTTTAGGAATGCAACAGAAACTGCTTATATTTCAGAATTGAATTGTGTTACAATACATTCGTTAGTATTAATATAAAAATTTGATAATTAATTATATTTTGAACTATGGACAGAACTATATTACTTGAAATAAAATTAAATTTTTAAAATTCGCTTTCTTGAAATCAAGATATTTGTTATGTTATTAAAATCTTATTTATATGTGTGTGTCTGTGTGTGCGTGCGTCTGTGCATGCTTGTCTTTATCAAAGAAAAAATTCTAGAAATGAGAACATTTCCATTATACATATGATTAGCTTCCTTTTCATTACAATTTCTTTTTAAGTAATATTTAATAACGAATTTAAAAATTTATAATTTCAGGAACTTTAGTTTCTGTGAAAAATCAAGCCGTGATACACGCGTCAAGATATTAAAACTTTCAAATTGAATTAAATGTAATAATTAGGAGAATAATTAACGCATTTTTCGAATTTAAATAAATAAACATTTAATCAAATCTCCCTGAAACTGAAAATGAGCAAACGTGATATAGGAAAATAACCTTTTGAGAAATTCTTAATATTTTCGTGAATGCACTTTTAAATGCCAAGAGATAACGAAATGTAAACATACCTGCTTGGAATTATAAGCATTTGTACCTAGAACGGGACAAAGCTGTTTATCAAATACACAAAGGGTACCTAATAGACATCAGTGTATTCTGCATGCTTATATTAGTTTCTAGTACACTATTCCATCTATACTCTAACTTGAATGATAATGGAATATAATATTATTTAGATTGAATACCTCTCAAATGAGTATTTAAAAGAGAATTAATGTGAGGATTCGTGGTATATCATTATAAGAGTATTTAGATTTCAATTAGTATTTCATATTAAGGTCTTATAGGACAATTTATAATTACAAAAGTATAACAAAATTTTCAAATTGCTTCTTTAATCTACTAGACAGATTTACTAAGAAAAATTCCTACAGAAATAGCTCTCTTTCGTAAGATATTTTTCTCTACTAACAGTTTTTATTGCAGTTTGTCTGCTGTAATAATTATCAGACATTAAAAGTTTGCAAAGAAAAATTCATTTAATCAGGGTAAAATATATCATAAATATTGTAATGAACCATATATTTTTCAAAAAATGATACAAACGATTATTTTAATAATTTTGCAAAGAAAATAAATCACTCTTTGAAAATCGTCTAGTAAATTTTGAATAATATACCCATATATCACGTTACACGAGAAATATCATACTTTTAATAAATTATATATTCTAAAACTAATTTCAAATCCAATAACCTCTTAAAAAGATTTATTTTAAAAATTTTAATAAGAATTACCATCGATCGCTTAAAACTGTTTCTTGTAATTAAGGGCTTTTCCCCTATTTCTTTGATTGTCTTTCCACTTCCGGTTATTTTCAAAAAAGACATTCTATTAATTAAACAGCGAATAATTAGTATTAATTTATGTAATCTCTAATTTAATTTCGCCTTTCCTGTCTTTTTTAAGTCTGATGAATTCTCATAAAAGTTCGGTTATTTATGTGAAAGTCTAACACATTTATCTGAATGACGTTATTATCTAAATAACTATTAAAATGCTTTCTAGATTTAAAAAAAAAAAAAAAAAAAAAACAGACTTTATTTGTAATCCATAAAAATTTATTTTCCTTCTATACGAACTTATTAAGAACAAGCTTTTAACTCTACCTGACATTAAAAATTTCATACATTTCTCTTTTTTAAATAAAAGCAATCTCTTTCTACTGAATTACTTTACTTCTTTTTTTAGCATGTCATTAAATAAGACACCCCTTTTCTGAATCTTAAGATGCATAGTTAATATGTGCCTTTCTCAATTAATACTTGTTAATGGTTTTTCAACTAGTATCACACTCACATTTCCCCATTAGCACAACTCTTTCAACAATTATAATGCATTTATTGCAAAAAAAATGGTTGATTTTCCCCTATTGAAATTATTGAATTCTAGCATCTTTGGCTTTTAAAATGTTTATATCTATTATTTGCGAATCAAGAAATGCATAAGAGATATATAGATTATTTTTCTCTAGGTTAACTTTCGTATGTTGACATTTTAAGAAAAATAATCTGAACAAATTAGTTAACTTAAACTTCATTAGTGTTTCTTATTAGATTACTAAAAATAAATTTATATCATTCCGGAAGAAAATGTGTACTTTTTTGTCATCCCCCCCCCTTCCTTTCATCGTTGAAATTAAAAAAGCTCGGAAATTTTTGGGAAACCTATAAAACACTGAATGACCCTCCTTTTTTAAGCTTTTATTTCAATTTGTGTGTTCATATCTATGTATATCTTTCCAGTTCAAAATTTGTACTCGAAATTTAATACTCATTTTATCATCCGATCAAACTGAAATTCTGCATACATGTATAATTCCGATGACAATACAATTCTATGGTAGCGCAAGTAGTAATGAACTTAGAAAGATGGGGTTTCTGGTCTTGTACTTTACATTTTTGCACATATTTATAACTCACGCAGTAGTTTATTTTTAGTTCCAAATTCGAGACTTAAAAATTATTAAAATATAAGTAAAAACATTTTTAATCAACTTTTATTTAATGAAGCACTAAAAGTTATTAAAAGTAATTTTTAAATGTAAAATTTCTTGTTTTTTAATGTTAATGTATCTCAGTAATTATTTAGGTATATTAGCTAAAAGCCCCTCAAGCTTTTATAAATTATATATTATTTTACACTTAAAAAAATTTACACCTGATGTTCATCGTTAAATCAAAGCTTCATTAAAAAAAATTTGAAACATATTTTTATTTCTAAGATATCCATTAATCTACCATTTAAAACCGTGTTAATCATATACATTTAAATCTTATACTCGTATAAGTAAAGAAGCAAGTGTAATTATTTGATAATCATAAGGAAGTACACGTGAAAAATTCTGATTAGCTTAAGCCAATTTGAAATGGATTAACTAAAGTAATAGTTTAATGTAACATTCGCGCAAGTGTGTGTACGTGAGTTATAAATTAAATTTATCCTTTTTATTTCTTTTTATTTAATTATTCCTAATACTACACCCACGCGTGTCTTTTCTTCTAATTAAAAGTACAGTAATTTTCTCTTTAGAATCATGCGTGTTATGTTTAATAGAAGTATCCCGAGCCTTATTTTAAACTTCTAAATTAACAAAATTTAAAGGAGAAGCCCCTTTTTTTCCCTAGAATATATAAGTTTTTGATTCACAATCTAACTCACTATTTCTATAAGGACACCTGCTGCATCATATGTACAATCTCTCTTGCTGTACTTTGGTCATGGTTGAACACTATAAAGAAATAAAATGCTTTAATATATTAATAAAGATCAAAATTAACTAAAAACTAACGACTGCCTTATTCATCAGGCAAGCATGAACTTTTTACATTAGTATGTTTATTCTTATCAAACTTCTTTTCCATTGTGAAATGTTCACTTTATTCATAACATCGCTATTAATGTATCTTTTCTTATTTTATTATAAAAAACACAACAAGTTCTAATATCGTGCTCTTGATTATACCAACTCATACAAACTAATAAGCAAATGTGTAGAAAAAAAAATATAATCTTGTTTCAGTCAAAATTCCCTTTTAAATTTGTTAATTATTATATTTATACTCATTAAAAGATATATTATTTTCAATGTAATATTTCATAACTGTCCACAAAAAATGACAGTTAATACCATTACTTTAAAGAATTCCTTTTTGCATACAGTTGTATTGTATTTGGCTTAAAATTAATTCAAAAAGTCCAATTCTCCTTAAAACAATTATCTCTATAAAACTTTAGAGTCTCATTTGAACAAATACCTCACAATTTTAATGAATGTTCTGATGAGGTGCAGAGAATAATTTTTATATTTCTATCAGTTATAAAAATTATCACTGGATCGTTAAATTGAAGAATTACATAATTATGTTTTTTCCTAAAGGTAATTCTATAATAAGGTTTTCTATTCAATTAAAATAGAATAAAAATAAAATACTAAAGATACAATAAAAATTAGTCATATGGATCAAACCTAAGTTGTGATAAACATCAAAATTAATTTCGCAATCAGTTACTCGCTAGAAACGTGACAGAAATTCAAGATCCTTTTGTTGTGAAAATTTTCTATTTCAGAAATTTGACCGGCTTAATGATTTAAGGAAAGGCAGAAATGTATGAAACATGTTTTATCAAAAATATTAATCTATGAATATCTGAAAAATGATTTAAAACTTCTGATATAATCATTAAGAATAGAAGATTACATACATTTCTACAAGTGTACAAAATAAAAATGAAGTAATATAACGGAAATATTTTGTTCATCTAAAAATCTATTTTCCAAATTTGAGTTGGTTCCATAAACTTTACATTTGCAATGAAGAAATTAAAAACTGCTATGCCTTTGTTTCATAAACATGAAAACAAATTACAATGTTGAATACAAATGGTATTGTATGATTATAACATTTTAATTAAAATCAAAGAATTTTCTTTTAAACAAAAGTATTATATCTCTTTTTAATAAAATTAACTTTTTGAAGTTATCTGAAGTAATCAAATAATAAAAGTTCCTAAGAAACTGTAGCGAGAAAAATGTATATATATATATATATATATATATATATATATATATTGAATTCTTAATGCATTTTTAGTTTTTATGAATCAAAATTATTGTTTATTCATTAGAATTTGCAATTTTCTAAAATTTCATTTCATAGTTACGTTTAAAATTATAACTAATACTAAAAAGGTTTTACTTAACTTTCAAGTGAATAATTTGATAAAAATATACAACATTAATCGTAGTTAATTGCTAAACGTACCAACTGTAGAAACAGCATATACAAATGAGAGTAAGCTGTTACCACAATATTGTAAAAATATCGATTTTTAAAGTACTTTAAAAATTGGCAAGTCCTTAAATTTTAAGATATTTTCTAAGGAAGTCGCAAACTCTTTAAGTAACAATTATGTGAGAAAATCAATCGCAATTTTCTCCAGACAGATCTTAAGAAGTAATTAAGATTATTAATTAGCTAATGTATGAATAGTTTAATAGTTAAAGTTTATAGCGTTAATAAAATAGTATGTGTAGCTTAATTTCTAAATTATAGTTATTATTATGCTAAAACGTAACACATAAGCTTATATAATATCAGCTGTTTCCTGTTCAGATGCTTGCTTCATGAAAGTTTCCTTAAATTGAAATGAAATGAAATTTTTATAAGACTATATTCTGTATATTACTAAAATTTTACCTTGTTTTCCATAATATATATTTATCCAAGATAAAAATACATTGTTTTGCTGGATTGTAACATATATCTATTACCCGACTCGCTGTCATCTTAAAAATTAGTCAAAACACGATTCTAAAGTTCAATTGATTTATAGGCACAGATAAAATAATTAAAAAATTCACATGTAAACAGTTCAAGAATTTAGTAATTAGCTTTTGTAAATCTTATTTATTATTTCTCTAACAAGAAAAAATTTTCTCTAACAGTTCAATGTTCTTCACAGAGGCGACTATCAACATTTATAAAATATTAAAAATTACTCTTACCGAAATACAATGTAAGATTTACTTATTATTATGTTTAATATGCACCCCTCCTCTATCTGTATAACGCTCCATGCGAATCTGCTATTGCTCGAAACAGGGTGGGAGTCATCTGTCAGCTCCTTTAGGATGCTTGCCATTTCCTTTTCATAGCTTCAACGGATTCAAATATTATTTCTTTTAATGCAGATTTCCCCTTAAAAAAAAAAAAAAAGTGGCATGGCAAAAGATCCGGCGAATAAGATGGGTGATCTAACTCTGGGATGCTGTACTTGGCTATAAACCTCTTGACAGATAATGCGGAAAGACTTGTCCTTCCACAATTAGAACGTTAATGTAGTAATGTTGATTAATAGTTTGACCTTCAGGAACCCAGTGGACATATATAATCCCATGAATATCGAAAAAAACTATCATCTACGTTTTGAATTTTAATTTGCTCATTCGAGCTTTTTTGGCTCTCGGTGAAGATGGGTTCTTCCATTGCGTGCAATGAGGCTACATTTCAGGATCATAAGAAAAAAACACCACGGTTCGTAACATGCTATTATCTTTACCAATGAGTTTAGTTTATTTCGATGGCATTCAAAGTATCAGTACAGGCAGTTTTGTAAGCTTCTTGTTGTTCAAACGTGAAAGGCTTAGGCACCATTTTGAAACCCAAATTTGGAAAAAATTGCCGTACAAATTCTTTGTCAATTCTAGCAATCTCAACAATCGGACGAATATATAATTGATGGTCAGATTGAATTAGCTTACTGATTGTTTCGATATTGTCATTCTTTTTTCATGCGAAAGAGTGATCGGGATATGAATCATATTCACTATCTTCTCGGCCTTCTTGAAAACGCTTAAAATACTCAAAAACATGTGCAGGCGGTAAACATTCATTGACATACACTTCTTTCAATAAATTATGTGTTTCAGTAGCGTTTTTTCCAACTTTCATGCGAAATTGCACAATTATTCTTTGCTTTATTGTCACACATACCATTTTCCCAGTGAAAGAAAAAAAATAAACCTAATGCGAAAGAAGGCTACGACTATGCGGATTTGCTTACGGAAGCGAGAGGCACTGCATTCGAAAGAGAAGGTTCACGCTAAAAGGCTGTCGATCGCTGACGTTTGTCACGTGCGTGCTTCTGTTGCAGCGTAAACCTCGTTATTTACACTGTGAAGTTATTTACGCTGTTTACGCTGAATTATTTACACCCACACTGTGCGTGCGTGTGTATGTGTATGTGTATTCAATTTCTCTGTCACTTTTATACGACAGGGTTATATCGATTCACAATATTTCTGAAGTTTACCTAATTTTCGTGACTAAGTTTCATAAGGCTCGAAAGGACTGGAAACTTAAGTGTAAAGTCATTAAGAAACCTTGGTCGCACATGTTCGAAAATATTTCATAATTTTTATCTTTATTTACATAATACCCATATACAATAGTTAATCGTCAAAAAAGAAAGTCAATACTCAAAAGTATTTGAGTCGAAATTAATCAAGGTTTTTATTTAAATGTTATACAATATTTCAGCTGATTGAAGTCTAAAATATAATAAAATAAGAGAATTAACTAATATTTTTGTTAATCTAGAAAATAGCTCCTTCGCATCATAAAAGTAACTTTTTTAATAACTATAAATAAAACATTTCACATATTCATACTTTTAATACATTTGTATTTAATTTTTATTAAGTGCAGTATATGCATGTACCGGGTTAAGAATTAGCAGGTGTTCGGAGCCCTATAGTATGTTATGTTCAGGACGAAATATGACAAAATTTGATCACCCTGCTCATTAGAGTATGCAGTTTGGATTCTTAAAGAAAAAAAATTCGGAACCAAAAAAGATGATAAGAGAAAATCTGGTGTTGCAAGCGCACAATGTGTGAAAAAAAGGATAGATAATTACCAATGGAAAAAGTAAATAACAACACACCAAATACCAATAAAAAAATGTATTACAACAACTTACAAATGGGACCCCACCATCCTATTGATCCAATAATTACATGCGGTGCACAACATTTTCGACGGCGGCTCACAGCATATCGGCCTTTATTCGTCTGACACGGAACGTTATTTGATCTTTGTAAGGTAGGAATGTCATGAACATGTCTTTGATACAGAACGCTTTTCACGTATCCCCACAACCAGAAATCGCAAGGATTCAGATCAGGAGATCTCGGAGGCCAAATCATGGGAAATGCACGACAGTGAAATGTTGACGCAGGACATCCTTTACCGGACGTTCGATGTTCGGTGCCGTACCATCCTGCTTGAAAGTGGTGGAATCGATATAATTTCTTTGCTGCAGTTGAGATATCACAAAGTTTTCGAGCAAATTGGAATACTTATTGGAATTGATAGAACACGTCACTAGTCCAATTGGACCGGCTTCTTCATAAATGTAAGGACCGATGATAAGAGAAGAGAATGTAAGAGGATCTGTAGACCGACGTGTGGATTTGTATCAGCCCAAATACGGCAGTTGTGTGTGTTGATATCACCGTGCACGTAAAAGTATGCTTCGTCGCTCCATAATATCCATCACGGCCATTCGTCGTCCACCTCCAGTCGAGCCAAACAATTCAAAGCCAACTCAAATCGGGTATTTCTATCCTATGGTAGCAATTTTTGAATGGGTGTTATCTTATAAGAGAAAATTTTCAGGATCATGCGTAATATTTTCTGCTTCGTCGAGAACTGGATTTCTGTTTGTCGTGATATTGAACATGCATTTCTGGTACCCTGCATATTAGCTATCGCCTGATCCGTAACAGCAGTTGCCACTTCAACTTGTTGAAGCTTGATACCTTTTCGTCCTCGGTCTGGTTGCGCAAAAAGAGTTCCTGTAGATTGAAATCTTCCAACCATTTTTCGTAAGTTTGTTCTGGTCATTGGCCCTCTACGTAACTGTTTTAACTGCCGATATTCATAAAGAATAGCACTGGCATTTTCAGCCCGCTGATAAAACAGCTTGACTAATAAGGAACAATCACGTTGTGTCAACGCCATCGACGAGCCAATCCTTGAAAAATGACTAGAGAGCGAAAGTTGAGTTTAATGGCGCAAGAGCCAAAGCACACTACGCTGCGCCAAACATTTGCTAAAGACATAAAAGAAGAACAAGTAGAATTCCAGCAACCCTTCCTTTTATCCTCGATATCTTGTAGCAAAGTACCTGTATATGCAAATTTCGGGCTGTATTTTTCGACAGCAGCGCCAGATTTCCCCTTATCGGCGCATTTAGGAATTTTTTTTCCTTTAAATATCGAAACCGCATTTTCTAATTTGCATGGTGACCAATTTTTTTCATATTTCGTTCCAGTACATAACAGACTACAGGGCTCCGAACACTTCATGTTATTTCTTGGTCATCCGGTATATATAGAAATAGCTGATAACGTTACAATATATATATATATATATATATATATATATATATATATATATGAAAGATAATTTAAAAAAAAGTTAAAAAGACAAAAATCAAAAGAAATGTAACAATGAAGAAAAATAAATGAAAATAAGGAACCCAGCCAAGTCCAATGAGATAGTATATATATATATATATATATATAATAATTCATTATCCATACCTAATAATTTCATCTATTGTTTACTTTTAATAAAAAATAAAACTGATGCTCCAAGTAACAAGATACAACTATTTTTTCTTCCTCGACGCTCAATAGCCAGTTTTTTTAAAGTTTCCTGAAAATCAAATTGATATTGCTAGACTTATTAGATCTTCATAACTTACATAAATATCAAGCATGAAATTTTCATAATTAAGAAATATTGTTTATGGTTTGAATTCAAACATTTCTTTCTGCTATCAACTTGGATATACTTATTCAGATGTAATAGAGATATGTAGAGAATATATGTTCTATTGCTGAGTTACTAATAAGAATAACAAGTTAATAATAAAAGAACATATTCAGGCTATCTTCAAATATGCATCCAAGATAGAATTTATAGAAGTATTAAGTAAATAAAGAATATTGAACTAGAAAAAATTACAATGAGCATAAAATTTAATTGCTACGATTATTATTATGGTATTATGTGTGTGAATCTCAAAACTATTATATTTATATATATATATATCTATATAATAGCGTCGTTAAACGACTTTAAAACATATTCTTAAAATGAAACATTAAGCCAAATGTTCTTTGGTCGTTTTTTTCCACTTTATGTAGAACTTGGATACATAAAATTATAATATCAAAATTACTAGATTCTATTTTCATTGACAAAAGGTGCTACATTATGGAATGAAAATTTGGATCTTCTCTGGTGCAGCTTTATTGCATTAGCAACGTTAAAGAAACTCTTTGATAAAAATTGTATCGCAAAAAAGAAACAAACTAACTCGAGAATTAATGCTTAAAAATGTATAAATTTATATGTTATGAAATATTGTTTCTTAACATAAATATATCTGAGGTCTACTCCAAGTAAAAACATTTTGTATCTAACATAATTTTTGGGAGACATTCACTTATTAAGTTTAGTTAGAGTATCTTCAAAATATTAAGTAGTGTTCCTTCAAAAACATTAAAGAATTTAAAAAAACAATTACCGATTTTGTGTATACATATATACGGATTGCATGTATAATAACGTCTGAAGAAAAATAAGAGTTATGTTACCATAATATATTCTGAGTTTTGCAATTAAACTTGAGAATAAAGATCTATCACAGAGATTGCCCAAGACTAACATCTAATAGGCAAGCATAAGTTTGTATCCCTGTAATAAGATAAGTATTCTGAATGGATCTAAAATATAATATGATTTTCCAAATAATAAAATATTAATAGTCAATTATGATATTTTCTAACTCAGTTTTCATTTTTTCAATATCAATTTCAATCTTAAATGAGAGAAAGGAGACATTTGAATCCATTCATTCTATGAATCTAATATATATAAGGTTATAGCATTCACGTTTTTCATGTTTGCCACAGATGGTTCATAACACTTGATATTAAAGATTATATATATAAAGTATATAAATCAATTGCAAGAATATAAGACTAAGCTTCTCTTTCTGAAATATCTCTAATAATTTCTCTGCTAAAACTTATGGAGCTCTTCTAGTATTTAGAAATATATTCAAGATTTTTCAATTGTTTATTTTATGTATTAGTTGAAGTGTGATTTTTTTCATCATCAAAGGTAAGGTGGTAGAAATGAAAAAGGAAAATTTTGTAAGTTTTTAAATAATTTACTGAAAAAACATTCAGCATGTAAATTTCACTCTTTGTTTTCTTTGTTTATTTTTCCTTTCAGCGGAAATTCTTCTTTCAAAATATTTAAATTTTACAGACGTTTTTATATATGTGGATTAGTCGGTACTAATACAAACGAAAATAAGTTGATTGATTGATTGAATTATATGTGTAGGATGTGGAGTCACAAAAGGTTATATCCTACTTGAAAAATAAACTTTATTTGAAAAACACGTCAACATTATCTGATATTTTATCAATAAAGATATATGTTGAAGAAGATGAGGATTTTCAACAGATTATAAAGAGTTAATCAGAAATTCTTAAGAAATTTGCTTGATGACGCAAAATTTCAATTCCATTTTTAAAATGTATTATAGTTAAATGGTAAAACTACGATTGGCTCACATAATTGTATGTTATACGTAATTAAAATGTTTTGGTGATGTTCTATAAACAAAGAAACACCTATATAGCAATATTTTAAAATTTACTTAATAAATACATTACAAGTCATTTAATCAATTAAATGTTGACCAAACCATATACTTTCTGAAACACAACAATAAGTTAGAAAACCCTTAGTAGATTTGATGGTAGTAAATTTATATAATTATTTTGGCTTTCAGAAAATACTGTAAAAATTTTTGAAAAGATAATTAGTAGGGAATTAAATTAAATAAAGAAACTTAAGTAAGAAAGGATAAAGTTAAGTAACAATAACTAGCAGTCAACATTCAAAATACATTTTTTTCCTGATTCAATTTCTTTCCTTATCATGAATAAAAAAATTTAAATATAAACAATATTATGTACCAAAGTAGTTGTGTTTCACTAACAAATATTTGTAACAAATAATTGTAATATCTTATTTCTAAACTAATAAATATTAATAAGAGTAAGAAAAGTAAAGAGAGAAGTAATTTCTTGGAGTTCAAATACATTATTTTAAGTTTATAGTGAACTTTTAAGAAGGTCTAAATTAAAAACTGGACATTCAACGTGTTAACAGGACAAAAAGAACATCTGTTTCGTTGTTACATTTTTTGTTTGAGTATAAATATCATCTTCCGCACGTCCAAACTAAAAAAGATAAATAAAGTGACAAAAGTAACTTTAAAAATCTGTCATAGATAAATCTTATTACACTTGAAAAGGATTCTGATCAGTGATATCAAATGACCTTAAAATGTTTAATTGATTCTCTAACATATTGGGGTTTTTTAATAGCAAAAAAACTCTCTTACGATGATTCAAGTACCTAAAATGTGAAATAATTTACAACAAAAATTCTATTGGGAAGAAAATTAAGTCAACTAGACGCATTGATTTTGCTAAGAAATATAAAGAATAATAATAAAAAAAGTTATATCAATGTTGAATATAAATTTCAAAAAATTACTTTCTTTTTTTCTTGAACTAATATTAAACATTCTTTTACCTGGTTTTCTGAATATTCTTACTATATGCGTATGGTTACATATAATCCTGTGTCTGACAGGGATTTTTTATTACAACATCAAATGGGGAAACTTTGGAATTATGAACTGAACATCTGTATAAAATTGAACAGTATCTCTGATACAACTTTTATTATTATAGTTAAGTTGAGTGCTAAAATAAAAAAAAATTCCTCATCTTTGGCATTTTCTTTTTATGTGTTACATTTTGTGACATTAGGCTATTCATGGTTTCTCTTCCCGCTAACCTTGGGGACTTTTTAATTGAGATTAATTACCGCTAAACAACCTTTTAACCAAAAAATGAAACGTGACATGAAGTTATTATGTAAAAGCAGTTAGGAAGGAAGTGAAGTGGTTGGTTTGATATATAAATATTCTGAAAGTAGCAGAAGGGTATCTGAAGAGGATCTGAAAAAGTATCTGGAAGAGAGATCTGAGAAGGAGTGCATCTGAAGAAATCAAGTGCAGCCAGAGGTTCAGGAAAAAGTTGCTGTTAGAAGGATGTTTCCTAAGTGTTTTAACAATTGCTCAGAGTCTGAGTTGCAGTCGAGGAAAGTTAATAAGTAAGAGTCTGTTGTTACTATTGGTGGAGTTGAACTAAGGCCATTAGAAAGCTTACCTGGAGAGCATAGGCAGTTGACTGTCATAGTAAATATGTTAATAAGTATTTGAAAAAGTTGTTTAGTGATTCTGTAATTGTTGTGTCGTAGTGTAATAAGTCTATTAGTGTTTTACTTCAGATGAATCGGGTCGGGTGGGCGTCACACATTTTTAATGAACTGCTCACTTTTCCTAGCACAAAAGAATATTAACTGTTTTTTATTCATTAAAAACCTCCAATCTAATTTAAATAAATTGATAACTTCACTAATAGATTATCTTGACTTTGTTTTTTATAAATACATTAAAATGCTCAGACATGCTCCATAAAATTTCAAATGCTTAGTTTATTCCTTGAAATTCTTATTTGGAGTCTTCCATCTTTAATCAAAGAAAATATGAGAGAGCATTTGCTATTCAAAAGCAATTGTAATGTACTTTATATAATTCTTAAATTAATTTAGTGATCTTCATGCAAGAAAATATTGCTTTTAAATTTAATAATGAACTGAAGATTATCGCTGTGATCGTTGTTAACAGTTATAAAAAAATGGCTACGACCATGCAATAAAAAAATGTAAAATGTTCGGTACTTAATATTATGAAAAAACCACAGTTGTCAAATGGAAAAAGATTACATATTCTCTTCAATAACCGAGAACTTGGTGGAAAAAATGGTGAAAAGAAAAATCAAACTGAAAAAAAAATGTGAAATTGAACTGAAAATTTCCGTGAAGAGAACTAAATTTGTTTGAAAAGTGAAAATTTAAATGATTTCAGCGCAACTCAACAAATATTAACTATAATGACTGCTTTACTTGTGATATTTAGAGTTCTTTTTTAACTACTTATCATGTATGCTTTTGATTCATTCAATATAAAGTTATCTGGCACAGCAAAAAAATTATATTTAAATAGAAAACTCAGAGAATTATTTTTCATTTCAATGCAAATAGTAACTTTGAAAATTAAATAAAAATTTCATTTTTTCACAATCCTTTTCTTCACAAAATTATCAAATATTTTCTTGTTTATAGAAAGAGAAATTACAGAAAATCTTCAAATAAAATTCAATGATTCGTTATTATTTTAGTAGTTATTCGAATAAAAGCTTTGCATCTTGAAAATGATGTGTTATTTTCCTTTGTTTCTAGAATAGAATAAATGTGTATTATTATTATTATTATTATTATTGTGTATATATAACATATATATATATATATATATATATATATATATATATATATATATATATATATATATATGTATATATAATAATAATAATAATAATCTTCAATAAATACGTTTGGGTATGTTTTGCAAAAGAAAATTTCGTTCTTATTCTAAAATGAAATAGAAAGTATTAAAACTCTCGATTTTAATAAATTTTTTTTTCTGTATTAAGAAATGCTAGAAAAGTGAATAGACACAAAATTTCTTTCAAAATTATTATACAAAGGAACTAGCGTTTTAATATAAATGACAAAATAATCATTGGCCCTTTTCAAAATGAAGTGTTCTCTGTTCTTTTCTGGCCAATCCTATTCAATAAAATTCCTGTTTTTTCTATGTTATCGTTTGCTTTAATTCTGATGCCAAATGAATAATATAATAGTTACTTTCAAGTTCTTTGTAGTCTAAAATCTGTTTCTTGGCAAAACTGCATGGATTGAATTCTTAGAATTCTAATTTATTTATTGTTTATTTTTTTTTAAAACTTTTCTTCTGGAATTTGAGGAATATTTAATACTTTTTTTGCCAACTGTACAAAATACGTCCCTACTGATTTCATAGTAAAAAATATGATAATTTATCAAATAGATTATTTCGAAAAATGAATTCTGCATTTTGCATTTTCTAAATAAAATTAATCTTCTATGACGAGAATGAATTTTTCTGTAAATAGAATCTAAAATGGAAGAGTTTTTTTTTTTTGAAAAAACTTCATATGTCATCTCATTATATTCTCATATATCATTTCTATTTGATTTTATTAACTCTATTATACAAATATTGCATGATTTTTCAAAAGGTTGTTTGCTTATGCTGTTTCTTTATGAAATTCCTCCTAATATGTCTGAAATGTAAATCAAAAGTTCTCAGATATATATGTATATATTCAAAACAAGTATTTCATCAATATTTCTTTAATAGTTAAGATTTTTTTAAAAAAATTACCAGATTATTTTAGTTTAATCTTAAATATAAAAGAAAAATTCTTATTGCGTTTTATACGCATATGTAGATTCTAGAAAAGGCAAATGTTTTAGTTCCGAAATTGATTAAGTTTAAGTCAAATTCTGTTAAAACTTGAAATTTAAAATGAATAGATGAATAATATTTTAACCAAACCAAAAAACGAGCTTCTAAGAAGAGTAATAATTTGCTATTAGCTTTTCAGTTACCTGAAAACTTATTAAAATTAGTACAATGCTTCTGACAATGGATCTTGTGCCTTTTTTTAATTACAGCAATAAACAGATTAACGATGACAAAAGAAAAGCATTTAAAGTACAGATTCAAATTTGAGTTTCTACTTAGTTTTCTTTTCTATATATACATTTCTTAACTACTCAGCATGCATTTCCTCTCTATATTTCTATTTTAAAATTTTCTATTTATTTTGCATACTTTTTTACTTAACAGTGGGAACACGTTCTCGTTATCTAGAGTTGTTTTGCAAAGAATTCTTGTCAAATCAATAAATTTCAACTTCCTTTAAACAGTTTCATAAAATATTATGTAAGAATACTACAGAAAAGGAAGTATTTAATTCTTATTCCTAAATTATGTTACTTGAGGTTTTAGACTTTAACCTTATTATTTTTCTTATATATATATAACATACTCGTCATTTATTGATTAAATTTAAATATATTATAATAAAATTTCCTTTCGTTGTACTGGTGAAATAAATTTATATTTAATCATTCTGTAGTTTTCATAATCTGAGGTTATATATGCAGTAATAACATGAGATGCGCTTCCACCGACATTCCTTTAAAATTTACATTACAGATAGCGTCAGTTAGTAAGAAAAGCTTAAGCAATGATCACTTATCTTGGCGACACATTCAGCGACTTGACGAAAACTTGGTGGCTGGCAATAAAATGAAAGTTTCCGAAAGGCTGGAAATCTGGAGAAAACTTGGATTAGGTTGAAAGTTCTTTCCTGAACTTTCCTGGAAGTAGCTGTGAAAAAAGAGGAGAGATGTGTGAAAATGACGGTTTGGCATTGGTTCAGGATCTACCGAGAGAATTGTCGATAGTTGCCGTTGATTCGCTGGTAGTATACCTGCTGGGGAACTCTGCCTTGGAATTGAAGGTATTACTGTGGAGATTTGTCCGTAATGTAGGTTGTTGAGTTGAAAGTTACTGATACAACTATCAATGCATTACAAGTGTTGCTTTTTGTTCCTTATCTGTGTCGTTTATTTGAACAAGTGCTGCCTTTTTTTTTTATTCGTGCTATCATTTCCATCCAAGTTTTGTTGCCTGTGTGTCAAATCTTCTCCTCAATATTTGAGAATAAACTATCATTGGCCCGTCATCCTCCTTGTTGAACTGATTTAACTCGTATATATCATACACTAGAATTTTTTTTGTAGCATTGGTGTACAGAGTGAAGTTCCGGAGTGCTAATGATCAGAACGATGAAGGATATATAAGAGGAACTGCTGATTCGATGGCAGAGTTAAAGCTGGAAAGCTGAGATGAACGTCTTGCTGGCTGAGTTAAGGACATGAACTTTTTTTCACTGAAGGAGATAAAAGCCAAAAAAAAAAAAATGCTTGGTAAAGCAAATGGAGTTAAAGAACTCTTGGCTCAAGAACTGAAATTATTATTGATGATGTGTGTGTGTGTGTGTGTGTGTGTGTGTGTGTGTGTGTGTGTGTGTGTGTGTGTGTGTGTGTGTGTGTGTGTGTGTGTGTGTGTGTGTGTGTGTGTGTGTGTGTGTGTGCTGTGTGTGTGTGTGTGTGTGTGCATGTGTGTGTGTGTGTGTGTGTGTGTGTCATAATTTTAAAACCTTCATATGTTCAAACCCTATTTCTTCTTTTTTAAAAAGGACTAGTGAAAGAATCTCTCAAAAAATAAGCATAGAGGAAGCATGGGTGTCTGTGGGTGCGTATATAAAATTACAATTTACAAGAATTTTAGGAAAAAATTATTGCAGATTTAATAAAGATCTTAAATTATGAAAAGAATAATTTGCTTATAATCATATTTCTGTTTTACATACCAAAAGAATAATAAACTAATTATTTCAATATCTTGTATTTTTTTTTCACTTACGAGTTTATTACACTAAAATAAAATCTAATGATCGAAATTTTTACCTTATATATTACTACTAAAGATATTTTTTATGTTACCTTACACAATGCATCATAGGAATTATTTGTTCAATTAGATTAATTGTGTCTGTAATAATTGTACACTAAATAAAATCGAAATACTAAATGAGGTAAATTCTTGTTTGTAACGTGATTAAACATCTTTATAATTCGAAAAGATTACTTACTTGAGCAAATTCTACTTTACGAAGCTGTATAATCTATTTAAATCTTTATTACATTATTTAATTACTTAACAATATTTCAAGATTCTCTGAGTTAATAATTTATAAATACCTGATGTAATAATGTAAGAATATATTTTAGAATTAATGTGCATGTACATTTCTCTTTATTGTAGTTAGTATTTGGTGATAAAAAGCAAAGAGAAAAAATTTTCAAAACTACCTTCTACTAAGTCAATGTACAATTTTACGTACTTAAGTTACTGGGAAGCGGGTTATTTATATATATATAGAGATTTTTAAGTTAGTTATTTAAGCCAATTCTATAAGTGTTTATTATTTTTAATAATCCCAGATGCAAAATATCTCTTTTAAAGGTCATTCAAATGTTTTGAGTATAAGAATACTTTAAAATAATTGCTAGTTTCAATTAGGATTGAGAAAATCATTTATGTATAATACATGTGTCAATATACAGCTCACTTTATTTCAATAATACATTCATTGTACACAAAAGGGATTATATTTGAACTTTTTTGATGATCTGTTCATAATGCATAAATGAATAGTTACGTGGTAAAAGCGGGTAATATAATATAATCAAATTTCATTATAATTGTACTGATATCTAATACCAACTAATTTCATGTAGAACTGCAGTAGATGTTTTTGACAATTATGTGAATATAATGAAAATTACAACCAGAGATACATACACAATATACTGGTACATCATAGTCTATAGGGTGTATTGTAATATTGATTGGGACTTTAGAGGCAAAAGCAAGGCAAAACATTGCATATATGATTATAATGAACGTTCAACATTTAAAAAGCTTAATGTAAAATTGAATCAATTAACAGTTTTACTTAAATTGCTGTTCATAATAACTTCTGGAAATATATAATGAAAACTTTTCTTCAGCACTGTTTGATATATTTCCAGATACAACTATGAGCTACATTAAAGATAATGCTTTTATGACAGTTGATGACAGTTACAACGTATTTCCAACAGAATAGTAATTAAACTTTATAGAAGCCCTAGATGGGAAAAGAAACATATTTTTAATATATATAAATTCAAAAAAGGCATAATTTTTTCTTTTTTCCATAATATCTCTTTAAAAGGTAATTCAAAGTTTTAATTAATCTGATAGTTAAGTTGTAACACAAGCTCTCAATCAATGAGAAATCAGCAGATCGTTAAATAATACAATTTTTATCACTTTCATTTTGAATCTTCCAATAAACATACTTTAAATATTAAAGACAAAAAAAAGCGTTCTACAAAAGTGTGGGACGATAAGTAATAAATGATATGCTTTTGAGACTGAAGATTATATTGGCAAGTGCTTTCTTATGAATCATAAATTTCAAATCCACTGCTTTCTTATAGAACAATTTCAGTACACTTAAATTCAATTTTCTCACTGACATCTATTATGTTCAATGTGTTGATTTAGTAGAAAAAACTTCTTTTGGTGTGCTTCGATTTAGTACATAAACTTTCGATTTTTTAAATAAACGTTATTCGTAAATTTTAACCATATTAAAAGTTTCATCTTACGAAATCCGTTTAAAAATATCTCACAAGAAGCTTAGCTGAATTAAAGAATTGTTGAATATTCAAAATGCAACAGTTTCGGCATAACAATATATGTATACAAAAGAAAGGGCAAGCTAAGATATAGAATAAAGTTATACAAAATCCCAGAAATGAATTTTGCGTGAATTCAGTTAACTCTTCGTCCCCTGTAATAGCAATTTCTTCCTGTAATGTACTATATGCTTTAAAAGCCACGTAGAAAAAACTATATTCATATATTCGCCTGTGGCGGAGATTACTACGTATAAAAAATCTGAACTATCAGTTATTGGGTAAATAGAAATGAAGTAAGTCTATAAAATTAACTCCGAGCACCTGATTCTGGTGCAATATTTTGCAAAAATACGAAATACTAATAAAATCAAAGGACTGAGATGTTTAACAAATTATTTTATGAAACAGTTTTATTTCCTTTGTTTTTTTCAAAATACACAGTAAACATCAATTTGAAACATTTATAAGATTAATAATATTTCAAAAAATCGTAGCATAAAAATGAAGAGTATTAAAGTAATTTGTTTTATTCAAAAATCCAAAAATATTTCTTATGAGTATCTAGGTAAAAAATTTATAATTCTTAATTATTATCCTTTCTTTCCTTTTTTATTTATATAATAAAATATAGGGAGGATCAATGTACACTCCAATGAAACAGCATCAAGCAGGGGTTGTTCGATGGAGAATAAAAATCTTGCGGGTAAAAGAAAATTATGTACAAGAATGAAAATGATTAAAATTTTGAAAAAAATTATTTATTTCAGAGTTACCTAATTACAGAACTGGCACGGAAGCTCAATAGATGTTGACCCAACTCTGTAACACGGATGCAAACAGCCAAACGATGTGGCATAAGTGATAAAGCTCTGATGGTCTCATGTAACTAGTATTTCTTGCGAAATTCGCTCCAATTGTCGGACTAGGTCATCAACATTCCAGTAAATGCAGTCGCCTCCCACTTAAGATCCCGGAACATGCTGGTGGAGATCTCTGGCTGACCAGAGGCGTTTGAAGGGATTGTAAGACAATTCATAACAACACGATGCTATGTCTTTGGTCTGACATTATCTTGCTGAAAAAGAAGCCAGGGTAATGCAAAAGGAATGAGTGGCAAAATAGGTCTCAGAATGTCGATGACGCACAGCTGTGCTGTAGTGTGCCTCTAATGTGACGATCAAAGAGACCCGGCTATCAAGGGACACCCTTAACCATCACTCCTGGTTGAAGAGCCTTTGTGGCTTGCAATAGTGAAAAGCAAGGATCGGTACGCTGCCCTGTTCGTCTCCAGCACGTGCTGATATTCGTCGGACACAGTTGGAAGCAGAATAAGTCTGTAAACACTAACGTCCCAGTCAGCATCATTCCAACCTGATCGAGAAAAAACACCACTGTAATCTGGCTCGAAAGTGTGCAGGCGTGAGTGGCAGGTGGTACGAGCGTAGATTTCACTCTATCATCCGTCTGCGAATGGTCATGGTGGACCTATCACTAAGAGACGTTATCAACTATCAGACGGACGACCCGCACACTCGTGTGCGGATCGCCTGTCTGATAGTTGATAACGATTAATCAGGCGCAATGACAACTGATCTGACAATCCCTCTGTACTCCCGATCTGCTGTGGCCCTAGGTAGAGAGCTACCATCATGACACTGATATCGCCATTGTCCATCCATTCAAGCTAGCATCTTCTAATCACCGCATTGCTTCGACACATATGACGAGAGATTCTCCGATTTGCCCGATCTGCCACTTTCATTCCAATGATACGACATCTTTTAAATTCAAACAGTTGCTCGTAATGAGCTCAAATCCTGCGGCGAGGCATTTTTCAGTCGTTGAAATGTATCCTAAATCGCAATGCAACAGAAAATTTGACCATCAGATTGAGAATTACTTCTTATATATACCTGCTGAGTGCGCAATTCTAATGGGCTTTAGCTCCCGCTATTCATTCATTGGACATCAAATTTTAATCATTTGCATGTTCGGTCCAAATGTCATTGCATACGAAATTTCATTACAATTGTATTACTCCTTCTTGGTGCATCGTTTTTTCCCCTTGTTATAAAATGTACTTACTCTTAAAGTTTTTTCTAATATAAATATATTTTTAAATTTCAATAAACTTAATAAACATTTATTACGTAATATAATATTTAACACTCACTTCTAACAAGAAAGGTTTTCTTATATTTAGATTGTATTATGAATACATTAATTTAAATTTAACTTAAAATCAAACACAAATTGGTAAAGCGTTTTTATTGATATATCAAACTTTTGAAAACCAAAAGCAATTTCAAACAAACAAGAATGTGTAAAAACTAATAATCAATTAACTTTTCTTCTCGGTGCTTTTTCTTTAATAGAAATATTGTGATGAAATTCATCCAGACAATTAAACTATATTATCATATAACTAACAATGCCAATATTCAAAAATTGTTCCAAAATTATTTAAATATGTCTTTAATAAGAGAATAGTTTTTAAATTTATATAAAATTTTATGAGATAAAATCTAATTTGACATTCAATGTCTTAAAGGTTTAAGCTATAAAAAATAGACTTAGTTTTACTAACTTCGAAAAATGATAACACTCTGTAATGCATTTTATAGCAATTTTAAACCTATGTAGCTCTTTATTTTTTCAACCAGTTCTTTAATTTATTTTTTTCATTTAATTTTTTTGGACACATTTCTTATAAATTACTCTTCAGAAGGAGTATTTAGTTATATATTCTAAGAAATATTTTAGATGCATCCTTATACCACACACATCTGAAACTTATTCTTTTAAATGTTTTCATGACATTTAAGTTTCCTATTTCAACCATGAATAATTTATAGAAGAATTATATAACTAATATAAGATATTTATATAAAAATACCTGAAGACTTTTTTACAAAAATGAAAACTTTAATATTAGATATTCATTGATTCTTAGAAGTTATAAATCAATAAACTTTAAGTGTTATTCTTGGCAAAATTAAATGCAAGAACTAGATTGAGAATACAATTTATAACTATATTGTTTTTATTTGATCCTCAAATACACATATAAATTTTTTGAAATTATAAATATTTATTTTGTTTGTGTGTCTGTGGAATTACTTTTAGTATGTTTCTTAGTTTTGCTTTAAAATAAAATTCTGGGCACTCTATATATACAGAGAAAAAATATTCAACGTTACGAATTTTCAAAGAAATCTGAAATATGTTTTTTATGGTGAAATCTATGTATAATTCATCAAGTTAAGCAATTAAAATTAAAATAATTGCTAAATTATCATTATTATCATATTGACGGTGAGGCTTAGGAATAGCGGCAACGAGACATTAACCTCCTGTTTGTCATTCAGCTGCAAGCCTTTCAGATCATTTTTCAATTATTATTAAGTACATATTGGGTATAAGGAATTTGTGACTTTCAACCCTGAAAAGTGGTTACCAAAAATGACTTTTTCATTCAATCCAAACTTCGTAGAAGTAATTTTTATAATCATATCAATTTAAATTTAACATAATACGCTATCTAAGAATTTTTCCTGTATCCCTAATGACTATTAAATTTAAGCGGCAGTAATATCTCTTTTGATAATATATACTTGATAAATCTACTTTAACAATTTCTGCATTTATGCCAGTCCACTCATTCAAAATCCACGTATTTCTACATTAGTTAAAAAAAAAGCAAAACTTCCTTAATGACTTTTCGATTCTCACCCTGTACAGATAAAATTAATATCATTATAAAAAAAACTTAATTGTGTGGAGAATTAAATTATAATTACATAGAACTCAATTGTGAAGTTCAGATATTAATTCATTAACACAATTAATTTACTTTTAAAACAAAGAGTTTTTCTCATTACCGATGACAGTTTTTCACATGATTTCTCAACACAAATTAGCCTAAATTGCAAATTTAGTAAAATTCTGCTCGAAAGTTTCTAAGTTAATTTAGGTTTAAAAAATGTGTCCCTTAATGTTAAATGAGATGTCTCAAATAGTTCAAAAGTAAAAAAGAAAATTCTACTCCACGTTTTTCAAATAACTTGCATTAAACGATGTATAATTATTTTTCCAATTCTGAAAACATAAAAAAATTGAAAGAATAAACATTACTTTGAGGAATATGAGTTATTAAACATGAATACGAAAAATATAGTAAATTGTACTACATTAATTTTTTTAATATTCAAATTATCTAAGTCTTGAAATTTCTAGATCCAAAATTTCTCATAATTACCTTCAACAGAGCTAAAAATATTTAACATCAAAATTACAGTTCAATATCATACAGGATAAAGGGGTCGTAAACT
This sequence comes from Nephila pilipes, assembly GCA_019974015.1. Taxonomy (NCBI): domain Eukaryota; kingdom Metazoa; phylum Arthropoda; class Arachnida; order Araneae; family Nephilidae; genus Nephila; species Nephila pilipes. The sequence goes on from BMAW01095891.1 coordinate 36,415, forward strand.
AGTTAACAATTTTTAATTACCGATCTACTTTGTACGTGATGCACGAAAATTGATGTGTATTATGGCCCTTCCTTAACTTTTGATAAACAACATTAGTTTTAAAAAAAGGTTTTTTATTAAATTAAAATTAAAGTAAAATCATAAAAAAGTCAAAAACTAATTATAAAAAGACTTTATTAAAAGAGAGAGAGAGATTAAAACTAAGATAAACTGTTGTCCTTTAACAATTTTGATAATATCCCTAAAACTAATAGCTGGTTTAGAATAAAATGTGAAAAGTAGAATATTCAGATTTTTTTTCCATTTATTTTTGAAAACAAAACAGTATTCGCAAGAGAAGCTGTAATAATTATCGGAAGAAAAATTGATTCATAAACACGATAAAATGTACTCGCAATTTATTCAATATTTCAAACGTAGTTTGGCAAGAAACCCATGAGTACATGATTTCAGTGGTCAATTCGGGCATCGAATAGGGCAAAGAATTATTGCAGACGCTTTGCAATAATTTCCCAATTACTGAATAAGTTTTATACATTCCTATCAGGAGCTAAAAGAATTGTTAGAATCCTCAATAGAAGATATTTTAAAAGTATAACTACTACGTCAGTACCTACATTAATAGAGAATTCAAACGCATGGTAAATGGCCCCGTAAACAGTACAATCATGAGACGCCGAATACATATACATGAATCAAAATTTGGTGCAGCCTCCTTCAAAGCAGTTTTTACAAGATTGGAATAAAAAAAATGTTATTTTATTTACTTCGGAGGCAGAGAAATCATCACATACCAAAGTGACTGGCACAGACTTTGCTTCGGAAAGGTGAATTGTTGAGTTGAACTTAATGATGTACATTCTGCTCACGAAACAGATTGTATTTTTGCACTTATGGTTACTTTACTAGCTAAAAATCAAAAAGTTACAATTCCTGCTTTCCAATAAGTAATGTGACCCTCGTATAAAATGTCATTTTAGTCTTTAAATGTGGTTTTACTCTTGTTGATTTTCAAATAACAGATGATTTTGATTGATTGTATTGTTATGCAAAAACACAATCTGAATAAAAATTTTATCGTTTTATGTTCTGTTTTTAAAGTTTTTCAATATAAGCTAATCATATTTAATTCTGCTATTATTAGCTTAATCTATTTTCATAGTTAGTTTTAATAATCATACTTAATTTGTCTATGCGATGAAAATTTACTTATTATTTGCAACTATACATTTGGCGTCTAATATCTATTATACTTAAACAATTTCTAAAAATAGAGTAAGTTTCATTAGTTTTTTGAATGTATTTAACTATAGTTTGATGAAAATTATTTTCTTAGATGGTAAATTAGAATCTTTTACGGTTGTAACTAGCTGAGGTATTCCGGTTGGTAATAATGATGATCATCGTTTTCTGAATAAGGTATTCCGTTTTTAAAAATTTTACCACTTCTGACATAAGTCAGAGTTTAAATTTTATGTACACACAGACGCACAAAAACTTAATTTAACGGGTAGACTTGAAAAACCCTGGAAATGCAAATTGAGGAACTGTGAAATTTGGATATAAGAAAGATCGTTTGTAATAAATTATCCTCCAATATTGTTAGAATTGCTTTATTATTTTTATGTATCACTGTTAAATAATTTAATACAGTTTCTATATACAGAAGAAATCATATACTCTTTTAATAAAATAAAGTCAAAATTGAAATTATAACCGGGAGAAAATCTTGAGATTTTAGCTTTAACAATGAAATATCATATAACAATTTTTCTTGAGAATTTATCGAAACTATATGATTATTTTTAATCATCGCTCTATTGATTTAATTTGCATTAGTTTTAAGAGAAAATTACATATACTTTTAATAAATTACAAATTATAGTTCTTAAATGCTATTTTAAGGAAATGCTTTTAATTCATCCAATCCCCCTTGTCTTATAAAAACAATGTTTAAAAATTGACTAATTGACATGAAAGATTAAAGGTGATGTTATCCAAAGATGTATGGTGATATAATTTCAACATTTATTCAAATTATCTCTCCAAATCAGATAAATATTAAAACTTCATTTTTTTTCACAATTCTTATAACTATATATCATTTCTTTTATTCAAAAGAGAATTAATAAGAGAGACTGCTTCGAAAATTATATTTGACGTCAAAAGGTACTAAATGGATTTAAAATCGATTGCCATCTCAAAAGATTTAATTCATATTATACGAGATTTTAGTCTTTTTTTAAATAATCTCGATTTACCGAAATAATCAGTACAAATAATGCATTTATAAACTTTAGTATTCAAGTAAGAGCTAAGTGATTCGATATTTTATTTATTTGAAACTGAATAACTCTTTCCTAATGGCTTGAATTCTTTATGCATCTTGTGACATGTTCGAGAGATTCTTCACCACGAAGTGCTGACTGAGAATTAACGTTAATTTGATTTAGAGTGATTTGGATTTTAATTTCTTATAGATATGTTTATCAATGTTGTGTAAGCTCCTTTCTTGGATTAAAAGTAATCTAAAGTTCCATTTCCTATAGTTTCCTCCACATAGTTTAGAATGAGAATAAAAACAATTTCTTAAATTCTGACTCTTAATTTGCCGCTTGCTAGTGTTTGTGTTTGAGAAATTTAATTGAGTTAAGACAAACGGTGCTTTGACCTATTTTGTTTGACTTATTTTTAGTGAAATTATAGATTTGAAAACCCCTTCTCGTCTCATCTCTATCAAACAAAACAAACCTGTTAAATAACCTTCAGCTATCTATGCCAAGTGGTATGAGGTAGATCGTAATGAGTGAGGAGTCATCTAATGATTTTATATATTTGAACAGATATGTATTTAAATCTAATCTAATTCAATTATAGACAAATTTCGCCCCAAGTAGCAAAAAAAAAGAAAGAAAAGAAAAGAAAAAGGACCTAAATATATGCTAATGCTACAAAGTGATTATATTTTGTCGGTATGACAAATACTAGGTTTTAAGGACATTAATTTATGTTAGGTTCATGGGTACTATTTTATACGAAACTAAGTAAAACCAAACAAATTTACTCTAAGAGTTCTAGCTTCTTTCGCTTAGCTCCTATCGTCAAACAGCTATCACCACTCAATTCAGCACAAGAAAATACATTTACTATCAACCTCATTAAAATCGTTATGTGGAAATAAATGGTTGAAAACGCTATGCCCAGTAAATCACCTCTTTCGTCCCACTGCCCCGGGGGTGGAAGGACACAAAGGCTCCCTTTCTTTCTGGTTGCAGTTGTATCGTTTGGCGAGGATTTGTAGTTTATTGTCACTCTGCTTTCTTTTCCCCTGTCTGCGCCAAAGTTCCAGATATATTCCACGTTTTTCAACGAATTTTTGAGACAGTATTCTGGTGTAATTTTTGACAGCTTGTAGGGATAATTCGTCACACTCTCTCTTTCTCAATGGCTGTTTCCAACATTAAACTTATCTCTCTCGTTCATAAGTGCTAAATTATAATTCCATATGTTTCCTGTACAGGCACTCTCATGCTATCAATTAATCTGTTATATATTTAAATCTGAGCAATAATCACATTCATTTTAAAAATGTTTCCATTCGTTCGTGGCACAATGAAGGAAACTTTAAGTAATTAAAAGTGGAAATTTATTAACATACAAGAGAGAGGCAATCATATCGTAATAAATTACATTATCACCTATAAGAAGGCCAAATGCGTAGTTTCGCCTTCGTGGCTAAAAAAAATAACAGAATTTTCCCTGTTTTGAATTTATATGCAATGATTTCTTCATATAAATATATATATATATATATATATATATATATATGCCTTTAAGTAATAAAAATACATTTAGATTTTTAAGATTTTAATTAATTCTACTTATAAGATAACATAGTACCCACAAGAAACATCAAAATATCAATATTTTTATTGGGTCTTATGATAACTTGATCCCTTCTAAATTTACCTGTAAAATTTCTGAACTAGAATTTTTATTAACCGTTTTTGATACATGATAGGAGAGTAAACAATATTCTCACATCTACTTTTCGTCTGCTAACTTCGAATTGATATTTGTCTATGTTGGATTTTTTTCACGCGTATACTATTTTTCGAAACCCTAAAGCTTTTTCTTTTAATTAAAGAAGGGATGTGAAGTTTTATATGTATATTTTGAAACATAAGAGTTGTAGAAGTATAAATGGAATTAACTCTAAGATGTGTAGTGATTTTTTTTATCAAACTTCAAAGTCAAAATTAAAGTATTTCAGAGAAAAATAATATATTAAGTAATAGCAGCAAAAAGAAACCTACATGCAGTTTTATGTAATGAACTTGCAATTATTTGAAAAAAGAAATTTTTTTTTTTAATTATGTATAATTAAAACAACCTTAGTAATTTTAAAAAAATTTAAAAATAAAATTATACGAACTCTTTACAATAAATTCCAAAATTTTTGAATCGTATAGTTAAAGAGTATTTGCTTGCATAAAATACAATTAAAATCTAATTCCAATTATTAAAATTAAAAAGTGTTTAAATGGTACCATGTTGGCCTGAAAGAGGAATTGTCATTTTTTTTTTTTTTTTTTTTTCAAAAAACTTTTTACAAGTCGGATTTTCTCCTCAGGTACATTACCTAAGAAGGCAATTATAAAACATGGCTTTCTTTTTAAAATCATAGGTATTTTCCTATATGAACCAATTTCTTTTAACTAACTATGCTATTTTATATCATTATTTTATATTACTATTCAAATGTTCTTATCTTAATTCTTTTAAAAAGTTTTGTTGAAAGGAAAACCTTGAGTAATAATAATTTTATAATTAAGCAGACACAATTTTTCTTAGGAAAAATAATGTTCAAATTTAGGTAATAAGATACAATTTTTAGTCTAGCATGAATAAAATAATTAATGAAAATTATGATACACAACCATTTTAATGAGTCAACTTTTTTGGAATAGTTTTCTGCCAAACAAGATTTAATTCGATTTTCACAAACTCAATTTTTGTTTATGACATGCACAACTGTTTTTTCAAATTATTTAATTTACATTCAACAAAATATTTTTCATAAAAATCACAAATTTTTTTTCAACAAGCGTTTCATTTATTATTATTATTATTTCATGAAGTATCATAATTAAATTTTGTTTTAAAATTGTGTTTCCAGTCTCAAAGATATTTCTCATTAAGTTATAAATTTTTATCTCTGAATGTAATAGACTTCGTTTTAAAAATATTTTGGGTGCTGTAAATATATTTGAAATAGTATATGTATGTGTATATGTAAGCAGGAAAAGATAAAACTCATTATACTAGACTAATTACATATGCTATATCTGAAAAACATCGACTAATTTATATATAATTTTGAAATTACTCTTTTAATATAAAAATAATGATGAACTTGATTAGAATAATAGTTTTGTTTTCAAAATATAGTAAATACCCTCAAGTTGTAATCCAGATTATTCGACAGTCCTTGATATAAAGTAACATTTTTATTTCATTACGTAGACAATTAAAGTTAGATCAAGATGAGAAAAAAAAAATATTTGAAATTTCATTTTCATATATTCAACAAAATCTAAGAAATTTCGTACAGAAAGTAGGAAAAATCTAATGATTAGCATAATTATATATTAGATAAGAAAATTAGCATATTTTATAAAGTTCAAGGAATTTGTGAAAAGAAAAAAAAATTCCACATAACTTCAAATTAGATCGGCATATATATAATGGGATTTTGAAAATGAGATTTTTAATCATAGACCCTCATTTAAGCTTTACAATGAAAATGTATCTTCGGAGTATCAAAAAGAATTCAGGGTCGATTTGATCATGCTCCACAAAGTTTTCTAACTGTCAAATATCTTATTTTAGTTAGTCCTTTAGAGAATTTTTGAAAAGATAATATTTCTTCTACAATATAATATTGTTGTTAACAACAATACACTGTATATATATAATAAAGTGTCCACTATGATATTCCTTACTTTCGATACTCCATCAATTCAAAGTACTTAACAATGGCAATCTGAGATAAATTCTATAATTTCCATTCCTGAAATTCCATTACTCTCTCATCAATTTAAATATTAAATCTTCCAAATAAAAATCTGTCTTTTGCATTTGTGTATACATGAAAAACATATTTCATCTTAAGACATTAGTAAAGCAGATTCATGAAGGCATTTCTTCTTCATTGCTCATAACTATCTTTGGTGTTTTTTGAGTTAAAATAAGAGCTTTGTAAATAAAAGATTTTTATTTTTGTTCTAATCATAAATAAAAATTAATTTTAATTTTCAGCAAAATTTTATTAATTAAAATGTTATCATATTATTTATAATTGGTGATTACTGAAACTAAAACATGCTGGGTTGATGTTGTTAGCTTAAAAGCAACTGTATTAAATCATGAACATTATGATAAATTTCGTTGTGTTTTACACATCTTCATTCTTTCTACGCCAAATTTCAATAATTAACATTTTTATCGTAAGATAATTTTCAGTGCAACTTTCTGTCATTCATTACATTTAAACGAATGAAAGTTGAAAGTATTTTCAAAAGAACCTCATATAATAAGTATCACTTTTTTCCAACGTTATCTGTAATGTTAATGCATTATTAGAAACAAAGCTATAATATGAAGAACGAAATAAACAGTACTTGTTTTTATTAAATATAAAAATTCCTGTCTTATTCAAAAATTGAAAGTTTTTATTTCCATTCAAATAAATTAAGCAACCTAAATATAGTTTACTGAAATACATTTATTCCTTTCAAAATTAATGAGTATTTGAGAAATTATAGAATAAAACTTCTTAATTTAAAATATTCTTAAAAAATTTCGTTATGTATTTTAAATCTCACTTATAAAAAACACTGCTTGTTTTGAAAAATATTTCCTATTTCAAACAGCAAAAAAATATCCAACCAAACATGATATCTATAATTTTCTTCTATAATGAACGTGGCTTTACATATAAATGATGTCTTGGATAAAAAGAAATCATTTTCATCGCATTTTCATTAAATCGCCAATTTGTAATTAATAAAAACCGTAAAGCTAAAATGTTATTGAAAAGTCATAATCTAATGTCAGGAAAGAACTTTTAAAAGATACTGTTTAATGAACCTCACAGAGAAATAAAAAGAAAACGAATAAAACGAGACGAAATCGCTTCAAAAGTACATGTTATTTTTTTTTTTACTAATGATTTCTCAATACATAGTAGGTGTTCTCTGTTAAACGCTTAGCTCAGATACCGTTCTGTTTAACCAGTCTCACAGCTGCAGAAGGGAATCGTACGACTTCCGTTACGTTGTTCTCATCTCTAGCTTTTTATCTTCTATCAAAGGAATTCGTTTGAATAATGGTCGCGATGTTGAATTAGCATGGTTATTACTTTGTTTGAACAGTACGATTGTGACATTTACGTTTTGAGCCGCTATTGCCTCTCAGTAATTATAGAGTGTTTCAGACAATTATGTTTAATCGGCATTTTACTATTTGACCAATTATAAGGTTGATATGTAATTGAACATTTAAAAGAATGTCCTACAAACTACCCAGGAAAAATTGTTGATTTTTTGAAGAATTTTCTAGTTTTCAGATTTTTAATCTGACACACAAAGCTTTTTTTTAAAAAAAACTTGTAAGCATTTTTTGAAAGTAAATGCCCAATTTCAATTGCTATCGTTTAAATTCCCAAGCATTTTTCACATAAACTCTTGCCTCTAAGCTACCAAACAACTCACATCGCATAATATATATTAAATGTCTTTGTAATATTTCACAATTTTAAAGTTAAGTTTAAGGGGACTTAGTACCTTTGCATCTTCAAAAATTCGATTTTTCAAATTTGTTTTTGAAAAATAGTGTTGAATGTTAGGAGCATTTTGAAGCAAACCGCGTCGAAATCCGACAATTATTACGCCCTGTGCAACAAAACATGTAAATGTCTAAAGTGGCTTGTTCTATGTAATGCAATGTAAACAAACCTCTTTTTCTCAGTTTGTTATTTTCACGCTTTCCCACAGGATTAAAAAAATGTTTTGCATGTAGAGTTTTGAAATTTTACATGAGTATTGTACTTGTAAATCTTTATTCTGTGAAGCTGGTTTTTTTTTAATAGGATGATTAGATTTTATTTTATAACATGATACATGAAAAAAAGTTACTAAATACAAACTTGATAACTTTTTTGATTTTTCAATTTTTTTTAATGTAAGATAAGTTTAAAATTTGAGATTTACAGAATAAAGTCATTATTTAGCTTTAATTTGGTATAAGAATTATGGTTCTACTGTACATGTTTCAAATGTTATCTTGTGGGTAACTTAAGGTAAACTAATTTATTTTTCAAATTTCTGTAAGCATATTTCATGTTGTATAAGAAAATATATTAATTTAATAGCAAAATTTGACCCAATATTTTAAACTATACACTTTATTACACAAATTGGCAAAGTTTGATATTGAAATGAGCAAAAATAGTTGATTTATGAAGAATCGAAAAAAGTTTGTCAAAATGTTCTACTTTTGATTTCATAAGGTACTAAGTCCCCTTAAGCTTTTAATTATGATGATGTTTAAGTAATGAAGTAATATGGTAAACTAAAAAAAATTGATTGATTGAACAAAGTCTTAAAAATTTAATCCTATCCCCTCAAAATACCAATACTTAGGCACAAATAAATATATAACAGTTAGTATAATTATTATTGGTGAAAAAGGTCATTTATGTATATACGCCAAACTCTACATTTCTATCGAAAACAAGTAATTATTATGAAATAATAAAAATGTGTTAATAGAATACAAGGTATTATGTATAAAGCGGTTTTAAAAACCAATTTTTTTCATATACAATATAAAATTTAATAAATGTGTGTGCTTACTATTTTGAGCTAAAATAAATTCAATATTTAATTAATAATATTCTTATTTCGTTAACTTTATTAGCTTAAGATAAGAAATTTGTGTGTGTTTTTTTTAAAAAAAATTGAGTGACTTTAAATAAGAATATGTATTTTCACTCAGCCATAAGTACTTGGATAAATAGAAAACAATTTATTTTAGCTTTACATGCATTGAAATATTTCTTTTAATATCTTAACTAAAGAAAACCTTTCTATATGCTTTAATTATAGTTTTTTTTACCATTTTCATGATTTTTTTCCCTCTGTTCACTTATCTTCCGTCTTAATAAGATGTATTCAACTGTCTTATCTTTAAAATAATCAAATATATTAGTGCGTAATAAAATAATTTGTAATTTTTTATGAGTATATAAATTATAAGATAACTGCAATTCAGGTTAATTAATATTTAAATAAATTCATTTCTATACCATTAGAGTAAATAATTTGATCTTGTCAATGTTTTAATTGCCAGTATAAGTACTGTGGATGATCCATCAAATATTCAATTAACAATCAATGCTCAGCTTCAAAATGTTTTAGCAACTGTGAGTAGAATGTCTGTAGCTAAGATTTAAGACATGTTGCTAAACAAAATTACTGTTTACTAGTTTTAAATTTTCACTTGGTCTCCTAGTTTCTCCTTCGGCTGAAACAATAGATTTTATTATGATCATTTAAGTAATTGAGTTGCTAGGCAAATATCTACATATTTTTCAGAGATCATCCATAGCGTTTGCAAATAAAGTAATAGATTTATAATGGACTTTTCACAAGTGCAATGGATATCTATGAAAATAATAATACTGAAAGCTAGCGTAAATCGATATCTTATTAGCAAACCTGAATTCATAGCGTGATAAGAAGTTGACATTTGGGATTTCTGAAAGCCACAGCTCTATAAATTTTCCTTGTCTAAGCCTATTGAAAGCTTATCCTAAGAGTGATATTATATCCTATCTTCTTTTTAATATTGATACTATATCATAACCAGTATTTCAATACCCATCTATAAAAATAATTATTACATTAAAAAAGAAATAATAAAATAAAAAATAATGATCTGAAGCTAAATTAAAATTGAAGTAACTAAATTTTTCTAATATTTCAGCATTATTATCTCATATAATCTGAAGTTCTCTTCATTGATCCTTCATCATTTAACAAAAGTTGATTTATTTTGGGCTTGTTTCTCAATTTGTAACTTTTAGACCACTTAACTTTATACTAGGTGTGGCTATGAAATAACGAGACTGGCAATGCTATAGAAGTAGTACGCATAAGCCAAAGTCAGCGACCGACAGCTGTTTCGCGAAAAGCCTTCTCTTTCGAATGCAGTGCTTCTCGCTTCCGTAAGCAAACTCGCATAGCCAGACCCTTTATTTCAAATTAGAGGGTTTTTTTTTTTTTTTTTTTTTTTTTTTTTTTTCCCGTCAGAAAATGATAAGTGAAACAATAGAGCAATGAATTGTTGTGAAATTTCACATGAAACTTGGAAAGATTGCTAATGAAATGTATAATTTATTGAAAGAAGTGTATGACAATGAATGCTTATTACGTGCACGTATTTTTTAATGGCTTAAGCATTTTTAAACATAGCCGAGAAGGCGTTGAAGTTGATTAAAGTCCGGGTTGCCCTTCCACATCAAAGACAGTTGATAATACCGAGAAAATCGGTAATCTGGTTTGATCTGACCGTCGGTTAAGCATTCGTGCGATTGCTGAGACTGATGGAATTGGCAAGGAATCCTTACGGCAAATTTTTCCACTAAGACATTACCCCGGCTCATTCCATATTATCAGTCAAGAGGTTTCTAGGGCAAGTGTTAGACCATCAGCCTTATTCGATGAATCCTCAGCCATGCGACTTCTATCTGTTCTTAAAGGTGAAATCTACATTGAAAGGAACAAGATTTGAGTCGGCGGGAATCTTGAGGAAGCTGACATGACTTCCAACATTTTTTCGAACAATAGAAAATTCGCATGGATTGTTGTAGAGATAGAGGAGGGGTGCATATTCAAGATGATAATAAGTAAATATGTATGACATCAAAATAAAATGTTTCACAGTATTAATTTCGTTATTAAATATCCCCACCTCGTATGCCAAATCAAGTTCATTGTTATAGTTAACACTATTAATACAAAACAATATTTCTAACACGTTGGAATAAGAGATTTTTATCACCAATTGTAATAAGCTTTTAACAACTCTACACATTGATATCAATGGAAAAAACTTTCTGTTAAAGAAAGCTTTTGAAATACTTTTTCTTCATGAGTACGAAAATTGGAATATTTTGAATATACTTGAATAATTATTTTCTTATTCATTTCACCAAAAATAAATAATTTGAATGATATTTAAGATGTAGTCAGTTTTTAAAATAAATTCTATAATCATCATAACATCAAAGTTTACTTCAGTGATATCTGAATAATTCATGCCAAACGAAATTATTCACAACCCATTGGTTTATTTTACACCCCTTATAAAATGATAGAGTAGCACTTATTACTGTAAAAAAATTAAAACTCGAAGAATAACATTTCAGCTTCCAGTTTCATGAAATACAATTCGAGTGCGAAATTGTTCTTTTTGAGGATAATAACATCAGTTTTTGATAATTGCTTCTTATGTATAACTCAGTATTAAAATACTAACATATGATCTACATTTAGCTTTTATACTAACATATGATCTACAATACACCGACCTACAAAAGTTAAGATACCTTAAATATTTTAAGTCAAATTTGGAAATAAATGAACATAAAAGCAGGAAATTATGAAGAATTGCATTTTAAGCAATCATTTCTTGAATTTTACATAGTTTTAATATCGAGGATGATTTAAAAATAAAGAATGACATGTTTTGCAAAAGTCCACTATTTGATAAAAAAAAAATCACATAATATTTTAGGGGGGGAACTAAATAAATGGGTTTTAAATAAGGTACGTGTCCGACCCTATACGTAAAAAATTATAGTCGCCAATTTTCCAAACTGTCAAATAAGTAATTAAATACTGGAATGGGATGCAACATCTACACTTTCCCCAACTCTTGTTCCATCTCATTTAAAGACTGCGAAATAAGAATTAATGTAACCGCATGTTTTCCGAAGTAATCCCAAAAATGTTCTATCGAATTAAGATCTGGAGATCGAGCTGGCCACTAGATTCGCTCCAAAACTACATTTTCAAGATATGCATCAAAAAGCAAGTTCAGTGAGAGGTTGAGCATTATCATCCATTAAGATTGATTTATCACCAATAGCACCAAAATATGGTGGAACATATGGAGCAAAGATTTTGCCTCAATATTTCACAGCAGATTTCCATGGAGCACACGCTGGTCAAAGAGATTCCAGACCAAAGTATGATTCCATCTATTCTGTAACTATGTCTTTCAATAATACTATATTCGGCTAGATGGGTAGTATCTAGATTTTTTTTTTTTTTTTTTTTTTTTTTTTTTGTTCTCTCCAGATCAGAGCACAATACCTGAATCACTCTCCAAAATAAATCATTACTGGTCTGTGAAGAGTACAGAAATATATAGATCAATGATCCAAGTTACGTGCTCTCTAGTCCAATGTAAAAGGGAACTTTAGTACCTTCTATTAACTCTAGAACAAACGGAGTGATCATTTGGACCGCAAAGCTATTTTGAGAAACGATTATTCTTGAAAAGGTTATGTCAACTCACTTAAACTTCGTGAATTTTATAATATTATAGTTTTAAGGTTTTTAAGTACATCAAAATAATTAAATTTTGATATTTTCTAACAAGAGTATAAATTAATATTTTACCTAGAACGAACAAAGCGTTAAAAAACCCACAACAGAGATTTAAGCACTTGTTGCAATTACACTTGTGGTCGGAACAGTCCTCAGTAATCAGCGAAATACTATCGCAAAGCCGTTTAAAGAAATTCTACACACACAATTCCAGTGGTTTGATGATAAATAAACTCGTTGGGCTCAGCTTAGGAAGAAAACTTTTACTCTTGCTTCTGAGTTTTTATCGCCTTTTGTGGAACATTTTCAATTGTATTTTACTGCGGATTAAGCTGTAACAATCGAAGAACAGTTGTTGTCACGTAAAACTTTGAAAATTTATACAGTGCATGGCAAATAAGCTTCATATATATGGATTCGAATTCTGGCAGGATGTAAATTGAAACTAATAATTTCTTGATTTGATTTAGTGTACCTAAGAAAGGATGAAGAGAGGGGAATAGAAGGATGCAGTTAAGTGAATATGTCCGTTATGAAACTAATGGATCCATTTTTTTAAGGAAAGGAAAAAATGTTAAGACAGACAATTATTTTACGTCTCAGAAACTTGCCAAACCTTTGCTAGGAAAAGGAACGTCTGTTGTTCTAAAACGCGTCTAAACGAAAGACGTCTGTCCTTCATTTGTAAAGACACGACTTTAAATCGCTTCTTATCAAATGTTTTGGTTAAGTGGACAAAATGTGACTACTGTTAATTGGTGCAAACCAAAAAAAGCGTCTGCCTTTTGAGTATTATCCATAGAAGTATTAGCTGTAATTCCAAACCGCTCCCAGAATCGATAATTTTTTACATCTCCACTATGCGTAGTTTAGAAGTACACAATCAAATGAGTCGCTGTGCATGGCATTATCGGCTTAAGTGTAGGACTCTCTTCAAAACCACCATAAATGATTATTTGTATCTCGTATGTCTCTACCAGGCTACCAGGTACTGCATTACTTGCGACGTTGTGCGAAGACATGGCAACATATTAGAGCCATACATTCCGGAGATTAAGTAACTGCAAATTCTTAAAAAATAGAGTATTACATCCTACAGAAGTTTCATGCGTCCGTTAACGTGCCCTGGTAAAATACTGAGCCGATATCACCTTGTTATTATAAACTCACACCAAACATTAATCTGAAACCGCATTTTATGTCGAACTTTGGCAGAATAAGAGGGATTTTCCAGCCCCAGCAATGGGCGTTCTGCCTATTGTACATTTCATTACTCGAAACATATGCCTCATCCGTCCTCACTGCATCATCCTCGAACGTTGATTGGACTTTTATCTGGTTCATGGTAAAGTAGCCCCATTGTTAACGTGTTGCGGCATATCCGTTTAGTGATGACTGATGAGGTATTAACCGATATGGATGAGCACTAGATTTGTTTAGGATTTCCTAAAGACTTTTTGAGAGGTCACAATTTTTACTTATTTCTATTGTGCTGCTGTTTGGATAAGTCACAGTATATAATAATGCCTCCTCCGGTTGTACCTACCATTCTACCTTAGCTTATCTGCTGTATAGAGGTCGATAAACCACGCAGTTTTGTCTCCCTTAAGCGTTGAACAAGCTTGAAGAGGATTTTCCTTGAAGAATGCGGGGCTTCAGGAAAACGTTATCGATACTACCGCTCTTACGATCTTGTTTTGCACTTACATTCACCGTAAAGCAGAACCGTCTCACAATATTTATTTTTGTAAAGTCGTTCTATGATCAAGAGCTTCAACATACAACCCAAAGAATTACTTCTTTTACAGCTGTCTCAGGAGAACAGGTGGAACGTATCATACGTATTTGTATAATGCACCAATTTTGCACCACAAGCGCAAGTTGAATTGATGTGTTTTGCTACTCGATTTTGTGTGATCCGTATATTGTTTACTCTGTTTGTAAAGACAATCATAAGTTCAAGAATACACCCAGTGGAATTTGAACCACAGACCTCTAAATTGGAAACTATATACAATACAACTGTGCAAAGATGCAGGCTTGTTTTTTCGTCTGAAAGAAACTATTTTTCCTTTCGTTTAAGTGATGTCATTAAGTGATGTTTAAGTGATTTCATTAAGTGATGTTTAAGTGATTTCATTCGTGATGTCATACTTCCGGAAATAACGGTCAAACGCTTTAAACGTTGTTTTTACCATTAAATTCTACAAGGTGTATTTTCGTACTAAATAGATGATGCTCAACAACTTTACATTTCACTTCTTTTCCTCCTATCTCTTAACATTTTTAAGACAGAGCTCTAACTCCGCAGTTTTCCACTAGGGTATGCTGTCAGTATCATTTAGTAACGCATTTTTATCACTTAGTAACGCAATGCAAGACACAATTTTTTGACTATATCTATACATATATATAGTCATAAAATTGAGAGGCTTTTTATACATCACAAGTATCTTAAGATCTACAGTTCCATAAAAGTATTAAGACAAATAGGGTTTTTTTTATCCAATCATGATAAATAAGATTTCAAAAAACAAATACTTTAGCTCAAAATTTAATAAGAAGGAGTTGCGTTTGATGATCCTGGAAAAATTATTTTAAAAACGTATTATAATCTTTTCTTTAAAAATACTGCAATTAATATTAAAAAGTATTCTCTCTTCGTAGGTTGAAAAATATTCTTGCACTACGGAGAATAAAAAAAAATTTTGAAACTTTTAATTACTTCATTCTTATATTTCCTATTAATGTTGTAAGTTTTTCATATTCAGCTCATCGTGCTTTAAAAAATAAGCTTTTTTAAGACAATAAACTACTATCTAAAATTACCTATAAGAATTACTCCTTTATTACGGACTAAAGTTTCTGCAAGTTTTTTTTTTTTTTTTTTTTTTTTTTTTTAATAAAATAGTTCTGTGAGGGGAAAAAATACACTTTCTTCGAAGGCAAGATATTTTTGTCATCATCATTACGGAAGAAAAGACTTTATATTTATGTTCCAGCATCGCAAGGAGGAAAAAAATCCGCAGAATGGGATTTTAAAATTTAATACATGTACTTTCTTCTGCCAACCAATCAAAATGGATTTTGCGTAGTTCAATCAGCGGGGAAAAAAACGTAATCCTCCTACTGTTTCCGATATCATTTAATTCAATAAAGTACGGTATTTCTTCCTTTCGGGAATCGTTCCCTATCTAAACATTTCTAAGAAATTGCTTCAAACTATCAATTTCTGCCTTTTTTTTTCCTTCCTTCATACAGCAATGAGTAATTTTTATTTTTGATCAGCTTCCCCTGACCGGTACTTTCTTTGTTCTGTGTTTTGCGGATTAATAAATCAATAATTTAAAAGTATCTTTTCCCTTGGAATATATTTATCCAATCATTAGAAATTCGTGAGTCTTTCTGACAACGAAACTTTTCAATATTTTGTTGTTCTTTGATATTAGTAGAGAAGAATAAAAGGTCTTAAAAATAATGAATCAATTTTTTAAATCTTTCTATGTTTTTAAAAGGAATCATTCTAAAATTTAAGCTGTCGTCTCGTAAGCTGATTGTAAAAGTTTCAGCAGTTGAAAATAATAGACCGATCAAGAAATCATCTTAAATTGAATTATTGTGTAGAACGGGTGGAAAAAGGGAATGTTTTCGAATTCGCAAATACAAAGAATGACCATTTATTCATAATATTTTTAAGTAATCAAAATTTAACAATCTTTTTACTCAATGGAATATATTATTTGAATATTTCATCACTTTAAAACCTTTGTAGTGTTTTCCAAAATTAAAGTTTAAATAAACAATTCAAGGATTTTTACTAATATTTAATTAAGAGTCCACAAATATTCAATAATAAGAATTTAAAGATTATTCCCTTGCATTTGATTTTTTTATTTCGGGATATTAGGAAAAATATTAAAACTTAATTATAACTCTGTTAAATGCAGAAAGTTAATAACATTTCCAACTATTTGGGGAACCAAAAAATATATTAATATTTTAGTAAATATTTATAATTTTTAATTCTTTTTAAATATTTGATATATATTTACATTTAAAATAATATTTTAAAAAGAAATTAAGCTATATTA
>BMAW01095891.1:53210-227445 GCA_019974015.1 Nephila pilipes
ATATTTTCGTTACATAGATTTCATCCTGTGGTTAATTAAATTAGAAAAATGATTTTTTCAAAACTTTTCTTCAATTATCGATAATTTGTCATTTTACGATTCGAAGTGAAATATTGAGTTTGTTAAAATGATGGAAAATATCACTCAGCCATTCAACGTTTTGTAGACATTCAAAATATGAGATTATGGATCCAAGATTTTTAAAAGGACGCTGTTCCAAAAAAGGGCTAGCTCGTAACAGGCTCGAACACCCTCATCAGCACTTACTTCTGGCACATGATCTAACCTGATGCGCAGAGCCAGCATCATGAAAGCTGTTCATTACCACACACGTATTTAAACTTTGCCAAGCTGCGCCAGTGATCATGCCTCCGAACAACTTTGGCCATTTTATCACTAACGTTTCGAAAATCGGCAGGCAAAGTTTAATATCTGGCTGCTATTGACTATGAGTCTGGCACAGTTCCCTTGGACAGGAAAATGTTTGCCATTTGTAGAGATATGGACGTTGACCTTCATGAGAAAAAGGGTTCTGGATGTCTAATAAAAGTTTCATTTACCTGCGTTAAGGCAATAACAACACAACCACACCATATAAATTTACAATAATATGCACACACACACATCACACACACACACACACACACACACACACACACACACACATACACAATACATGTATAACATATATTCTATACACATGTATAATAAGTATTCAACTCGTAGATTCATTTTACTTCATTCTCATAAGCAGATGTCACGTGTACTAATTGGAATTGTGCTGGTACACTCATCTTGTCATCACTTGAATTGCTTGATCGAACATGATCAATGAGCCTATTTTATTTTTACCACGTGTGTTTGATGGTCTTTCTTAGATTTTCTTCCACTGTGGTGAGCCCAACGTATTTTGAAAGTTGAACTGATTTTTCAACGAAATAACGATTAGTTGCTTCAAATACGTCTTTATCAACGTAATACCCTACAGTGGGTGACAAATAAAGATATTTTCTTCGAATTTAATTTTTCAAGCACTTAGCAACTACCCAGTAGTACAGAATATTGCTCAACGTTAGTACTTTAGTCGACTTGCAAAGAAAATATGCACGACTTTTGACGTGACTGTTCTCAACATCGTTTGATGTGTCCTGCATTCTTCGAGATACCATGTTATTTGATACATGTATGTTATGAGCAATTTCCTTTTCAAGAATGCATTTTACAAGTGATTTGAGGCAAGGTGAAATTAAATTTCCCTCATTGGTTGTTACCTGGTCTCGTATTATTAAAACTAATGTAGTAGGAGGCCTCAGTAGCTTTGTCAGAACCAATTTTGTCAAATTCAAAATTTATTTTCACTTTCAGGTAACTCTAAAGCTGTGACTGTAATGAAAAAGTGGCCTTTTTATCTTTGTCTTTGAGATATTTTGTGCATAAAGGCTGTGCAAGTAAATAAGGCTTTATTGAACCGTTGATCAATACTTCTCATATAATGAAGAGGGTCTTAGGACAGTATTTATCTCTTATACATGAAAACCCACAATTAATGTTACTGTCCAAGTACTTCCTTTTCTTGTATATTGTTTTACCTAAAGAGGAATAATAAACTACAGTTTGCTTACTCACTTACTCTGGAGTTGATTCTCGTTGAAGTGACTTATTGTTGGTCTAATCAGTGTCAAATGATAAACCTATGCACAATACTCCATTTGGGGTGTTGCTAGCAACTTGATGTTTCACACAGATCTAATTTTTAGCTATTTCACCGAAGTGTAAATCACGTGAATAGTATGTAGTTGAAAAAAAAAATTGGCGAAGGATTAAATGAACAATCCTTCGCCAACTTTACCTTTATTTCGCTTTCTCCGTACTCTCGCACACGACTCAAAACAAATATCTACCATCAAAGTTTAAACGACGCGAATTAATTCTCTCTATTTCTTATCCACAGTGTAGTTTTTGTTAACAATCAAATATAAAACATCGAGAAAAAGTGAGTTGTAAAAAGGAAAGCGCCACTCTAAAGCGGAGGTTGGGGGGGGGACAAGGAAGGAGAACCGATCCATCCAGTGAATGCAGCCCCTCTTTCATCGAAGACCTCACCGAAAGGGTCAACATTAAAACTAGAAATGTTAATAAAAATCTCGCCGTATCTCTTAAAATTCTTTTTAATCTTTTTTTTTTTTTTAAAAAAATTCTTGGTTCTCTTTTTTAGTAGTGTTGTTACTATTATCACTTTCTTTTCACTTAATCCCTATCTACTCTTGCGAATCCATCGGGTAACGTGTACCCGTGGTTGGTTTTATTAACGTCGCACTAAAAGCAACACAAAGGCTATTGGCGATGGACCTCGTAATTTTGAATTTACCCATGGACTATGGAGACCACTGCATTGTATCAGCACTCAAAATCTGTCAGATAAGGTTAAAAAGGTATTTTAAAAAAGTAACCCTTAGTTTCAAATCTTGAGCTCACCTTTACTATGTCAGAAACTGTAGATTATGTAGTTCATAATTTCATTGAGTGTTAACACGATTTTTGTTTTTACGCCAATAGATGGACCTCGTATTTTTTTTTATGTCTCTAATGTGTAAAGTAAATAAAACTCTTTCTATGCAAGTTTCTGCCACCGTCTATGCAAATTGTCTTTACTTTATTAGATGCGCTTATAAAGAACATCAACATTCCTTTCCTTTCATTTTTTAAAAATATTTCATTCGTTTTTATTTTCTCTTTTATTTAAAAGATAAAGGTAGGTGAAGTACTCTGAAACCCTTTAGCTGAGAGAAACACAGCTAGTGAGATCTGTAACTCGTTATGTTCATTGAGATTTTGACTGAAATCGACTCAGAGAGGTAGATAAGATCACTTTACAAAAATGCATTCGGCTTTGTGTTCAGCCTCTTTGTTTATGGAACCATTAAATACTCAAACAATATCCTTGACATTTATGTTCGTTTTCATACAATGCTGTGGAGTGAGATTTTTAATATCCAAGGAGGTTGATTGTACAGTGTTCGTGTAGTGAAAGTATAGCCTTAAACGAAGTGAGTCGTTTAATAGGGTGTGGAAGAGAATGAGATATCAGTATCTTCCTCATTTAAAAAAAGGTCCAGATTGATGAATTAAACTCCCAAATGCTTTCATGCAGAATTTAAGCAAAGTTGATTAGAAAATCGATAGATTGTTTTGCAACGTCCCACAAAGAAGCAACACGAGATCTATTGGCGATGGATCGCATAATTTTGAACTCCGGTCAAGGGATAAGGACGAAACCTGAGCTGATACTCCACTTTCCAGGCGCCAATGCACTGCGCGACAGGTCTTCAGTAGCATCAAGACTCGAATTAAGATTCGCCGGTAATAATGCCGTCCGTGAGCTTGCAATCAGGATTACTTGACTACGCGGCCATGTTTATAAGAAAAAAATTTAAATAATCAAGAACTGAAGTTAGTTTTTTGAAAAAAAAATGCAAATTTAATTTCAAATATATTCATGGACAAAAGATGTAAGTTTTTGAACGACATTTCATTCCGTAATTCTGGAGAAATAATAAAATATGTCAGGAAGAGATTTAATCATCCTAAGTTTACTAAATGGATCCGGAATGGACGAAATATATAAGTATTTGTACCGGTATAATAATTTGTATTTTTTATTATGTAACAGACGTGCATGCTGTATAAATTGGTACTTTTATGTGTAAAGTTCACTTTAAACAAATATATAAGGAATATTTATACATTATTTTGTAACATTCTTTCAAATGTTGAATATTTTACTAAGCGCCCCAAAACGTATAAAAATGAATTTGTTTAATACATTTGATTTTAATTGATGTATTCAGCATATTAAAAAATTAAATTTTAAAAATTTAAATAAAATTAAAATAAATGTTTAAAATCTTAGAGGAGGCAGTCATCTAGATCGATCTCACATTTCCGTGCTTTTTACGGATAGTGGTTTAAAATAATTTCCCTCCGTTTTATTTCTAAATTCGACATTTGTAACAACAATGGAATCAGTTACACGATTTGCTTTTATTTTACGCTAAAATGATACAAATATTATTCAATTACTAGATGACGCCACCTGTACTTAAAGCTTGAAATGTTAATTTCAACAGTTAAACGACAGTAACTCGTAATGAATCAATGTGTCGAAACATAATACAACGAAGGAATGACGGTGATATAAATCATTTGGCCGTCAGCAATTTAGAACTATTCGCAACTCCAGTCTCCGAGAGAATTTTGAATTTGACTTAGACCACCATGAAATTAAATGACAAAATTGTAATCATTTCAAGCATTTTGAATGAACTCTAGACTGGATGCAAATAATTTTGATTTGGAATATTCTTAAGATATAAGATTAAATATCATAATATATTTATTTATATATTTTTTCTTCTCAAGAATTCTTTTTTTTTAAAGGAGAATTCCAATTAAAAACTAATATTTAGTTTTAGTCTTCTAAGCTGTAATTTTATTAATTAAAAATCAAATGTTTTTATGAAGAAATTCATATAATAACAAAATAGTTTATCTTATACAAATGTGTAATTCATGAATCTTTAATTTTGGTACATCAATTTTTTTTTTTTACATTAAAATATTCAACGCGACTTTTTTTTCTTCTCTCTTTTGTTTATCTACGCGATAATTTAAAGAGAGCTAAAGTCTGAAATAATAAATTTTTTAAAAGTTCATTGGCAGAAATATGTTTTAAATAAAACATGCCACAGTAAAATTTCAATAATTCCTTGTAAAATATCAATAAAAAAAGGAGTTATGCGAAATTGATGAGAAATATGGGGTAGTATTGCTTATATTAAATAAGATTTTTGGAAATAGTTCATTACTATATATTTCTCAGAATTCACTTGAAGAGATATATTACTAATTACATTATTAGAAAGACTAATAATAATATTAAGTGTTTTATTTTTGTACCATTTTGTAATTCGAATTAAAACTTTATCTAATTAGATCTGTATTTCCCCACGTACGCTTGATGTAAGAAATGGCTAAGAATAAATATGTTTTAAATTTCATAAGCATACAAGGAAGTGTAGTTATATTAAATGTTTAAGAACTTAAAGAGGGTTAAAAATATATTAACTGCTATGTTTTATTTACAACTTTTCGAATAAATACGAAGTAAAGCAATTAAATAAAAGCCTTTTTTTTTTTAAAAAAAAATGTTTAAATAATAAAGATACTAGGATAAATTAACGTATGCAACAAATAAAAATTTTAAATGTGTTTTCGAATATAAATAAATTTAGTTTGTTTAGTATTTGCAACGATTTTAACATTTGAGCTGCAAAACAGAATGAAGTTTAAATTATAGTGAAAAATGCAACACATAAAATAGAACAATTGATTAATTAATATTTTATATAAGGTGAAATAATCGTAGTAGAAATGAGAAGCTAAAATTATAAGCAATTAGGAAATCGGGGCTTTATAATGCGCATGAATCTGAAAGGAAAAATTAAAATATCCCAAATAATTAAAGCTAGCTAAGCGAGAAGACATTCCTTCAGCAAAAAATAAGTTTAGCAACAAAATCAACAAAATATGTAATTTACAAAAACTTTAAATGAAGATTACGGAACAAGGAGCAATTAATTAATTTAAACAAAATTAAAAAAAAAAAGTAATAAATACCAGTCAGTTTTATTTAAAAATGAAACCTCTCTTTCTGTTCATTTACTTTTTTCAATTCAAATATTTATGTGTTTACATTTTAACAAATGATGATATATTGTTTAATTTTCTAAAGATAATGAAGTGATCTTGTCTTTAAGTGCTCCAAAAAAGCATTTTTATTCCTTTTTTTTATCATTGAAAACGCTATTTTCATTTTAACAATCTTGGTTATTAATTTAGATAATTTAAGGTACTTCAAGAGAGTACCTTTTATACTCATTCATTAATAAATTAAAAAAAAGAGCTTTTTTGTTTTGCACAACACAGGGCGAATTATTTTTATCTTTCCTTTAATAATTTATACATTTATATAAAGAATGATTCCCAGGGTATTTTTGTATGACCACGACGCTGGTAAATAATTATCTTAAATCGAGATAATAACTAACTTTTTTAGAAACTGAATGTTATCTAAAACATTAAAAATTGAAATGATTGGAACTGACTATCTTTTTTGAACGAAACTCTATATTCGTTTCGCTCCGGTGCTTTTTTTTTTTAACTTTGAAAGAAAAGTAATTAAAGAATCATATCTTAATTTATTTTTGATAATTTCGATTGATATTTGCTTCTAATAAATTTTATTCCTCAGCGTTATTCTTACGATTATATTGTCAATTCTATGTCAGATTTGAATAAAATAAAGGAAATAACTTTCGAAGATAAATAAAGAACAGACCAGCACGCTTTGAAAACTATAAATGTATGTATGTATGAAATGTATGAAAACTCATTGTGTACAAAGGATGATCATATTTTCTTTATTAGTACGATATTTTCCCTTTTATCAAGGAAAAAAAAAACGAAAAACGAATTATCTCAATGTAAATTTATTTTAAGTAGATTTATGTTTTAATTTATATTCGTAAATTTTATGATGCATGTATTCCTTTACATTTCCATGAGTACTTATAATCTAGAGTCACTATTTTATCATTAAAAGAAGAAAGAAAACAACTTCAGAATACATCCATTTTAAATAAGTGAAATTAAAATTTTAATTCATATTAGTTCTTCAATGGTATTCCGATTTCTTTTTTTTTTTTTTACTTTTATGAGATCATCTTGAAATCTTTCTTTTAGGCAATAAAAGAAGAAACGCAAATTAAATGCGGAATATTGTAATTCAAATTCGCAACTTAAAAAAAAAAGAAGAAAACAAAAGTATATAATTAGATTATTTAAAACTTGCATTAAAATACACTTCGTTTTCGATATTTTAGTGCGTATCATGAAAGTGTAAAGTAACAATATTACATTAGAACACAACATCGTAGTTTCACTTATCTGAAATAGCGATACAACTGTAACTATACTTCAAAGAAGAATATACATTTTTAAGAAAAACAAGGCTTGTTACTTTTAATAAAATAACTTATATGATTTCTGACTTTGATTCGATACTTAAAATAATTACTGCGGAACAAGAAATGCTAAATATATTTTTAGTTTTTTTTTTCTAATACAGTTATTTTGATTATCATCTTGAAATACATTTGCGGCATATGAGGCATAGGATGAACTATAATAATCTTCAATGCTTTAGAAAATATTTTTCACCAAATCGGAGTACATTTATGTTTGATAAAACTTTTTAAGTACTTATAGTTTCAGAGTTAAAGTTTTAAATTAACATTCTGAATATATCCCAAAGAAGGTGATATAATAATAAATCCATCCTAATAATTAAATTTTACGATAACATGATCTTGCAATTAAAATTTTTATAACAATTACTTGTATTTCACATAAACGTCCTTTGAATGTGTAACGAATTTCCAACATATCTTTACTTGATATTTTTGATATCTAAAGGAAGGAAAGCTTTTGTCAGACATATAGGGTTTGATGATTTTAACGGTAAAAAAATATGAAGGGATTATGATAATCTATTTAAAATATTGGGTCAAAATGTGGAAAAACGTATAAAAATGTATAAATAATTTTTTAATTTCTTTGAAAATAATTAAGATATATATTATATTTATCCGAAGAATCATTATATAATCAATTAAGCAGTTTATTACATAAGGATTTATATAAACAAAGATAACAACAAAAGAAAAATATGCCGTAAAAGGTAATAAGTAACATTTCATGTGAATGAATCCAAAAATTATATAAAATTTTTTTCCCCTTCAAATTTCATTAAAGAAAAAAAAATTAAAATAGAATCTTGGTAAAGAAATGAGAAAAATAATCTGAAAAATATTTATAACAAGGGATTGGTAAATATTTTCCAACAAAATGAAATTAAAGATCTTTACAATATGATGTTTAAGTAACACTTCTGAGAATTGTAAATTACAAAATTCATAATGTTTTATTGGCTGTTTATTTGGAAACAATACCTCCCACATTGACAGTTATTTTTATAGACAAGTACAATCCATGTTCGACAGAAGATACGAATAACGTAATTAATCTTTTTTTTTTCCATTCCCGTATAGATAAATCTAAGTTTTGCGATGTGACTAAAATTCAGTCTCTTTTCTTTAAATAATTATCCATCCAATTACAATAATTCAATGATAGACCCTGGAAATAAACATTTGGGGCAATTGTCATAGAACTTGTCTTGATGGAATTGGCTTTATTTAGTGAATAAATTTAAATTTGGTTAAATAATAAAATTTAAATTTAGTTAAATAATAAAAAATTTAAATTTGGTTAAATAATAAAATTTCAATTACACATAACTTACAACAGAATAAAAGCAAATTTGACAAATGTTAATTTTCCTTCTGTGATATATATTGAATATGAATAGTTTCCTCTGCTTTATATCAAAATCTAGAATTCCAATTCTGAATATCGTGAATTCATTAAATTTTTGCTTTGCCATGACACATAATTAAAAATTTGAGTTAATCCTGAGTTAACAGCTCTAAATTTATAAATTTATTTGCGATTCACTGTATTTGTAAACATGATATTTTAGTAAATAGGAACAGACACTCAAGTTTATTTTCACATTCTTCCATACCATCCATAATCAAACGCAGATTCTTATTGAACGTAGCTTAGCTTCTCTTTAATATATATATATATATATATATATATATATATATATCTCTCAATCCCAATAAAAATAGCGAACCAAAAAAGAGTAGTCAGAATAAAATGAAATTTTACTCACGTAAGTACAAAGTTGATGTAAGTAATTGATTAAAAAATCAAAGCAAAATGATAATTTTTTTTCTAAGAAAAATTACAAATGAAGGGAGGTCTTAGTACCGTGTTCGGCCACCTCTAGCAGGAATGCATGATGTGATATGGTTGGGCATTGAGGCATACCAAATTCGTAGATTTTCCAACTCGCCATCCTAAATGATCTCAGATATGCTCAATCGGTAACAAATCTTCGGATCGAGCAGGCCAGGGAAGGGTGAAAATGTATTTGAGACAGTCCTGTGAATCCATAGCTGTGAGTGGGCGAGCATTGTGCTGTTGGAAACTTGCTCTTGGGTTAATAATTCAGCTATAATGGCAACACATGTTGCGGAAGAATGTCACGAACATACCTCTGGGATGTCACAGAGCCATGGATCACTATTAGGGAAAATCGTGTGTCGTATGCGATAGCATGTCATACCATCACACCAGTTGTGGGAGCGGTGTGCCGCTGTACAGCGTGGGCAGGATTGAGACGTTCATCACCGGGCTTTCACACACATACACGATTGTCATCATTGCCCAAATTGAATCTGGATTCGTCGCTGAAAACGACCTGGTTCCATACCGCTGCAGTCCAGTTTCGTAGTACGCGGCACCACTCCAAACGGAGGCGTCGATGGGTGGGTGTCAATGGCAGTACACGCGATAGCTACTGTTGCCGCGATAGCAACTGTCTTTCAGCCAGACGCCTTGCGATGGAGCGGACTGACACAGAGGCCTGTGAAAGTGTGGTCTGTGTATAGATGGTAGACAAAGAGAGTATTGGCGCTTTGCGTGTGTGTCGTATGATGTGATGGCCTTCTCGAGTATTGGTCTGTCGATGGTGTCTGGAGCCCGGTCTTCGTGTAATAGACCTCTCTCTTGTCCACTCGTTCCAACACCTCTTCGTTGTAAAGTCCCAATGGTCTATATGGCGAGTTAAGTGCCGAGCTGACCACCCGGTTACCAGCATCCCTATGATTCTTCCCCTCGCGAACTCTGACAGCTGCTCATATTGTCTCCGATGATGGGATAATGTGATATTTAATTTAAAAGTGTCCTTCTATAACAGATTAAATACATGCAAACAAGTTCTGATTATCTGTTTTATAATCCAAGGAGAACGAAGTTCAACGCCTTCTGGTGAAATTACTCAAAGCACAATCACGCCGAATTTCTAGTGATTTACGTATTTTCCTGGCACGTACCTTCATGCCAATTTCGATACAATCCTAAATTTACTTCTTGATGCGCAAATTTTTATGTCAATGAGTTTATACCCACATACACACACACTTACTCACGCACGCACACACTTATTCACGCACGCATGCACACTCACTCACTCACTCACTCACTCACTCACTCACTCACTCACTCACGCACGCACGCACGCACGCGAGTGCGAAAAAAAATTTGTTCTTTAAATAGAGGTGTCCTTTAACAAGAAGTAAATACATATACCTTCAAAGGAACCGGGACCAACAGAATTGTTCCATAAATAGAGATGTCCCTAATCGCAGGTACCATTGTGCATAATGGAAAAAAATCTTGCATTGTTGAGTAAATATTTGTTTATAAGATCTTCATAAAAGAAATGTGACTCTTCAACTTTTAAATTCTTCATTAATATACATTTATAAATACTAAATTTTAAAGGGGAGAAAAACTGGGAGAGGGGGGAGAGAAAAAAAAATCAGAAATAAGGGAGAAAAATACTAAAATTTTCTTTAAGATATACATAACATCTGTCATCTGTGCTAAAAGTGTTAAATAACCATTCTAATTTTAATTAAGTAATTTTTTTTGCTTAAACTACTGTTTCTAGTAGAAAAATAAGCGTATGCTTATGTGAAAAATTCTTTCATCAAAAATGATAATTTCTTAAAGTGTAATTAATTGCGCAACTTTTTTCATACATGTGACAATTCATACAATTAGGATACAATGACTTGAGACTCAGGAGAAAAAAAAGAGGAGAGAAGTAAAATCGTAAATTAATTCTTATTCGTAATAAACACGGAAACTAAACCCCAATGTTTCATTGACTATTGCTTTACATTATGAATTAATAGGTCATCGCTTATAGTTTCCGTGATAATCAAATAAAATTGTTGCTTACATCAGTTTTAATATGTACCTTTTTCATACACAGTCTGAATTTTTACTTTTCCTTGAAACAGTCCCAGAACAATTTTCCTTTTTAGTTATCTTGAAACTTCCTAGTTATTTGTTGGGTAACTAGTAATATTTATTTAATTTTAAGCTTTTAAGGTTTTGGAATAAGTTAAATTAAAACGGTAGCATCAAAATTTAAATAAATAAATGTATAAAAACAAGAGGAGGAAATTTTAAAGTTTATAATCCTTCAGATCACATTAATTTTTAAGAATATTTCAGAAAAAAAATTGTCAAATTTTTGGATTAGGTTGATTAAGATTGTAATAAGAAGTATTGGCAAAGAACCTCATAATTTTGGACCTCGGTCACGTGACGAAGACTACTCCGAAACCCAATATACGGCTTGTCTGTAATACATTAATTACGCTCTTATCCACAAAATACTATTTTGGAAGAACTTGATTAATATTTGTGGATCGATTTCTTCAGAAATTAAGATTTCATTAACAATTATGACATTTCTGAAATTTTAAATTTCTTTCCTTTTTTTTTAAAAAAAAATGCCACTGGTAACGATGTCAATATATAGCTGTAAAATTGCAACAACAATAAAAAAAAAAACCCACCTGAAAATTGCAATATTTCCTTTTTTTTAAAAAATCAAATAAAATTATTCTTGTAATTAATTCTAAAATAAAATATACTTTTCTTTGTTTCTTTAACATAATACTCTTTTTAAATGAGTAAAGGAAATTGATTTAACTAAAAAAATATTTTTAAACCTTAAATATTTCATTCGAAATACTGAGTAAATAAATACACAATTTAATATATCTCATGAACATATTTTTACATTTTTGACTTTTTTTGTTAGATTTAACATTTCAAACAGGTAATTTTTGAAATTGCTAATTTAATGGCTTTGTAGTCTCGTGCTGCCATCTATTTATTAATAAGCAAACTATGTCGAATAATTTTCCAAATAAGAATCTTTATAGTATTAGATTTATGGGAATTCCTAAATGAAGTTATATATGAAATGATATGATCTCATTTTGGAAATTTCGTGTGATAAAAATAAGATTAAACATCGAATCAGTAATTTTTGTGCATAACATTTTGTGATATATAATTGCAACGAGTTATACTTTTTTAGAGAGGGCCATGTATATCAAACTTTGCTGCAAAAATTCTTAAAAAATCAAATTTTTAATTTAGATCATATCACTAATTAAATAAACCTTCTAAATTTTCCTTTTATTGACGACTGCATATGTTGATGAACCAGAATAAACGGGCATGCATTCTTCATTGCTAATTACTTCGATTGAATATTCCTACAATAGAGGATAAAAATTGAAAACCCTGATTTACGTCGATGCAGTTAAGCACAATGGTTTATTATAACTAGTTTCTTTTTTTTTGGCTTTTTTTTGGATATTATAACTAACACATGGATCAATAAGTCCCGAGACTGTGCGGTCGTTTTTTTGCGATTTCCTCCTTCAAACGCACCAGCAAGTCAATATAATAATCACTGTTGATCGATTTACCTTTTTCGAGGTAGTCAATGAAAATCACGCCATGCGTATCCCAAAAAACTGACGCCATGACTTTGCCAGCTGACTGCTGCGTTTTCGGACGGCTTTCGCCAGCTGTGCGCCACTCAGATGACTGCCGCTTCGACTCTGGAGTGTAGTGATGTATCCATGTTTCGTCCATGGTCACGTAACGAAGCAAGAAATCTTTTTTTGTTGCGAGTAAATAGCGATAAACAGCTTTCTGAATCATCGACTCGTTGCTGTTTTTGTTCCATCGAAAGCAATCGCGGCACCCACTTGGAAAAAACCTTTTTCATGCTCAATTTTTCATGAAGGATAGTAAATACACTTCCATATGATATCTGTGTCATCTCAGCAATCTCACGGAGCTTCACTTTACGATCTTTCATTATAATTTTTGTCACTTCACTCACATTTTCCGGTGTAACGGCTTCCACAGGTCTACCCGAGCGTTCCGCGTCATTTGTGTCGGTACGACCACGTTTAAACTCGGCAAACCACCGACAAATCGTTGCTTTTGATGGACAAGAGTCCGGGTAACATTTTTCAATCCATTGTTTCGCTTGCACGGTGTTTTTATCCATTAAAAAACAATGTTTTATCAGAACACGAAACTCTGTTTTTTCCATTTTTTAAACAAACTACAAAACGACTTTACTCCAACCTCGATAACTCAGCTGTTTCTGGTCCGATCGACTTAAAATTTTGACACGTTTCAAGCAAAGGTTAGTACTCTAGAAAGATCTGGTTACTGGTTTACTACGAGCGCCATCTCTGGGTTAGTCTCGGAACTTATTGATCCATGTGTTATATTGTGATGAAAGCTCTATACAATTTATGTTTATAAAAATCTCCCTAAATAAGATGGTTGAAAATTATAATTTATCTATTCAATTCTTCGAATGAGGAAAAGTCCAAATTATGAATAAAATCAGAGCATTAATTCGAAAGTTAGTTTTTTCATTCTTAATATAATTAATCGTTTGCAACAGAGCAAACGTGCAGAGTGATGGAAGTTTATTATACTTTTTTATATAAATTATTATCATTAGCAGTTGTAAATATTACTTAAAAAGTACTTTTACATGTACGAAAACTAGTTAATATTTATTAAAATAGTCCAACTTCTGGGATATCAAAATCAGGAATACCATATAGAAAAAAAAAACCATGAAATGCCTGTGGCAATAATTTTAAACTTCTTTAAGCTGCATAAGTCTAAAAAAAAAACAATTTCTTACTTTTAAGAACCAAAAAATTTTTATACTCAACATTCATAAAACTCTTTTTTTTATTTGTGCTTGTATTTTCTAAATTATTTTTTTAATTACATATTCATAAATAATTTTTAACCTTTAGATACCTCTTATATATATCTCTTGGGAGATATTTAAATACCTCTAAATCATATTCATAAATGATTTAGAGGTATATAAATATCTCCCACTTCTTAGAAGTATTCAAATACCTCCAAAATTCTTTTTTCATAGTATTCATGGATGTAGTAGCTTAATCGCATGAGAATGAAGCAATGAGATACTAAATACCAAAATTTCTGACTTTTCATTATTAAGATTAATTCATGGAATACTGAACAAAATATGAAGCAGCTTTTTTAAACAAATATTAAAGAATAGATTTCTAAAACGAAGCGGCCCCAAGAGACACCACGTAAAAATCCTTCAGTTAATTAAACTTTTATAAAGTCATTCAGCAAATCATTGTTTCTTAGAATTTGATTTTGATATTTCAAATCTATTTGTTTAAATCTGAAATAAGGAAAAGAATAATTTTCTTTAAAAAAAATACGATCCAATAAATTTAACAGCTAACAACTTAGCATTTTAAAATTATCATTTAATGACCTAGAAACTACACAGATAATTGTGACGTATAAAAGCTCTTTTTTCAGACATTCATTTGCTTCTTCCATCTTGTAAAAAAAAGGTTCTTTTTATAAATGACTAGTTTAAGTATCCATTATTAGCACAGATAAGTTTCAAACTCAACAATCTAGCTAGCAAGCATAAAATATATTTAGTGAGAACCCACATCCAACACGATACTTGACAACAAATCCAAAAATTTGTTAGTTTCCTATTGAGGGTGCAAAGTTATGACGTTGGGCTATTCAAGATTTTCTCTTTACTGAACCTCTGGGACTTTTCGGTAATTTTATGCAATTCAAATTATCAAAAAGTTCTTGAGGTTAGTGAAAAGAAAACCGTGAATAGCCCAACATCACAAGGGATATCGTAAGGAAAGCCATGAATGAACAATAAATTACCGTAAAATGTTATTTAAGTGATACACAACAACCACAAACAAAAGAATAACTTAACTTCGACAGTAATGAATAATTATATCACAAAATTATGATTAAATATTGATAAGAAATCTAAAGATTCATAAATCAGTGCAAAGATGTATAAATTTTCAGTGCTGCCAACTATAAACACACAGTTTGGGAAAGTTCTTTCTCGGTATTAGTATTTTTATTACTTTTCATGAACCAGCTTACTTGTTCTCGAAGCACTTTTATCAGCCCTAGTTCCATACTGATTAAACGGCAGCGTGTGACGAAATGAAAGAAGAACACAAAGACCACGTTGCCAAAACTAAAATTTACTTTTTGAAGGAAAATTTTTTGGGGGTTGATATATTGGATAAAGAGTCTCTCGTTGAAAAAACAGCAGAGTTTGACGAAAATAAAAACAGAACTTTCGGACCATGTAGAAGAAGATGACATTTATTTTTTAAAACCATACTTTTTTGGAGAGGATTCATTGGGAAAAGAATTGTAATTTTGCTACAATGAACAAATAATGAAAGAATATAACTATCTCCAAAATAACTCCATCAAATATAAGCGGAAAGAAGAAAAATAGACTATGGATTCAACGTACACCAAGCTATGCGTGTGGAGCTACGGTAAATCATGAAGGCAGGTGACGTAATAAGCGACAGACGTTCAGCCCAGACAAAATCTAGATGAATATTTCTGTTACGTTGTTGTTATTACGTTGAACATTTCTGAATAAATATTCTTTATCAAAAAGAAAAAATAATTATGTTTATTACTCACTTCAGTTTCCGAAAATCTTGTCACTCTTTTCAGTATTAACGTGAGACTACATCTACCTTTTAAATTTACTTAATATCACTACACGGTTCGAGTACACTATATAGAATTTGTATTCCAAGTTCACTTTAATTTAACGTGTTTTTTTTTTAAAAAAAAATATGTTATTCGTAAAAATACGTATTTTAAAGGTAGCTAATTTATTTAAAATTAATTATTATTGTTCATTAATAAATGTATTCAAACACAAAGATTAAAATATAAGAACTCCTGTAATATATTAAATGTACAAAATAGCTCATCTTTTATGAGAATTTTGTTTCAATTTATTCAATGAAACAAATATTTCATTATTGTATACCAGAAGCTAATTGTATTTTATTTAATTAATTCCTGTCATTATTTACCATTTACATATTACATGCGTTTACCTTGGACAACTTTATTATTTTGTATAGTATAGTCAAAAATGAATATTGTTGTAGAAATCATATTCAGAAATAAAAGTTTATTGCTTCATAACCACTGAAATAACGTGTAGAGCGAATGTCTAGGCACACTGAGATTAAATGTATTGAAAGCTTTCTGTAACACTTCAGCGATGCAACAATGCAAAAATCAGTTTACAATTCAGGAAGTATTGGAGGCAAATACTTAATGCAGTGGTTCCCAAAGGGGACTCCCAAGAGTGCAGCGGTCTCTTCACAGAGGCGCAAACTCTCTCTCTTTCTCTCTCTCTCTCTCTCTCTAATCTCTTGCTTGTGATTAATCGTGCTTTTTTAAAGAGTACTGCATCATAAGATAAATTAAGCTTAAAAAGGGACCGTGAGTTGAAAAAAGTAAGAAAAGTCTCTTAAGAAATGCAATGTCAGAAACAAATATAACATTTTGAAACTTTATAAATCGATGAGTTCTGAATTATAATTGAAAAAAAAAAAAAAAAACTAATTTCTCACGAAGTCAAATCACTTGATATCTCGAATTAGAAAGAATTCTATTATCTGTATCCGTTCCATCAAAATAAATTCTATTATCTAATATAATACACATTCAAATAATTCGATATAAAAACCAACGTTTTTATATGGTGGCAAAGTTTATTAGAGAAAATTATTGAAATATTAGTTAAAACTGTTAGTTATTTTTAACTTTAAAATTTACTTAAAAAGAGACATTTGTGAGCGTATTAAAAAATTCATAATACTCATAAAATCAAAACATGCATTTGAAAGTTTGTAAGTCATTCTATTAAAAAAAATGGGAACCAGAATTCAGAAAAAATTATTGTGATAAGACATGGCGCCAATTATTGGAAAATTTCTTTCTTGCGAATGATTACTGACTAAAAGTCAGCAACCTTTACTATCTCGGAGATAGTAAAGGGGAGATAGTATCTCCCCTTTGTGAGTACAAAAGTTTTACGATACCTCATGCGGCGTGGGGAGTGTCCGGTGTTCCCAGAGGGGGAAAGAAATTTTTTCCTCAATCCTAAAAGCACCGAGAGGAAAGAATATTTTGACTTATTAAAATTATTGAAATATTAGTTAAAACTTGTCGCAAACGTCTAAATATTGCATTGTTAGGCGAGTACGAACGATTCCCAAAATTTCAAAGCTCTAGCTTGATGGGAAGTTGGTTAAATTAACGATCGAAAATTTGATGACACACTCACACACACACACCAAGTGAAATTCAGAAAAACGTTTTAATAATAAAATAGATAACAAAATATGGTTAAAGATAATTAGAATGAAGCGTTAATATTAACGTTTGTATAATTATTAAAGGTAAATTACAATAATGCTTATCTACAGAGGGAAGTTTACTTCAAAAGTTATTTTATTCTGAAAAGACTGCATTCCACGTTCTCTGTTTCCGAAGCTATAAAAGTAAAAGACAGGAAAACGGACATATACATCAAAATATTTATATCACTATCCAAAACATTTAAAACGTTTGCTTCTCAAAGAAAGGTCCTTTTATACCTTTATTTCCAGACCTTCACCTCGAGACCCTTCAACCTTTTATTTTGGCATTGATTTTCAATAACTATAGGAGTAGTGATCATAAAAAAAAAAAAAATATCAGCCTGAAAAAGAAGCCTCAAGAATTTCAGGAAATGAAAACTAAAAAGTGCAGCCCAAACATTGCGCTGAATAAGCACAGGACATGAAATGTTTCTATCCCCCCTCCCGACGGCTCTATCGGGATAGAATGGATCTTGAAAAGCTCCGCTGGGGCAAGTAAATATAAATGTAAAATGGATAAATAGCTTTTACGGTTACAAAGAACATGATGATGAATTTGTTCCATACTAAAATATTTATGGAAAACATTAAAATTCGATTCTTTGCTTTTCTCCGGGGCCATGAAAATTTCGATGTAAACGTAAATTTTATGGTAATTGTAGAAATCAGTAGAGAAAACAAAGACTTTGGAGGATTCCAAGAGGAAAAGCAAAGCATAGACTATTTTTCGATACGATGCTATCAAAATTCAAAACAATGTAAAAGGGAGGCGATAATGTTTCTTTTTTTAGTGCTTTGAATAAAAAAGGCTTTTCTTCGCGGTGGAATTTTCGAGTTTTTCTAAAGACGTAGAAAGGGGGAAAATATATAAATAATCAATGGAATGGTAGAGATATTTTTGAACCGCACGTTATATATGGTGGTGAAAAGGGAAAATGTAGTTTGTGTGTTCTCAAAAAGAAATTTCTTTTAGAATTCTTTGATATTGTGATTACATATACATGAAGAAAACTCATTTATTTGAGACGAGAAATCTTTTATCTCCCTAATAAACTAGGTGAACCTTATTAGTATTCAGAAGCTAAAAAAGTTTTTTTCTTTTAAAGTTTTGGATAATTTCCATTATTTGCTGAACTGTTTATACCTTCGTTCTTACAATTACTTCATTAAACCGAATTAATGTTATTCGGCTTAAAGAAGATAAAAATGTAAACAAAACTCATTATTTTAATGAATATATTTAGTTTATTCTTAGACTTGCAAATGGTTGTAATTAAGTTGGTACATTCAATTTTTTAAAGTTAATTAGAGAAATTATAGCAGTTACAAAAGCAAAAAAGCAGAAAAATCAGAAATTTTACGCAAATTTAACTGTACGCATTCAAAATCAAAGGAAATGTTTTAAAACAATTTTTTTTCTACACTAAAAAAATTATTTATTCGGAGATAATTATGCATTTTAACTATTTAAATACAGTTTCCAGTAATTTAATTCTGAAGAATAAATGAATAAATGTTAATACAATTTTAAAACTTGATTATGTAAATGAATAAGGCATCTCTGTGAAAGAATATATCTTTAAAATATTTCATAAAGAGCTTTCTATTTTTTTATAAATTATATTTGTTAATTTCCCCCCCCCCGTATAACTTATTTTATATTGCTTTTGTCTAAATTTAATTTAAATTACAGATGTTGTTAAGTATGTCCTGTTTTTCTGATGAATATACTTCCTTTATTTTATTTATCAATGTACTTAAGGCTCCCATCTACCCGCCATTTTGATTTCATGGACGTAATGTTATTCCTAAGGAATTACGACTTTAATTCTCACATCTTTACTACTCAACCTATATGAATATAATAAAGTGCATCTGAGAGAGCAAAAAATAATGAATGCTTCTGTGAAATTACTTTTTCCCTCCGATTCTTAAAAATATTTAAAAACATTTTTTAAAGACCAGAAAATAAATAAACAAATCATTAAAATAGGGATAAAAATATTTTTAAGAATCGGAGGAAAAAAGTAATTCCACAGAAGCATTCATTATTTTTTGCTCTTTCAGATGCATTTTATTGCATTCAATTAGGCCGAATAGTAAAGATGTGAGAATTCAAGTCGAAATTCCATAGGATTAACATTACGTCCGCGAAATCAAAATGGCGGGTAGACGGGAACCTTATTGTGATTATTTATTAAAGTCGCTCTAGAAAGCAATACGAGGGCTATTGTCAACGGACATCGTAATTTGAACCACGGTCAAATGAAGAGGATGACACCTTAGCTGGCATCTCCCCCTTTAAGCTTCCCCACAACGTTAACGTAAGGACTTGGGACCCCCACAAGATTTAACGTGCATCAGTCTCGTTGCGTAACGGGTCTTTAGTGTCATCCGGGTTAGAATCCAAGATTCGACGAAACAACTCTTCTATGACCACTAAGCTACTGCGGCCGCTATCAATCCTACATAATGAAAACAAGAAAAAACACATGTATACATTATCATTCAAAATCAATACATTTACTATCGTACTAAAAGTTAATCATTCCTTATGACAGATGGAAAACATTTATTTGGAAGTCGATGTGCCTCAGTCTTGTTAGGCCGCGGTAGCCTAGTGGTCATGGTCGCGAGCTCGAGGCCAGCAGTTTTCGTCGAGTAGTGGATTTGAGCCTTTGTGCCACAAAAGACCCGTTGTGTTGCCGAGGCTGATGCACATCAAATCTGTCGGGGCCCAAAGTCCGCCCGCTGGCGAGGAGATAGGAGAGGGGGTACCTGCCCAGTTGTCGTCCTCGTCACTTGACCCAGGTTCAAATGTATGAGGTCTGTGGCAAAACCCTGGTGTTGCTTCTAGTGCGGCTTTAATAAAATCAACCAATCAATCAATCATAATAAGCGAGTTTACGTGATGTGAATCTAAAATTGTACTCAAGTATGTATTTTTATAATGGTGAATAATTTTTTTTTAAATAAAAACTACAATAAATGTAATTTTTTACTTGTTAATTTTAGATATTGCTTCATGAATAAGAAATTATGACAAGAAGTTAATCTAATAAATAGATACGTTATTAATCATTGACAAATAACATATTTTTTGATTTTACAATAATAGAAAATAAATAAAGCAATAATAAAAACGAACTTTAAATCTATTTAAAATAGAACAATTATAAATTAAATGCATAAAATTTAATTCGACATCTTTTTTTTTTTTTTCAGTTTATTGGTTTCTTAATAACTTCACACTTAAAAGCAACACCAGAGGAATTGGTGAGGGATCTTGTTATTTTAAACCACGGTCAAGTAACTAAGACAATATCTGACCTAAGAACCCTATTCTTCTAACTTCCGCACCATACCAGCGAAAGTATTTCGATTTCCGACCGTTTTAGCGAGTATATTCCTCCCTACATGGTGGCCGCGGTAACCTAGTGGTCATGGTTTCGGTTTTCGTTCAGTCGCAGGTTCGAGTCTTGGACGTTAAAAATCTGCTGTGTAGCCGGGGCTGATGCACGTTAAATCTGTCGGAGCCTAAAAACCTCCCATTGGCGTGGTGTGAAAGTTAGGAGAGGGAGTGCTTGCTCAGGTATCGTCTTCGTCACTTGACCGAGGTTCAAAATTACGAGGTCCGTCCCCAATAGCCCTCGTGTTGCTTCTAGTGCGACATCAATAAAAACTAAACTAAACTCCTCCTTTCATAACAGGTATTTCGAGTTATCAGAACTCGAACGTACAACTCCTCTGTTTGTTTGTTTTTAGTTTGCTTAGTGTTTATTAATGTCGCACAAGAAGCAACACGATGGCTATTGGCGATGGACCTCGTAATTTTGAACCTCGATCAAGTGACAAGGACGACACCTGAGCTGGAACCCCGCTCTCCTAACTTCCACACCACGCCAATGGGAGGACTTTGGGCCCTGTCAGATTTAACGTACGTCAGCCCCGGCTACACGGTAGGTCTTTAGCAGCCAAGGCTCGAACCCGCTACTGAACAAAAACAGCCGGCCTTGAATCCGAAACCATGATCACTAGGTCACCACTGCCCTACAACTCTTATGAAACAATGTCAGTTACAAGCACGTAACCTTAAGCATTCGATTATCACACCCACCCTATTATTTAAATATAATTTGTGTATTAAATCTATTGGTGGGAAGATTACCTCGATGGTTCCTCTACTATCAATATATTTGTACGGAAAGGATATTAAAAATAATTTTAAGAAATTTTAAGAGATCTAGCAAAAGTTTACAAAGAAGTGATTTAGCCACCCAAGGAGCGCTTTTTTTACAACGTTTTTATGTATTTCACTTGGTGTGTGTATTATCAAATTTTCGATCGTTAATTTAACCGACTTCCCATCAAGCTAGAGCTCAGAAACTTTGGATATCGCTCTTACTCGCCTAACAATGCAATATTTAGACATTTGCGACAAGTTTTAACATTATTTCAATACTTTTTTTAATAAACTTTGCCACCATATATAAAACTTTGTTTTTAAAAACGTTTGTTTTTATCTCGAATTATTTATTATTATTAATAAGTTATTCAATTAAATATAAGAATTAATATAAACGATGAAATATTGAGAAATGTACAACATTAAACTTTTCCAATATTAAAATTAAAGCAAACGCCAAATTATTGAAATAAATATATTTAAGCTACATGTAATTAAGTTAAAGCAAGCGATAAATTATTAAATGGAATATCATAACAGCTACATGTAATTAAAATTGAAGCAAACGATAATCAATTGAAAAGTGATCTGGTACGCTTAAAGTGATCCACCTGAAACACTAGCCCCTAAAAAAATGGCTGCCTCACAGCTGTCATAAAATTCTGAATAATCTTATTTATTTTCAGTCATAATCTTAATTCCAGTTTCCATGTGATTTAAGGTAATACATAAATCGATAAATAAATAAAATTCTTAATTTTTATATTTGTTTCACTTCAATGAAATAAAAAAATTAGGGGAAATTTATTATGACATATTTTTGAATATGGAATTCATTAGCGGTGAAAGCTGGTATCAGACATATGTTACATATATTTTATTTCAATCCAATAAAAAAAACTCAGGAGAAATTTATTATGAGGTATTTTTGAGAATTGAGTTCGTTTCTGGTGAAGCAGACATCAAAAATATACGCAAAGACAAGATAAATTTTTGAAAAGTGGTCAGGTATGACATTTTTGGGTTAACTAAAACAATAACCCCTTGGATGGCTATTTATGAAACTTCATATACCATTTTTCTGACTAGCACCCAAAACATCGTGTAAAATTACTGTGAGAATTTACAAAAACAAATCTTCAAAAAAAAAAAAAAATGAGGTACTTTTAATTCTTATTTTCACATTTCTTATCAAGCGAATCTCAGGAAAATTGGTTTCAATGTTAACACTCAAAGAGTGAGTTAGAGAGTTAATTGGTTAATTAACTTGTGACGTTTTGTTAGACGCTATTTTCCCTTCTACTAATCATGAGGAATTTTCTATTTAAATTGTTTAAAATAAAAACTCGTCCCAATAAATGGGAATGGGATTCATGCAGATTAAA
This sequence comes from Nephila pilipes, assembly GCA_019974015.1. Classification (NCBI taxonomy): domain Eukaryota; kingdom Metazoa; phylum Arthropoda; class Arachnida; order Araneae; family Nephilidae; genus Nephila; species Nephila pilipes. The sequence continues at coordinate 76,169 of BMAW01095891.1, forward strand.
TGGAAATTATGAAATGCAATGAGCAAATTAAATAAATTATATTCATAAGCAGTGATGAAATAAATAAGAAGAAGCTAGAAAATGGGAATTTACTTGGTACGTGAACTAGTGAAAGTGAGACGCCTGAACCAAGACTTCACTTATCTAAGTAACCTACATAAACTTGGAGAAAGGTTCCAAGATTGATTGCTAAGTTACTGTTTATTTACTCGCTTGAACTCGAGTGAGTTGGTCGAGGTCCCAAATCATTCCATTGGCGTGGTATTTAAGCTTGGAGAGGGAGGTTCCAGCTCGGGTGTCGTCATCGTTACTTGACCGAGGTTCAAAATTACGAGGTTTGTCACCAATAGCTCTCGTGTTGCTTCTCAGTACGACGTTAATAAACAATCCCAAACTCTTCATTTGACTTTGTAATTTAGTGACTATATTAGACTTATAACAGAGAGTGAATCAGCGGATGTTAGAAATTTAAGGTAATTAATTAACTTCTATTACAAAAAAACTATTATTTTAATCATTTTTTTTTTTTTTTTTTTACAAAATTAGATGAAGTATGACCTATATTGCATTGTTTTAAATTTCAATCAAATCCGATTGTTAATTCTAGAAATATTTGGAAAATATTGTTAGAGGGCGATATACAAAATAACTTCTTCGCAAACGATTCATAATGTTTCTCCCTTTTCTTAAAATTGAGTGGTGATTGGATCGAAAACCAAGATTTTTAATCTTGTACAAATCTCCACGACCATAATTTCGAAATTTAGTACTTACTGTACTATCGCTAGGAATCGCAAGGAATTTTGCATTAAAGGGTCTTGTGATATGAAAAACCCAATTACATACGAATGAAGGCAAGTTGGTATTATCGTTGCGTGCTGCCATCTGTTAAGCGGTGTCAAAACAAATGAGACGCATATTGATAGGTTAGTTTTGCTATGGCTGCCAGTTGCTGTCGAAATAAAATTTAATTGTTGCCTCTCGAGTTTCAGTCACCATTTTGCGTCGAATCGTCACCACCTATGAGACCTGGATTCAACATTATACACTTTAAACAAAAAAAACAAGGAGATAATGGGTTGCTTATAAGGAATTTGCTCCAAAGGAAACCAAGATAGTTTCACGGGCTGAAAAAGTTCTGGTGACTAGTTCTTCGGAAATGAAAGTTTCATACTCATGAACTTCAGAGAGCAATACTTCCATTCCCATTCCTAAAACTTCATTTTCTATGCTTATAACCTCATTTTCATTCCTTGTGCGTTCAATATATAAAAAAGGAGCCGCGGTAGCCTAGTGGTTAAGGTCTCGGACTAGCGACCGGCTGTTTTCCTCCCATTGGCGTGGTGTGGATGTTAGGAGAGGGGGGTGCCAGCTCAGGTGTCGTCCTCGTCACTTGACCGTGGCTCAAAATTACGAAGTCCGTCGCCAATAACCCTCGTGTTGCTTCTAGTGCGACGTTAATAAAAACTAAATCAATATATAAAAAGCAACAAACTTAAATTTTCCTTTTCAAGTTTTCAATAACTTAAAATTATATTTTTTTACTGCTCTGTTTATTTTTCAGTAATATTTAATACATTTACTGAATCGTAAAAGGAATAAATCACTTATTTTTATTATTATTGAAATTTTTTGGCTTTAAAAGAAACTATTGGTTTAAAATTTCAAATTAATCTACTGTCATCTAGATCAGAAGAGGGATTTAAATAAGTAAATGACCTATTCAGTCAGGTAACGGCCGTTTTAATTGATATAAAAAGTATTCACCGAAATGCGTGATTATCATTTAATACAGTTAATATTAAAATAAGAACAGTGAAAAAATACAAAAAAATTACTTTATGTAATAGAGAAAAGAGTTTAGCTTTGAATTGTTGATGAAAAATATTAATAATGCGTGACAAAACAGTCAAAATTTTATTTTAGTATATTTATATTTTTCTGTTTGATCGACTCCTTCCTTCGCTTTTAGGGCCGCGGTAGCCTAGTGGTCAAGGTCGTGGATAGCGGCTGGCGGGTTCCGTTCAGTCGCGGGTTCGATCCTTGGCCACCAAAGACCCGCCGTGTAGCCGGGGCTGATGCACGTTAAATCTGTTCGGGGCCCAAAGTCCTCCCGTTGGCGTGGTGTGGATGTTAGGAGAGGGGGTGCCAGCTCAGGTGTCGTCCTCGTCACTTGACCGTGGTTCAAAATTACGAGGTCCGTCGCCAATAGCCCTCGTGTTGCTTCTAGTGCGACGTTAATATTAACTAAATTAAACCTTCCTTCGCTCTTAATTTTTTTATTCGAGTTATCAACGGTTATGTGGATTTTTCCTTAACAATTTTTTTTTCACTACAGGTGCAGGATTCTATTCATTTCGCTTAATAATTATTTTGTTTGATGTATTAAAAACATATCTCTGACAACTTTTTATTTGAGTTCATGTTTTTGGATATTCTTCCTCTTTATTCTCGATTGTTTTTTTTTTTTTTTAGAAATATATTCTTTTTAATCTATGCTTTTTATGTTGAAATTTAAATAAAATGCTAGATTAAAAAAATACAGTACTTTATCGAAAATATAGCGAGTTTTATGAAGTGAATAAATAAATATTGCAAGCAAAATTCCTTTAATTCTTTAATCTGTAGGGGGAAAAAAAGAACATTGATCGCAAGAACAGCTAAAAATACCCTGCTACTGATATATACTTTAAAAAAATAATAATAAGTTCAAATTTCTGATTCCCGCATTAGGACACCTTCTTTAAAGAGAACTCTGATTGCATGCATCTTTTAAAACGTTTTCCTGAATTTCACATTTCACTTGGTGGGTGGGTGTGGGTGTCATCAAATTTTCGATCGTTAATTTAACCAACTTCCCATCAAGCTAGAACTCTGAAACCTTGGGAATCGTTCTCACTCGCCTAACAATGCGATATTTAGACATTTGCGACAAGCTTTAGCTAGTATTTTCTTTAATAATGCAGTTTATCCCAACCACTTGGCGCGATTTCAAAAATTGGCACCAAACTTGGCGATTTTTTTTGCTTGGCTGAACGTTAAGTCCGTAAAACGGACCAGGGTAGCCACATTTGGCAAAATACTGCCAAATAATTCTTGTCGCCAAGAGTGATTGGGTTAAACTGCATTCCAACCATTTAATTTACCAGATGAATTAATTAATTTTAGTTACTTTTAACGTTTTTATGTATTTCACTTGGTGTGTGTTTGTGTGTGTGAGTGTGTGTGTGTATCAGTGTGTCATAAAATTTTCTATCGTTAAATTAACCAACTTCCCATCAAGCTAGAGCTCTGAAATTTCGGGAACCGTTCTTACTTGCCTAACAATGCAATATGTAGATATTTGCGTCCAGTTTTAACTAATATTTCAATAATTTTTCTTAATAAACTTTGCCATTATATAAAAACGTTGTTTTTAAAAACGTTGGTTTTTATCTCGAATTATTTAATATATATTCGATTTACCGAGAACTTAACAATACTCATATAATGGTTTTGTGATCTGATGCTAACCGCTAAGTTTCGTCACTAATCTGTTGCCCATCAAATGCGCAGTGCTGCATGTTTGAATAGCACAAAAAGGGATGGAATGTTGCAAATGAGGTTAAATACTTTATTAAAAACTGTTTTGTATCAGCAAAATAAAGCAGCAATTTGCTACTTTCAAAGGAAGCTTTGAATTTGAAATAACATATATTTCTTATACAGTAATATTTTTTACAACTCTTCAAATGTGAATCATAGTATTTAAACAACTAGAAAGACACCCAATTGCAATAGTATTGTTCAAAAAGTACCCTTATTCCGAATGGAAAGTGGCCGCGGTAGCCTGGTGGTCATGGCTTCGGATTCGTGGCCGGCGGTTTTCATTCAGTCGCGGGTTCGATCCTTGGCTACCAAAGACCCGCCGTGTAGCCGGCGCTGATGCATTAAATCGGTGTGGAAGTTAGGAGAGAGGGTGCCAGCTCAGGTGTCATCCTCGTCACTTGACCATGATTCAAAATTGCGAGGTCCGTCGCAAATAGCCCTCGTGTTGCTTCTAGAGCGACGTTAATAAAAAGTAAATTAAAAAAAAACTCCGAATGGAAAATTTGGTTTGATGAATGTGAAATGCGAATTGAAAACTCACTGTAGTGTTGTCCTTTGATAAGTTTTCTTTTTTCTAAAAAGTCCACGAGTATGAAGGAGTATGACAAGAAAGGATGCCTGTTCAGACGTTGTCCTCGTCAATTGATCGAGGTTCAAAATTCTCCAAACAGTCTCCAATTGCCCTCGTCATCCCTTTGATTGCAGCTAACCAATCCTTCGAACCAACCCATTCCTTTAATTGTTATTGGGTTTCCAGTGATGAAAAAATCTGCTCTCATCAACATTGAAGACTGGATGCGACAGCAATCTAATTTTGCATTAGTAACAAATTGCACCAAAATCAAAGCTAACCTATGAATCAGTGTCAAATTTGTTTTGACGTCTCTCAACGGGTTGGTTTGGTTGGTTTTATTCACGTCGTACGTGAAGCAACACGAGGACTATTGGTGATGAACCTCGTTATTTTAGAACTCGGTCAAGTGACGAGGATGACACCTGAACTGGCACTCACCTCTCCTAACTTCCACACTAGGTCAAAGGGAGGACTTTGGACCTAAACAGATTTAACTTGCATCATCCCCGGCTATATGGCGGGTCTTTAGAAGTATCAAGGCTCGAACCTACGACTTGTTAAAAACCGCTGACCGCGAGTCTGCGATCATGACCACTAGGCAACCACGACCCCTTAAAAGATGTCATTACATAAGTATAACACCAACTTGCCTTAACAACGCCATCTGTCGACAAAAGATGAGTGCTTTTCGGACCACCAAGTGAAATTCACTCTTGGTCTAAATGGAAAAATATAACAAAACAATAAAAATGAATTTCAATTACAACCATATTTCATAGGTAATAGCCTTTTTCATTATGTAATTAGACTAATCTCTCTCTCTCTCTCTCTCTCTCTCAAATTTAAAAACGGTATAATGCTCGTGGGATTTATTAAAATTCCATGTAACTCATATAATTTGAGCTGCAGAATTATTTTAAATTTCCCCACTTGTCTTAACTTTCTTTATGAATCTTACCTTTCCATTACCCTACTTCAGGCTCTTTTTTAGTATTAAATTTGATGACATTTCTACAATTTTTCACAATATAACTTTCATGCTTCCTGAATTCAAAATTAAGCTTCGTTTTCTCTGTAAAGATGAAGACTCTTTTGTTATGAAAATGTAAGGTTATTTGAAAGCGTTCCAGAAAATCTACTTCAAGCAAGTGCGGGGGTTGTAAAATCGCTTTTAAATAATATTTTTACAACCTCTAGTTCTCATAAAGAGAGATAAGTGATTTCAAAGTAAAAATCAATATCTTCACATTCATTTTCAATCACGTATCATTAATTCCATTGATTTTTCAATAACTACCTCTTACTATTAATATAGTTTTTATTTTAGTGTTCTTATATGTAGTGGAACTAACACGCACCATCTTTTAACACGCTATTGTTAAATTAATCCCCTTTATATTCTTACTGAAATGTTCATCATTTTCTCTTTTCCCAAAACTACTTCTTCAAATTTCTTTTATATATATAATTGTACATTTTGAGATTTAATCATAATATCTCCAGTAGTACACCTAAATAAATAATTTAAATTGACTTTTAATGCTCAGTACAACCCCCGACTGTATTTTAACAATAGATTTTAATCGCCAAATTCTTACAGAAATTATTAATTCGTGTGTATAATGCCTAATTGATATATAATAATCAGCGCCTAGCTCAGTTAATAATTGCTATCCGAGTTTCATTATATTAAGAAATTTAGAGTTACACAACTTAAGTTAATGATTTAGAAATAAAAAGAAACATTTCAACATTTAAGAATATAAAAAGGAGTTCAAAGTAAACTTTATTAGATTGAAAATCATATATAATGAGAAGTATAAAAATGTCTGTGTAATAAGTTATACATTTAATACTTTTATTGTCAGTAGCGTCCATTTTAGTTTCAATTATTTAGCAGTTTTTATTTTTTCCATGGTTTTTATTTTTTCCAAATTTGTATAAAATATCAAGCTAAACTGATGTTTATTACGTATTCCCGTATTTCAAAGATTAATGATTTATCAATAATCAAAAGATTATTAATTCATCAAAAGTTCATTTTACAAACGTTGCTATTAAAAAAAATTCTTTAGTATTTGTGTATTTTAGTAATCTGTGTTACAAAATCTGTTTAAAAACTCCTTTTTCTCAAAATAAAAATAATAATAATAATAAACAATGTACTTCAAGTTCTATATGACAAATATAAAATGACAAAATACCACTCAATCCCTATAAAACGCTCAATAAACTCCAAAATCATGGAATTTTTTTTTAACCAAACGGTTGCAAAAGACAGCAATTTTCATGGAATAATTCTGTCTCAAAAATGGAGGATTTGGCTACTGTAATCAGTTTAAAGAAAATATCTGATAAGAACAAGATTAAGCAAATGCTCCGATAACTCTCTTTTATCGTTATCTCTTACGAAATGCCGGCTCATCTCCTCGGTATTCTCTTTCAGATAGTAACAGCATAAGTTGTGTACCAGAATTCATCATTCCTTATCTTAACACGAGCTTTACACAATACTGTTGATACCACTTTACCTGTTTGGCGCATATTTGCTGAAACTCTCAAAAATAGTATAACAAATCAATTTGACAATGAAGAAACTCGTACTTGACATTTAACTGCATTGAAATATTACATGAGTGTGCGTGTATGTACGTTTGTGTGTGTATACGTGGGCCTCCACTATAATATTGATAACTACTACGTATCTTTCATTTTTTTTTTTTTTTTATCTTAATCGTAATGTGTTCCATCTTTTTCTTTCAAAAAGTGCTATTCGAATCATCAAATCCCAATTTTGATAAAAGTGAAAGTTTTCTTTCTTATTATTCATTTCTTATTTTTATTTTGTTTTATCAATTCATTTCTTATTTTTATTCAATCATTACCATTGAAACACATAAAATAATTTTAAAAATATTTCGTCTATATTTAAGTTTTCAGCAGCTCAAATTAATTTGGCTCCTGATCCCCATTTTTAATTACACGAAAGATATTTTTTCTCCTTATGTAGAAGGACAGTTGAAATAAAATAAGTTTTCATCAATGAAACATATTTTTAAAAAATTATAGTATATCCTCAAAACTGTAAGTTGAATCATTTTGCTTAATTTAATTTTTTACATTTTTTATTTAATAATCCGATATTCAGTCATTCTAAATCTATATTCGGAAAAATTAAAAAAATTAGTAATTAATTCATTTAAAGAATATTTTATTCAGTAACGGGCTTCTTACTGAATAAAATATTCTTTATTCAGAAAGAAGCCCATTACTGAATAAAATATTTATTGAAAGAAATGAGCTTGTTTGAAATGTTTGAAAGAAATGAAATGTTTCCAAAATTTATAGTATCTGCGCTAAAACACTTCCTATGGCTGAAGGTTTTATGTATCAGCTCCTTTGGAATGTATCTTAATTTCTTTGAATTTTTTGTAAGTAATGTTTCGCATTACTTTTATTGCTGTTTTTTTTTTTTTTTTTTCCCCAATTTTTTTGGGTCATCACTTTTTGTTCTTTTATTTTTAATTTTTGCACTGTTTTTGTACTTTGGATCTTTCCATATCAGTCTACCGAGTTGCAAAGATAGAAATGTGGCACCTTCGACTACATTCGAGTGCAGAATTAAGAGAACTTGTAAAATGTGTCTATTTTTACAAAAATTATTGAACCAGAGATATTAATTATGCCGCTGATGAATTATGCAAATATTCAAAGTTGAATACGTTAGTGTACACGTGCGTGTCAGCGAAACTGTGACTGTGGAGGGGATATAAGCCCTCAAAAGGTTGTCGACGTTTTGTATGCTCGTACTTCTCCACGACATTTGCCATGTTTCTTATACGAATTGGTTAATTTTTATAAGATATCAGGTAAAATAAGTAGCACGAATGTACGGATGACAGAATCAAAATGAGAATTGTCGGTAGATTAGAGACAGGTCAATCACAGGCGCGTGTAGTACAAAGCTCAGTGTAATGCCTAGTGTCGTCTGTAATTTGTGGAAACAGATTCAGAACGCTGGATCTATATCGATACATAAACACGATCGTAAAAGATCCACAAATGACGAATGAGGATCCCTATCTGGCACTTTCAACGAGGCGACGCAGGATTCATACAGCTTCACTGTTCTAACCGGAGTTGTTTGCTGCCACGAGAATCCGAATTTCACTGTCTACAGTTGCTCGAAAGCTTCATGAAAAAGGGCTGTATGCTAGAAGACCCGTTGTCAGTGTTCCGTTCAAAGCAGCACATAAGAGAGAGAGAGCACACTTAGCATTGGGCAGACAACATTCTCTTTGCTCCAGAATTCAGTGGAATACCCTCCTTTTCACAGATGTGTCGAGATTCAGCGACAGACATTTATTTTTGGCGTACCTATATTAGGAGAGAGCCTGGAATACGATACCATCTCTCCCTCGTCAGAGAAAATGAAGATTAAGGTGATGGAGGTGTAATGGTTTGGCCAGACATTATGTTGGACGGCCCCACACTCCTGTATGTGATTGACAAAGACTTCCTGAATGCTTTCAGTTATAAAGAGAAGATAAAAGAATCCTCTGTTTGACTTTTCATGGTGTAACAGGTCAATTGAAAAGTTCCCGGCCTAACATAGTAAAACACATTTTTTTGGCAAAATCAGTTTTTTTTATTCAACATAATTCCCTTCAAGGGTGATACACTGATTATAGCAACCCTCCAACTTTTCGATACCATTTTTGTAGCACGATTTGTCCTTTGCTTCAAAATAGGCCTAAGTTTCGGCGATCACCTCTTCATTCGACGAAAATTTTTTCCCAGCGAGCATTCTTTTGAGATCTGAGAACAGAAAATAGTCGCTGGGGACCAGATCTGGAGAATACGGTGGATGAGGAAGGAATTCGAAGCCCAATTCATGGATTTTTGCCATCGTTTTCACTGACACGGTGCATTGTCTTGGTGAAGCAGCACTTTCTTTTTCTTCAAATGTGGCCGTTTTTCGGCGATTTCGTCCTTCAAACGGTCCAATAACGCTATGTAATAGTCGCTGTTGATGGTCCTTCTTTTTTTAAGGTAGTCAATGAAAATTATTCCATGCGCATCCCAAAATACAGACGCCATAACCTTGCCAGTCGACCGTTGCGTTTTCCCACGCTTTGGAGCGGGTTCATCGAGTGCAGTCCACTCGGATGACTGTCGATTGGACTTCGGAGTGAAATGATGGAGCCATGTTTCATCCATTGTCACATATCGACGCAAAAACTCTGGTTTATTACGCTTGATCATCTTCAAACACTGCTCCGAATCATCAACTCGTCGTTGTTTTTGGTCAAAAGTGAGCTCGCGTGGCACCCACTTTGCACAGAGCTTTCTCATACCCAAATATTCGTGAATGATATGATGTACACGTTCAGTTGATATCTTTAGAGTGTTTGCTATTTCATTCAATTTCAATTGACGGTCATTCAAAATCATTTTGTGGATTTTTTTAATGTTTTCGTCGGTAACAACCTCTTTTGGGCGTCCACTGCGTTCACCGTCTTCGGTGCTCATTTCACCACGTCTAAGCTTAGCATACCAATCCTTGATGGTTGATTTTCTTGGGGCAGTGTCCGGAAACTCGGCATCAAGCCAAGTTTTTGCTTCAATTGTATTTTTTCCCTTCAAAAAGCAATATTTTATCAACACGCGAAATTCCCTTTTATCCATTTTTTTCACAATAACAAAAGTTGCTTCACTCAAAATGCTATAATTCACAAACTAATGATCCGACAGCTGTCAAATTTATACACGCATCTTTTGAGGGTTAGGGCTAACTAAAAAACATATGGATTTAATTCTAGTAGTGCCATCTATGTGCCAGGCCGGGGACTTTTCAATTGACCTGTTATTTGGTCATGGGTTTCTGTTAATGGATGACAACGCTCGTCCACATACGTCTCAGCTAGTCAACGATTACCTGAAAAAAAAGGATATTCACCATATGGATTGACCAGCAACATTTCTTGACCTCAATCATTTAAAACATGTCTGCAATATCCTCGGGTGTGCAAACGCATCTCGCCATCTCCCTCTGAGAACTCTTTTTATTCTTTAAACTAATTCTATTTTGTTTTTGTTTTTTGTTTCTTCAAACACATCGCGGGTACAAAAGGGCAATCAATAACATTAATGTCATACATAGCTCTCGTTTTCTTGAGGATCTTGCTGGTTCAAAAATCCAATATTTAAATAACTTCATTAAACATTTTTATCGAATGGAATATGAGAGCAAGATGCGTTACGAATAGAGAACACAAAGGGACATCGTCAATGAAAATAAAATGTACCTAATTTGCAATTCCTTTTGCAGATTGTAATATTTTTTTACAAAATTCTTACATATAAATTTGAATGTTTGTTTGCCTGTCTGTTCTGCAAATCTATGACGTTGATCGTATAACTCCAAATTTTGTATGGACGGAGTTGTAATATTCGTGCACAAAAAAAAATTTCGAATTTATTTTTAGTGAATTTTTTTTAAATACACTTTTTCTCCCTTTTCACCATCAACATATGGCAGCAATATCTGTGTAACATAACTTCTATTTTTTTCCCCTCATATCTGTTTGCTTATCTTACTTTCTTTTTGAATTTATTTTCTTGAAATAAATTATTTTTATTTTTTAATAATTTTTTTCCGTGTTTTTCATATTTTTCTCAATTAATAATGTAGGAGCGATATTTTTGTTTACTTTACGGACTAGTTCTTGAACGAAATATTACAAACTTGTACCGTCACAAATATACATGCACCGTCAGGCGTGTAAATTGATTAACCGATTTTGGTGAATTTAAAAAAAATTAATTAAAAAGCGACAATTTTGAATTTTTTTAAGAAATTTTAATCGTTTTATCTTGAAATCTATCGATCCAAATGAAACGGTAATCCTCCCGTAAATGGAATGAATATTTAGCCCTTTAAAAAACGATATCAGGGTGAAATATTAATTAATGGGATTTTATTCAAATCTTTAACTGCACAACCGGTGAGCGAATTTTTACTTTCTTTCTTTGTTCTTGCTTAATATTTCCGCTCCTCTAAACATAGCTCTGAAGCTTATTACGTCACATTCTATGCATGTTTTGGATTGTTTATTTTTCTTCATAAATTCTTTTGGAGTTTATTATATTTATTCAATTATTCGTTCCTCATTAAAAAATTGTACCAAAATACCTTCATAAAATTTTGATTGCTTTTTACGTGTGTTAATTATATATTTTTGCTATCATAACTCCTTAAAAATATTTTATGTTTGTTAGCTGGATTGTTGAGTTTTTAAATTTACCCGGGTGAAGAAATTAAATGTAAAGTTCACTGTTATTGAATGTCAATTTCTGTTTTAAACTTGTGACGCCCGCCCGACCCGGGCTTCATCACGTGTCATCACTAGATTCAATTATTAAACACTACGACACAAATAATAAAAGAGTCACCAGAACAATCTTTAAGTAATTTATTAACATATATTTACTATGACAACAACTCCCTATGCTCTCCCGGGTAATATTTCTATTAGCCTCAAATTAACCCACCAATAGTAATCTAACAGACTCTTACCTTTAATCCTTCCTCGACTGCAACTCAGACTCTGGATCAACTGTTGAGAACAACAGCAAAATGACGTCTTATAACAATATTTAATCTAACCCTTTAATTCAATCAGCTTATCTATAGCTTCAGCTTCATTTCTCCTACAGCCTCTCTACTCCTTCAGCCTCTCTTTCCACTTTCAGTCGGAGTTTATATATTTCCTAACTCACCCACTTCACTTCATTTCTAACTGCTTTACATAATAACTTTACGTATCACGTTTCATTTTTGGTTGGGCAAAGGTTGTTTAGCGAAAGCAATCAATCTCAATTAAAAGTCCCCAAGGTTAGTGAAGAGAAACCGCGAATAGCCCAATCTCACAAACTTATAATAACATTTCATCATTAGTAACATTCATTTATTGCAGCTTCATTAAAAAAATTAATAACTGTTATTACATAAACTCAATTTTTTTTGTAAAAAATTAAATATTTTTAAAATATGAAAGCCTTAAAAAATTTCTTTAATTATTGATTGCTAGCTTTTCCCCCATTGATTTTAAATTTATGTCTCTCATTTGCTTAATTTATTTACAAGATCCTTTTTCTTTTGAGGCTAATTTGGGGTTCATTTAGTTACCAAAGGTATTATTTAAAAATTGATCCACATAAAGAAAAAAGAAAGAAAGAAAAATCTTTTTTTTATCCTTCTCTGGATTATTACATTTTTTCATTTAACTCATACGAAGAACGGGTATACCTGCTAATATTTTTTTAAATGTCATGTATTGTAACATGAAAAGAAATAAAAAGTCTACCTTTGTATAGCACTTGATATGGGTGGCGTTACAAACATACTCTCTATTCTCGTCCCGCGAAAAAAAAGGGCCTAAAAATAAAATTAATTTTATCTAACAAGCTAAATAATTTTTTTTCCTTCAATGAATTTCATTACCAAAAACATTTTAATATACCAATAGTAGGGGAAAAAATGATTTATCAAGGGTTAAACTGCCGGGGCGAAAGATCACATTTTAAAAGACATTGTGCTAAAGTATGAGGTGTGTCAATTAATTAATGAGACTGACGGTTTAAAACATAGTACTTTGATTCCGTATATGTTTACTTATTATCACCTTCAGTATATACCTTTTCTTTATCCTTACAATGCTCAATGCGAATTTCCCATTGTTCGAAATGGCACTGGACGTGTTCTTCTGTCAGCTCTTTCAGCACGCGTGCAGTTTCTCTTTCAAAGCTTTAACTGACTCAAATCTTGTTCTTTTTAATGCAGATTTCACCTTAGGAAATAGATAGAAGTCGCATGGCGATAGATCCGGTGAATAGTGGATGGTATAACACTGGGATATTGCACTCGGTTTAAAAACCTCTTGACAGACAATGTGAAATGAGCCGGCGCAAACTTGGTGGAAAAATTTGCCGTATGAATTCCTTGTCAATTTTAACAGTCTCAGCAATCTCACAAATACAGATCGAACCAGATTACAGATATTTTCGATATTGTCATCGTTGTTGTTTTTTTATATTGAAGGACGACCCTTGCGTGAATCATCTTCAACGTCTTCTCGGCCATCTAGAAAATGTTTAAACCACTTCAAAATACATGCACGTAATAAGCATTCACTGTCATACACTTCTTTCAATAAACTATAAGTTTCAGTAGCTGTTTTTCCAAGTTTCATGTGAAATTTCACAACAGTTCATTGTCCATTTATCATTTTTCTGGCGAAGCAACAAAAAAAATAACTGCAATGCGAACGAAGGCTATGGCTATACGGGTTTGTTTATTGATGCGAGAAGCACTGCATTCAAAAGCGAAGGCTTCACGCTAAACAGCTGTCGGTCCCTGGTGTTTAGCGCATGCATACTTCTTCTATAGCAGCTTCAGTTTCGTTATTTGATTGCGACACCTCGTAACATTTCGTAGGTTACACTGTCTAATTGGTAATAACACAGAGGAAAATGAATTTGAGCAAGTTTTTTAAGTTTGTAACTTTCTTACTAATGTAATATGTGGATTCTGTTAAAAAGATTTAATATGTTTAAGAAATCTTTTAAAGTAGCTTTACTATTTTCCTACCACGATCCATTCATTATATATCAGGGATCAAAAGGTTTATTAACAGCTTAATACATATTATTGATTTAATTTGATTTATCAGTTGACTCCTGTTTGTTTTCATTCTAGTCTCCGATTTCATTTGAAACTATTAACTCTTTCAATATTTTTGATCATGCATTTCTAAAAAGAATTGCTTTTTTCGCATAGACGAAACAATGTTTTTGTATAAACAATCCAAACGAGATTGACTAATTTCATTAATTATTTTATATTTTCTAAATTTGTGCGTATTTCATTAAATTAATTTCAGCAAAACATTTTTTAACCAAAATCATAATAGTACCTTCAGAATATCCTTTGCTAAATGCAAAAAAACAAATTTTTGTATCATAAAAAGAAAATATTTTTAATGAAACTTTTTGTGCTAATGTTAAATAAAAAAAATTTATTAAAATTTATTTAATAATAATAATAATAATAATAAAAAGAATAATATGGTATAAAACTGTATTGGTATAAAAAAGCAAATTCAAATAGCTTCTCTGATGAATAATAATATGAGCAAAACAATACGTGATGAAAGGAGCGAACAGCATAAACATTTATTTTTAACGTAATGGGATTTTTATATTTTACTTATTTTTGAAATTTTTTTTAAAGAGTAAGATATTTTAAAATATTAATCAATAAAGCTTGCATTTAAAAATTAATAATGTAATTATTTTAAATTATTTGAATAAGAGTGTTATACCAAACAGTAATCTAAGTTTTTCCCTTCCAAAATTTTATTTTCATTTGGTAATAATACAATTACTAAATTAAAAACTGAATCTTCATTATTATTTTTTTTTTTTCAAATAATCATTAATCCTCTGGAAAATTCTTAAGAATAAAATCTTTTCGTCAAATCGGCATATTTTTCAAATCATAATCTTATCTAGAATGATAAATTTCATTGGCCAAGAAGATATTCTGTCAGCGTAATTGAAAAGCGATAACTTTTAGATAAGTCGAAATTTTTATTGTAGCTATTTTGAAGGTCATGACACGTGCTTTCTACAGATAATTTTCCAACTTATGTGTAAGGATATGGAGTTTGCCGCTAAATTGTCAATGAAAATTAATTTTGTTTCTTGTTTTTTAATGTCGATGCCTTGAAGTAAAAATTTGAATTTTTAATCATTAAAAATCCAATTGGTTACATCAAATATCAGGTGCAACATTTTCTTTTTCTTAGAAACAGGCACGAAACACTGAAAAAATTGTAATGGAGCATTTCTATTTTTACCCACTTCTTCTTTCATAATCTTATTTTATGTCAAATGACATGAATTTAGTTTTCAAGTAAACCGATTCTAAACATTCAGCAGTTATATATAATATCTATATTAACGAAAAAATGCTGCTCTGAACTAAATTATGATGTGACAAAAATGAATTTTAGAATTTCATTAACAACAAATAACTGTGAAATTTCTCTGAAAATATTTGCACTCACTACTTATTCAAGGTAACTTTGATAAAGAGATCTATAATAAGAAACATAACACTAAATGTCATACATTATAAGCATTAAAAATGTACATGAATAATTCAAACTAGGAATAATTCCAGGCGAGTATACATTTATAGATGAATATCAACTATGCAATCAGAATACAGATTTCATATGATATTTATAGCTATGAAATTTAGAAGCTCCTTATCCTTATTCAAGTTTTTTGTACATTTTCTTGATATATATTTAAAATAAATGTCTGTTTATTGCCATTGTATGGTAGAAGTTGAATTTCTCACAACTTTTTAATATGTTTATTACTGAAAGTTTTTTTTAGTTAGTTAATTGCGATTTAATGAAATGAATGATAAAAAAGGAATAAATCAATGAATTAGATCACTAATAAATAACCAAAATTTTTCATTAATTTTTAAGGAAATCAAAAAAGCAGTTTGAAAGAAAATAACAAGTATTGAAACAGTAATTAAATTTTGTTTCACTTACCATCAAAACGTAGTTCACTTTTTGAAATTAATTTTAGCAATGAAATCTTAATCTGCTTTTTAGTCATAGAATGTTCACCAATAGAAAGTTTATAAAAACAAAAATAATTAATATTTATTTCTCAAATTCAGTTTTTATATGATTGTTGAAACCTTTTTACTGAAGTTAAAGCAAAAGCAAAGCAACGACATTTTAATTTTGTGCGTAATAAAGATCTTCGTAATAACAGAGCTCATTTTTAATTCCGTTTCCTTGTATGGGAATGTGTTTTTCTTTTAAGTACTTTGAACTTTTTTTTTGACAGAAAAATAAAAGCAAAGCAATTTCGCAATCTTTAAATTATTAAGCATTCGCCATGCATGTTACACATTCTATACTTCATTAAACTAAAATTTTTAACTACAATAGTCATTCACTTAGTTTGAATGCAAGCAAAAAGTAAAATAATAATAATAATTAATTTTCTTATTCCAAAAATATCTTTCACTTTTTCTTAAAAATTATTTTGTTCTTAAGACTCACCACAAGAATTTTTTTCTTGACATGCTTTTTCTCAAGTAAAATACTGTAGTAATCAAAAAGAGTGCAAAAAAGTTGTTTATAAAGTACAAAACAAAAGTATAAGATAATGATTTGCATATATTTGTTTGTTTGTCCTTCAGCATCGATATTTTTTTTTAATTTTCCATGAAGAAAACTTTTTTCTTGTATGAAACTGTTTTGCATATGGATATGGAAAATTATTTTGAGTTTGCTAGCAAATGTTTGTTAAAACTATTAAAATAAAGATAATTAAAACAGTTTTATTTGAAAAGTAATAAATATTTGTCAGATTGCTTTAGATTGGGCTATTTTGACACTGATTTGCGCATGAGTATACACTGCGGGTTTCTGGCAATATTCCAGAAATTAATTTATACCAAATAAGTACAGAAGAAAAACAAAATCCCATTTCACTTTAAGAGTTTGAGCAACCTTATCAGCCGTACCGATAACAATAGAATTGTTGCAAAAATACTGGTGGCAACAATACAAGAGCAGCCGCTTCATTAATACAAGTGGTTTTTAACTTTCGTTGTTATCGCGCGTCGTGATTGGATAAGATGTCAGCATACGCGAATTTTGTTATCTGTATGCGGCGGACGATAAGGCTATATAGTTCACGTGTGACTCCAAGCACATTTATAAGTTTTTATTTCTCACTTACTTACCCATCTCCCTGTTATTAATACGTTTTTGCAAAATGTCCAAGAATACGGCTTTGGAAACCGTCGATGGGCTGTCAGCTCAGGAACTTTTCGGCTCTGGAGATGGGTTGACTTATAAGTAATTACAAAATTTTTAACTACAAAAATAGATATTTATAATTACCTTGAATTAAACTTTGATGCATTATACCTCGTTTTCAATTTTTGAGAATTTTTGTATGTTTATTTTTTTCACGAGATCAGGACATTATCATTAATGATTTGGCATTTAAAAATTTCACTGACCATAAATTTATTTCTAGATTGTTAAAATTTCTCATCATATGTTTTTAAAAAATTTCTTAAAATCCATGTATTTTATTGATTAAAATGGTAATTTAGGAAGTACAGGTTAAATAAAATTAATATCAATGAAATTTGTATGCTTATGAATTCTTTTTTACTTGTTGTCAAATACTACATATAAATCTTTTTTGTTTTTGTTTTCTATAACTCCTTAAATTATATGTTGATCATTGCATTAAAAATGTGATTCTTTGTTTATTTAGGGAGTAATTTCTTTAATTATCAAACATCAATGATACTGTGGTTAGATTCAATGCAATATGTTACTAGAAGTATTTTAGAATCTAAGATTTTTAAAAATGAGAACTGTGGCTTAAATATCTTCACAATTTTAACATTAGCCAGTTGTTATTTATACTTCTATAACTGATAGCCCGTTTGTTCTTAGAAAACATTTGGCATGTTTGTTGTTTGTATATCTTAACATTTTGTGTAATTTATCGAATATTGATTTTTCCTCTCTCCTTTCCTTAAAGTATATTGAATATTTCATTTTCTTTTTGTAGTGACTTTCTCGTTTTACCTGGATATATTGATTTTTCTGGTGATGAAGTTGTAAGTATGAGTAATTATCTAAGTGAATCTTAATGCTCAAAAATTCATAAACTTAAAATTTGAATTCTTTTCAAATTTATTAAAAATTTTCATTTACATTCCAAGATGTAACATGTCAATAGTTATTATATGTAAAGGAATCCTTCGAGAGGAGAATAGTTAACATGTCCATTTTTTCATTTTCTATTTCCAATATAGATTTTTTTTTGTTCAATTTAATACGAGTTTTTTGATGATAAAAACATAATGCTAATATCTAAATGTTGATACTTACTCTAGAAATTATATAAGAAAATAATTTAAATACATTTTGAGGAAAGATATTTTAATAAAGTTGTAGTCATAAAACCTTAAATAATATGAGAACTTAAAAGTATTAGAATATCAATTTTATTAGAAATAAATTTTAACTTTTTTATGTTTTTGAGTTTGAAACTGTTTTTAATTTCAATCCAATAGAAGCCTTTTTTTTTAAATGTTATTATTTAATTTATTATCCATTTTTAAAATTTTAAATGATATTTTTGCTCATAACTACTTTTCCATAATATTATTAATTCTAATTTTTTTTTTTTTCAAAGGAACTTGCATCAAAACTGACCAAAAAAATTAGTTTGCAAGCTCCTTTAGTTTCATCTCCTATGGACACTGTAACAGAATCTGAAATGGCTATTGCAATGGCAGTAAGTATTTGCTTGTATTGTTTGGTTCTGTCATAAAACATTTAGTTGTTTAACTAAATATATTTTATCATTTAGATTTTTTAAAATTTTATTATTTGTATGTTAACATTGACTTGCATTTTTAAAATTAATACTTTGTTTTTAGCTTCAAGGAGGTATTGGTATTATTCATCACAACTGTACTCCAGAATTTCAAGCCAGTGAAGTTATGAAAGTTAAGGTAAGAAAAAGTATTGGGAGATTTACATTTTACTTGTACAAAAATATTGCTAAACCAATTCCAATTCTTCCTCAAACCTTTTTTTTTTTTTTTTTTTTCCAATTTATGTCGAAACCAAGGTTATTAACTTGGTTCAAATATTAATGTCTGGTCCTAATTTTACGTTTCATTTATTATAATAATTGCATGAAAATAAAATTTTCTCAGTGGTTTCATCTTCATAGAGAATCCTCATAAATTGAAAGTATTAATAAGGTTTGTCTTTTAAAGGTAAAACTTATACGCAATAAAGGAATTGCAATTTCTTGAAGAGATGGAATCATTTATTAATAAATATAATTCGTCAAATCCATTCTTATTAATTCGTTGACTGAAATGAAAAATTTAAGGGTATTGAAGATATTCAGATATGTTTGTTTGTTGCTCAAAAATTCAGGTGTTGAAATATGTTTAAGAAGTTGTAATCAACAGGGATTATTTCAAAAACTAATATATTAACTTTTTGATGATAAAAACTAAGCAAAGTATTTTATGCGTTTTTAACACGTAAGTGTTAAAGGCTTGTTACTATCAGTTGCAGAATCATTTCAAAAGGTTAACTTGTTGAAATGTTTGACTATCATTCATTATGAAAGACTAAATGTATAATGTTCTTAATGTCTTGCCATGCTATTAAAGATATTTCAAATGCTTAACTGATTGAAGTTGAAAATGTATTATGAAAATTTCGTTTTATTTGTAACGACTGCATTAGCTAGGGAATTGTGATTTAGCGAGGTGTGATTGTTCAAGTCTTAACTCTAATGAAAAGACCCATCCATTATGTGGATAATAAGGGCTGTTAGATGTATATAGAAAGTTATCCTTGTGTTGTAGTGGGGAAGTTAGAAAAGAGATAGATACCAACTTGGGTTTTGTCCACTCGAATATGGTTCAAAATTAAATATTTTTCCAATAACTCCTCTGTTGCTCTAGTTTGACATTTATAACTATCTGAAAGCCAATTTGGTACTTTTCCATTTTGCTGGCACAAGTGATAAAGTTGCCAAAAATGATACAACTGACACCAAACGGAATATGTGTATTCTGTGTGTTGTCGCCAATAAAGTCTGCTTGACGAGATTTGCTCTGGTGAAATGGAAAAGTACCACCAAATCTTTACATTTGTATAGTTAACTTAAAATATGTAATTATTAATTTTTAATATAGAAATACAAGCATGGTTTTATTCGTGATCCAGTTGTCCTGAGTCCAAAACACAAACTTCGAGATGTAATTGAAGTTAAAAAGACGAAAGGATTCGCTGGAGTTCCTATTACTGAAAACGGGGAAGTTGGTGGTGTCTTAGTTGGTATTGTTACATCTAGGGACATAGACTTTTTAGGAGATGACATGAATGACTCTCCATTATCAGAGGTAAATATATTTTAATATTTTATCTAAATTTATAAAATTGATTCCATTTCCTTTTTTAAAAAAAATGGAGCTAGAATTTAACCATGTGCTGCATGTCTTTTAATTTGAATTGGAAAAATACATGAATTTCTTTTTAATGCAGTTAGTTTTATAATGGTATATTTTAACAATAAATTTGTATGTTATTAAAACTAAAGATAACAAGTTAACATTTTACTATTTTGATTATGTATGGTTATAAAAAATACTAGGTAAATTATTTGTGTTATTCGAGTTTTACTGTCAAGCACATAACAGCTTTTAATCTAAACAATCAACAGTTGATTTTAAGGGGGGGAAATTTTATTAGTTAATACTTTTGTTGTTTCTTTAAAAAATTTAAGAATACATTTTATGAAATAATCATTTAATTTCTAATCTTTTTGGTATATTTTTTAATACCTTAAACTATCTTATATTGAGAAATGCATACTTATTTCTATTAATTTAGGTTTGAGATATTTTTAAAATTATTTTTGGTACAAGCTTTGTAGTTTTTACACAATATGAAATTATAAATTAGGTCTTACGTATGCATTTCAACTTAATTTTAAGTGCTATTAATTGTATGATAAATATTTCGGAACATTAATGATGTTATATTTTTACCTAAATATGACTGGTATTTTAAATTTAACTGTGATTAATAATTTATTTTAATTTCGTACTGCATTTTGATTTTTAAGTGAATATTTTTCTTCAGGTTATGACAAAGAAAGAAGATTTAGTATGTGCTAAATCCACTGTCACATTAAAGGAGGCTAATACCATACTCCAAAAAAGCAAAAAAGGTATTTCATATATAAAGATAATTTTTTGTTTGTTTGTTTGTTTCTGCAGCTTCATATAAATTTATTATTTTACAATTTTACCTTGTTTAGGTAAATTACCCATTGTAAATGACAAAGGGGAGTTGATTTCTCTTATCGCAAGAACAGATTTGAAAAAAAGCAGAAATTTCCCTCATGCTTCAAAAGATGAAAATAAACAACTTTTAGTTGGTGCAGCTATAGGTACTCGAGAATCTGATAAAGAAAGACTTAAACTTCTTATTCAGGCTGGAGTTGATGTAATAGTTCTGGTATGTTTTGAAATATTTTCATTTTCTCGTATGGCAAACACAGTATTAAATTACATTTTTGTTGACAATTTAAACTAATTTATCTGCTTCATATACTGTAATCATCTTTCTTTCCTTCTTAATTTCAAATTTTATGTGCTTTTTAAATTGTTGTAAACAATTGCTTATTAAATGTAGAAATGAAAAATGATTCTAATGTTAGTAAAAGTTTTACTGCTGCTTTTGAATCTTAGGTAGATTTTGCTGTATTGAATTGTTTACAATACAACAATGTATTTTTGAAAAATAAATACATCAGTTGCATTTTTGTTCATATTTTGACATTTTTCTTCCCCTTCCCCCAAATATATTCTAAGATAACAAATGCATGACAGACAGCTAAGCATGTTAATAATTTGATTATCAATCAGCTTAATATATATTTTGAATTTTCCAAGTTAATGCTATTGCGGTTATAATGCAATAGCTTTTTTTAAAAAAATTTTGCTTTTTTACTTAATTTTGCCTTCTCTATTCCAGAACTTTATGCTCATGTCCAAATCATCAAATGATTGATTTATTGATCCCTACCTGCTACTCTTTCAACCAGTTTTTTTTCGCATATAAAGGTAGCATTTATTTTCAGATACATTCCAGCTTTCAAATCAGTTAAAAAGAAGGAATGTATTGTACTTATAATTTTACATCGGGTTTGCATGCATGATGATTAAATGTACAGTTTTTGTATATGGAAAAAGTATTTTATACTTACATACATTGAAATTTCATTAAAGGAAAATAAGTATTGAATTTCATTTTCTGGAAAGAGAAATATAATTCTATATCTAGCCTGTTAACTCGAATGATTGCTTTAAAAACAGCCTATATAAAAATAATTAAGTTTAAAAAATTGCTATTACGAAAGATATTGTCTGTTAATTCAGAATGAAAATTTTATAGAAATCGGGAAAAGTAATGTTTTGAAATATTTCCCACATTTATGTATTAAATGTTTTAATATTTCAGAATATTATCAATAGCAAGCTTATTTTCATTGCATTTTTAAATGTATTCTCTTTTTTTTTTTTTTTGTGCTATGCTTTCTTATTGTGTGTTTTAATCAAAACGTTCAATAAGCACTGTAAAACTTCATCTCTACTAAAATAGAATTTGTACGGTTTTCATGATTTGCATTGGGAAAATTATATTTTTTTGGTTTTTAGTAAAGATGTTAATTTTTCAAATTTATTCCACTTTTTGATGTACTTTAAAATCTTGAAATTATGGGGGGAAAGTAATCTGCTTTGAATTGTAGAATTCCTTAAAATAAAATGTTATGTTTTCATACAAGATTGTCCTGACTTTAAAAAAAAAACATCTGATCCATGTCTTTAGTAGCATTATTTTCTATTGATAATTTTTCTTCAAATTATCTGAACACGCATAAAAAATGTCACTTCTTCATTATTCAACATACATATTTCAATTCAAGTTTTTAAAATTGTTTATTCATTGAAATGAACTAATGATAAACATTGCAAAGCATTTACCATTTTTAAAAATAGCATAGGTATAAAATTCTTTTAAATGTTCTCATACTCTTATTCTTTTGAAATGAATTTCTGCTCAAAAATTTAGTTTTCTATTAAAGTTGTACTTTCTATGCATTTTTTGCAACAAAATTAATGCAATTTCACTATTTTTTTTATATACTTTGAAGAAAGTGTATAGAAAAATTTCCAGAATTGAGACGATCTCTTCAATTTTGTTGTAACTTCCGATATTAATGTTGGGATGAAATAGCTGGGAATAAGAATAATTATTAGTAAGAAAGAAAAACGAACTTAACAGTATCAAAGTATCAAAAAAAAATTCCAAAATAAAAAAGGGTCAAGTTGAGGACTTTAATGGAATAGTATCTAAAATATATATATAAATGTATATACTTATCTTTAAATTTAGCTTATCTATTATAAAAATAAATACTTCATTGTTTAGTATTTTTTGTTAAATCATTTTAATAATAAAACACATGTATTTGAAAGGAATTGGTATACTACTTAAATTCTCTATTAAGTTAAATTAGTTGAGGTTTTCTCTTAAATATAAATCTTAAGTATTAGTATAAATTAATGTGATTATATATATACATACATTAGCAAGGACAAAAAGAAAAAGTTGTCTAAAATAATTTAAGTTTTATTTCATTTGAACAAAAAATACTTGCATGAATTTGAAATATAATAAGTAATAAGAATTTTTTATTTATTTATTTTGAAATTAATAAATCTGAAATATAAAAAGAATTGCTTAAGTTTTATAAAGAAAAAAGTGTAAATTGTAATTATAAATCTCCAAGATTAAATGTGCAAGGCCTGCTCAAGAAACAGTTTAAGAATGGGGTAAAAATAATTAGTAGTGACACACACACAAGAAGCAGTATATATAAAATGACAACTATAAGCAAAGAGTAGTTGTGCTAAATTTTTACAGAAATAATTCTGTGGAAAATAAGTTTGAATCATTGAAGAGATAATGGTTAGTTGATTTTCAACCTACCAGCTGACACACATGCAAGAAATATTCTCCAGTTGAATTCAGTTTAATATCTTTAAGCGAGAAAGAACTATGAATGCTTAAAAATGGCTATTCTCTACCCTCATTTTGAACTACTTTCAGGCATCATTTGAATTTTGGAGAGTTTAAAAATGTCTTGTATATCCTCTATTTGTATTTTATAGATACACACAAGTGTTCATGTGAGTTTGTGTCATATTTTTAAAACTACTTGTGACCAACAATAATGAAAAACAACTTAAAAGGAAATAACTTGCAAATACCTTTGAGAAAGGAAACATTGACTGTATAAAACCTACCTCTCTGGAAAGTGAACTAAAATTAAGAAGTAAGGGAAGAGGTGTCAGGAAAAAAGCAAGCAACACCTGCCAAAAGAGCAGGTGCACTTGATTCTCAAGGTTCAGTTGTAAGATTTCCAAGAAATTTATATGTTTGGAATACTATAAACATATTTTCTTATACTGTAATGCAGGGTGAGTGATTATTAACACAAAATCTAAACATAGTATAGCACAAAACCTAAATATTTGCTTAAATTGTATTCTAAACAGAAAAAATGGAAAGAAACGTTAGAAATTTATTGACAAGAATATTCGAAAACAGAAGGCATAGCTTGTGCTGTGGTAAGGTTAACCAAGATGGTTGTATGTGCAGATGTCTATACCAAGTTAATATAGAGATACTCAACATTGTTTTAAAATAGAGAGACTAATGTATGACTCTGATAAACTTGTTTTAGATTGTATACCTTTCACTAATTGTATTGTTTTGAACACCTAATCAAATGTTATTTAGCTCAAACAATCTATTGGAGTATTTTTTTTTTTTTTTGCATATTTTGCAGTCTAATGGGATATTAAACAAGACCATGAGTAAATTTACTGGTTGGGTTTTTGCAAATTATCTTTTTTTTGGTGTTTATTTTAAGCAAGTCATACTTTTTTTCTGATGAAATTATCACTGATCATTTTGATTTCTCAAAATATGTTTCCCTGCGTCCATCCCTGCACTTCCAATTCCCTGTCACCATTGGTTTTTTTTTTTTTTTTTTTTTTTTTTTCGTGAGTTGGATATTTTTTTTTTTTGATAAAATATAAAATTTCATGCGTATGTTTTACAATTATAATGAATGAAGACAAATTTGACATATTCATCATAAATTTGGAAGAAATCGTTGTATTATAATTTATCAATCAAATTGATTCAACAGTTTAAGATATTTTTGTTTTTAGATACGTTCATTAAAATTTAATATTAATTTTTCATGTAATAAATTTGTTTTCTCAATATCAAAATCTTATTTCTCAAAACTTCTTAATTATCATAGTTCTAACTGAGCTATTGAGAAATAAAGCATTGTCTTTTTCTGTTTAGATCAATAAATGAATTTGTTTTAAAATGTAAAAAAGTAATGTTTGACATGTGTTTTTAATTTCATTTTCCTGTAAAAACTTTTGATTTTTGAAAAATTGGAATCACTATACAGTAAAAACTAATTTTATTGTAGGATTCATCTCAAGGAAACTCAGTTTATCAAATAGAACTTGTGAAATATATGAAAAAGACCTATCCACAAGTTCAAGTAATAGGTGGTAATGGTAAGTACATGTAAAAATGTTACATTGATTTCTTTTTTCATTTATATTGATATTTTTTTCATGTATATACCTCCAGTTTTCAGTACTAAATAACTGTGCTTGGATTATTTTTTTCAGGCTCCTTTGACTAGGTATTGGAATGTTTCTCAATTTTTTAAAAAATATATCTAATCTATTTTTGTTGATTTCGAGTAGCATTGTCCCTGAAACCCCTTTAAAGAAGTGGTTATACTTGGTTCATTCTAAATTATGTAAGCAATGCATGAAAAACTAATGAAAAAGCTATAAATAAAAATACTAAAAAATATCACCCAAAATTAAATATTAGATACATAATTAAAAACTGCATTTAGGACACAGTAGAGAATATTTATTTTGTCATGCATGCAATGCTTCTTTAATTCAGCATAATTAATTAAATCAAATTAAAAATATATTTGTCAGTGGATAATTCTGGCACAGCATAGCCTGCTTTGGCTCTTGCACCATAAAACCCAGTGGGAAGAATTGCCCTCATTCAGTGGGTAATTCTTGGTCTTTTATTGCTTCATTTTGCATTATTGTACAAGTGCTCAACTGATAGGTATGATATTTTTTGACTGCATTAAAAAAATCTATAGAATTTTTTATTAGGACATTTTTCTTTCTATAATTTAAGGGCAAAATTTTCATAAGATCCTAATAGAAAAGGGTATGCTTTGCTTTTTTTTTTTAAAAAAAAATAATAAACTTCCAGCAATTGTCGATTTCTCCTCTGGGGATTGACTTATAGATATATGACCCCCAAGTGTTTGATCTTGCTTTTTGCTGTCTTTAGTAAACATTGGTGATATTCTCCTGGAATACTGTTGCAGTCATTTTTGGAATAGTCACATTTCTTTTCTTCCCCCTTCCTTTTTTTTTTTCTATCCATAAAATTTTGTCTGGATTACAAATGCACACATTTTTGTAAATAAATTAATTTAGGTCACAGCTAACTTGTAAATACTAATGAAACCAACAGTCATCTACTAATTTACTCGAGAAAGAAACCAAATAAAAATTAGTGCTACCTGGTAGCAAGAAAATATGCCCAAACAAAATCAAATATATTCTAAGTGGTAGGGCATCAATACAAAAAGCACTTAATATTTTTTTTATAAAACAAAGTTATCATTTAATCTTTTTTAGGGAAGTGTTTAAATGTAGTTTTTGGATTAATTATATAATAGGTTGAGTATTGGATCTTTTTTTTTATTATTATTATTAAAGCAAATGTTTTATAAATGAATGTGTTTTTTATTTAAATTTGAAATGTAATTCCAACTTTTTATGTGAATAAAACTTTTTATCATAATTGTACTTAATTTTTTACTATGTAAATTATTTTAAAAAAATGAATTAATAATTACTTGAAACTTTATAAACTGAAAGGTGTGAGCTAAATTCTTCACTCTTTTTTATTGTTGTATGTATTTTTATTTATTATTGGAATTATTTGTTGGTTTTTATTTTTATTAATTTTGCAAGGAATTTTTTTCCTCCAAATCAGTACAATCACTTTTTTTTTCCTTTTGCTTCACAATGAATTATGGTTTGTTTTTCAGTTGTTACTACTTCTCAAGCAAAGAATTTAATTGATGCTGGAGTTGATGGACTAAGGGTAGGAATGGGAAGTGGTTCAATTTGCATTACCCAAGAAGGTACTATTAATCACTTTATTTTAATTTGCATTTTAATATTATTAGTAAAATTTTTAATGGATATAAATATTTTTGATATTTGGAATTAAAGGAATTCTAAGGTTTTGTTATTTTTTGATTAATTTAATTTGCTCTCTTTTGAATTAGAAGAATTAATTGTAATTTTTTTATATATATTTAGTCATGGCTTGTGGAAGACCCCAAGGCACAGCAGTCTTTAAAGTGGCTCAATATGCCAAGGAATTTGGAGTTCCAATTGTAGCAGATGGTGGAATCAAATCTATTGGTCATATTATTAAAGCATTAGCGTTAGGAGCTTCTACAGGTTAATTATTTTAAGTTTTACAGAATAATCTTTTATGTATTATATCCGTCATATAAATATTTCTTTCATTAGTTAACATTTTTACATAATTTTCTAGTACATTGCTCTTATAGGGTGTCAATAATGTAAGTATATTTTAAGATGTGTATAATGTATCAAAATACTGTGTATTGTTTTCTTATCATTAAAACTCATATTTAAAAATTTCTTAATTGACATGTAATTATTTCCATTTTAAAATAATGAAAAAAGTACCCAAAGGATGAAGGGAATATTAAATTCAGATTGTTAGGGACTATTGATAGATTTATGTAAATTTTCAGGATAAAAATAAAAGTGTTAGCACAAGTTTTAACTAGCTATTTTCATTTCAGTAATGATGGGATCTATGGTTGCTGGTACAACAGAGTCCCCTGGTGATTATTTCTATTCTGATGGTGTACGACTCAAAAAGTTCCGAGGAATGGGTTCCTTAGATGCAATGGACTCCAAACAGGGTCAAGGAAGTAGGGATCGATATTTTGCTGGGTAAATTTTCTTTCCCTTTAACTAAGATTCTTATTGCATCAATTAAACATGAATATACTAATGATCTGCTGTAATGACAATTGAGGCCTCAAATGATTTTATTTAGTTTATTTTTCATTTATAAATGATTTTGTTTTCATCAATTTGAACAGTTACTGCAATTGTGGAATTAACAATCAAACTGACTTTCAAGTTCTCAGATTAGTTTTTAAAAAGTCTGATTTAAACTCCTCTCTAAATTTTTATTTACTACATTTTACAACATCGTAATTAATGTACTTTAAAATAAAAAACTTTATTGAATAACTTTAAAATTATCTTCTTTACTATTTTATTTTCAATGGAATTTTTTCTGCAAAGCATATTCCATTGAAAAAAAAGGTATTACTGGAATTATCTCAGTGTGTTACTGGAATAATTGTTTTTGATAATTGGTAAAAGAAAACATGTTTGAAAAACATCTGATGTTTTTCATTCTGGCTATTGATTCTTGTGAGAAACTTTTTCTGAAACTTAATTG
Source organism: Nephila pilipes (assembly GCA_019974015.1). NCBI lineage: Eukaryota > Metazoa > Arthropoda > Arachnida > Araneae > Nephilidae > Nephila > Nephila pilipes. The sequence continues at coordinate 104,723 of BMAW01095891.1, forward strand.
ACTCACTAAACAGAAGTCAGTTTTTTACATCTTAAGAATGAAACATAAAATTTTGATAGGTAATTGCTTAAATGATTGAGACCAATTTGTAATTAGAATTGATATTATGCTGTAAAATATAATTAAAGTTGCAGAATTCATAAGAAATGAAATCAGGAATAATGGGAAAAGAACAAATATCTCTGCTGACATAGTCCTCTAAAACTTGTACAAAGTTTCCATTTCTTTTACTCTGTATTAGTATTATTTTATTTATTAAAAAGCACAAACATATACTTTACATAGCATGGAAAATTGAAATAAAAAATATAACTTAAAAACATTTAAAATTAATGATACAGGCATTCTGATTTTAGACAAATAAAAAAGATTTTTTTTTTTTTTTGTAATCAAACATCATTATCCATAACTTATCTTCAAGCAAGTCAGAAATTTTCAAACTTCTTGATTTGGTTGTTTCAAATACCTTTATTTTCCATAAAAGGATATTGGACTTGAAGAATTTTACATTATAACAAAATTTTAATATTTCTTCAAAAGAATATAATTTGTAGTCCTTAGCACATAACTTTTGAGATGAGACAAAAAAAATGAAATGGTAAGGAATTTGTAATTGAAATCTTTGAAATTGAACAGTATTAAAATATGTTAATTTTTATATAAAAAATTTTGTACATTCAAATCTGTTAAAACATTACTTAGTCCATTAATTGCAAACCTAGAAGAAAGGCTTGGTATAAAAAATATTTTTAATTTATAAGTTTTTGAAGAATAAATTTTTTTAAATTATTTAATGTGGTGAGAATGTAGGAAAAAATCATTAAGTTTTTAAAAAATTTAAAAGCTAGCTTAATTACTACAATTCTTCAAGTTTGTTGATTTAGTTAAAAAATTATATATGTACCTGACATTTCTTTCCCTAAACTTTATAGAGAATTTTTTATTTGCATATTGGCTAATAAAGTGCAATATTTCAGGGATCAAGATAAGGTCCGAGTAGCTCAGGGTGTTTCTGGTACTATTCCAGATAAAGGATCCATACACAGATTTGTACCGTACCTTATTGCAGGAATAAAATATGGTTGCCAGGACATAGGAGCAAGGAGCTTAATTATTTTGCGGTAAATATAATTTTCTGACTCCTTACACTTGGAATTCAAAAGTTGAAATCCTGTATTACAAGCAAAATTTTTATTGAATTTGCTTTTAATCATTTTCCATGAATTGTACAAATAAAAGTATGTAAGTTTAAAACTATAGCCATGTTCATATGTAAAATTTAAGTAATTTGTTTTTCTTTTTCCAATGTTTGAATTGTCATATTAAATGTTAGTAATGAGAACTAAATTTATTTTATGAAACTGAAAAGATATTATTTTAATTTCAGAGATATGATGTATTCAGGAAAGTTGAGGTTTGAAAAGAGAACAGTTTCTGCTCAAGCAGAAGGAGGAGTTCATGGACTTCATTCGTAAGTTTTTATAATACTTTCATTTTAATTAAGTTGGAAATTAATATTTCTTATGCTTATACTTGAATTTTGTTGTGTAGAAAGTGTTATGCTTGAATTGCCTGTCCTAACTACAGGAGTAATATTCATTCTTTCTCTTAATATTTATCCTAAATTTAGTGATTGTATCATTTTAACCTTAGATTTAAAGATCAAATAATTTTTCAAAAGAAAAAAATTTATTAATTTAAAACAAAGTTGTATGTAATAAGTTTCCAGAAAAGTAGATAGCTTCTATTAACTTAGCAACTTAAATTAATATTAATTCTTCTTTAAACATATTGATATTAATCTAAACAGGAATAGTATGCTCTTCAGTTAAACACTTGTATCAGTTGTATAGTTTATAAAAACATATTCCATTATATAGGTTTGTTAAACTTAATATTTCAAAAACAGTATATAATATTATAATCTTATTTTGATTAAAGAATTTATCATTTGTGAAACATTGTTAATTGGAATATATATAGTTTTTATCCCATTTAAAATTAAATACATATACACCACTTTTATTTATAAAGTGAAAACAGTTATTTTGATTATTCATTAACAAATTTCATTACGTTGCAATAAAAAAGTAAAGTGGATATCTCTGCAAAATCAATTAAAGCTGAATATTATTGATTTGAATGGTCATGGATTATTTTATATTCTGAATAATCAATTATGTAAGAGAAAGTAACTTTTAAAGGATTGCTATTGATGTGTTTAATGTCAAATTAGTATTATTTGTAGATTGCTTTCCATCCTTAATTTTATATTTTCTTTTTCTTTTCTTGTTTTCAGATATGAAAAGAAATTATTTTAATTTTTTTTTCTATGTATGAACGTATGCAAGATGACTGCTATGAAAAAATGTACAAGTGCCAGAATCATCAGTGTTGTAACAAGCTATAACATATCATCATTAAATGATATTTCTAATCATCACATTTAGTTATAAGATTATTATTGACGTGATTTATTTAAAAGTGTCAAAAATGCAAGTCTGCATTCTTTTTCTTTTTATACTTGTTTGTAGGGGAGATGGGTATTTACTTATTTGTATCCATTGAAATCCATTTTTGAATTTGCAATTTATAACAGTACAAATTACTGGTTAGATATTTGTAATTGAATTTATAGAATCATGTAAAAACATGAAAGCTTTTTTGCTACATAATAAATGTATCTGAAAATTATTTAAATTCTGGACTATTTTTTAAGAAATGTATAACAATTAGCAAGAGATAAAAACTTCACTTTAACTTCAAATCATAGTGTCAAAATATCTGTTGGGAAAATGTTCACCAGCATTTTTTTCAGATTAAAAGACTGCAGTTACTAGATTCTGGAAGGATATGTACTGTAGTGTTAATGAGCTTATTTTGTGATATTTATTTTTCAGATCAATTACCAAATTTTAAAGAAATAATTACAATATAGTCTATTGCAACTTTTGTAAATTCTTGAATGAATTTCCAATCACTTTCATCACAGATTTTATGGAATTGAATATGAATGTATTTATTGTTCTTGATTTGCACTTTGTTATAAATGAATTGTGTGTATGCTTGAATAAAAAAATGCTATAGATTTCTTAAATATGTTTTTCTTGTGAAATATTATCTTTAGGTTAAATAGAAAATTCTCTTTGGATTGTGTTTTAATTTTATGTATTTTAGAAGTGTATTTGCAAGTATTTTTATTTCAATTATCTGAAAAAAATTATTTAAATCTATCTAATTACAATACTTAGTTGATTATTGCAAAGTTTGTCGGCAATTTAATTGCTTCTTATTGCTAGCATAATTATAATAATTTATATAACATCATTTTAACCCTCAATTTTTTTTTTTTTTTTTTTTTTAATTTAAATGTTTGAAAATAATGCCAAAATGTGTAGATAGAATATTAAAAAAAATGTGCCTTATGCAAATTTTCATTTTAATAATTTCATTAAATTATACATCAAGAAATCAGGAGAAAACATGAACAAATGGAACATTTTCACAAAATTTCATTATTCAAAAACATTCATTGATCTTATCAAAAAAATCTCTATGGTAATCTTGAAATAAATTATTTATTTGACGAAAAAAATATTGATGATTACTATATCTATTAAAAAATAGAGAAACCTTGCTAATAATTGAAAAACAGAAAAGAACAATAAAATATAACTGGTCAATAAAAGTGTGTATTTTTTTAACTATACTAAGAATTGAATAATTCTGCATCTTCTGAAATTTTAATAACTTTCTTAGCAGGCATTTATTCCAATACAGTTTCTCTAAACAAAATATTTAGTTATATATGTCGGTTCTATTGTGTTGCTATGGCAGTGCAACAGGAAAGGTCATCCAGGTGAAGTATTGAAAATATTGGCATCCTTTTACTCCAGTTGACCCAATGTAAAACATGCATATATTTTTAGTCTGGCAGTATTCTGTCAAATTTGAATGGATGGAATAAAAATGTTCTTAAAAATGATAGTTATTAAAGGGGCTTATAAAGAGATTTCTGTCTGTTGTGAATAATTAATACTGATTTTTGTCAGTAACAGATAAATCTGAAAAATTTCAGATGAGACAATTGGAGGAATTTAAAACTAGTAGTTATCTTATATTTTTAAAAAATCCCTTTTATAAAGAACTTATTAGCTGTGAATAGTTTTTAATATTAAGAACAAAATGAAATGATGTGCACAGTAATGAACCAGCTCGTCAAAGAAAAATTTCAGGTTGTCTTAACCGTACTGCAGGGTTATAGATTGATAAAAGTTTACATTGTTCGACCCTATAAAGTGTAACATATTTGAAATGCAAATTTAGTGTAATTTCTCTTGTTTTTATCATTTCCTTTCCCATGATAAAAAATACTAGTCTACTTATTGATATGAAGTCAACAGTAAAAAATGCACCATTTAACCATAATTTTAAAATAGAACTAATTTTTAACTGGATTAAAATTTTACAAAATGATTCAAGCTCCTCCAAAATAGCTATGCTTGCAATTTTATTGAAATTGTGGGATTTTCAATAATGAACATTTCTTTTCCTTTAACTTTAATTATTTTTATCATCACCAGATGGCACTCTGGGACTACCAGAAACCACATTGAGCGAATGTACTTGGTTGTAAAATAGAAATAGAACAGAATCGTGAAAGATAGGATATTTAATCATGTCTGTTGAAACTATGGTAATTTTCATGCAGCATTGTTATCTAAAAAAAATTTGGCTATTACTTTTATCAACAACGATTTCTCTTATCTTATGAACTATGAAGGAATGTAAAATGATCTGTTTGATCCTGAGTGAAAGTATCAGCCACTCTTACTTCTTGTTGAAAATTTTACTTTTTTAAGTAAAGCATTTAATGCTAAATAAATCTACATAAAATACCTTTACTATCTATCTTGTTTGTCAGAGAATAACCACTCTTGTGTTCTTTAAACTCCTTTTTAATTCACTCGCATCTATTTCTTTTTGGAAATTATCTGTGTGCTAAGTTTTGTATAAATATCTGCTAAAGATATTTTCTTTTTGAATTGAAAGTAGACCAGATGAAATGTAGTTTAAATTGAAACAAGCATTTGTTTATATGTCTCATATTTTCAAGCTGGGTTATTCTCATCACCTGACCATGGCTCAAAATTACAAGGTTAGTCACCAACGGCTCTTTGTGTTCCATTCTAAGTATAATGTTAATAAGTAAATAAATTCATATTTTCAAATTCATTGATGCTGAGTATAAAGTAGGGAGAGAATTGCATTCTTGTTATTGTTTAGACAAACAACAAAAATATATTTCACTGAATATTTTTAAGCTACCAAATCTATAATTCTTTGTAGTGTAAGTACATTAAAATTTATTGCTTTTCTGCTCACTTTCATTAAAAAAGGGGGCCTTGATAGCCAAGTCTTGGTTGCTGCAACTCAAAGTTGGCTTTGTTTCCTTCGAGTCCTGGTGACCCTCCAGGTAGCTGGGCTGATACAATCGGTCAAGACTCTAAGTACTCCCAGTTTGGTGTGGGAGGTACCAGCTCAGTGGTCTATTACCATTACCCCTGGTGTTGCTTAAAGGGGAAATGTTAATCAATCTGTTTAAAAATAATCCAAAGCTATCTTTTTCTTTAAAATCAATTGAAATTAATTTTTGTCCTCTGACTTATTAATAGAAAGAAAATCACATTTAAGTCATTCAGAGTAAAATATACAATTGGTAATATATTAAATATATAACAATCTTTCCAGGTTAACGTGTGATGCTGTATTATGTGATATGGTTCTGAATATTTTGCATAGATGCATCCTCGAATTGCTTAATGTTTTCACTTTTAATCACAAAATGCAATATGCCAGTATCTGCTGCAGGCTGTAGTGCTACTACTATGTAGACATTGATGAAACTAGTTCAATTTTTAATTGTCCTCGTGTTCATTCTCTATTTTTTAAAGTTTACTCTTCAGGTATCATGATGACTGATTATTTTAAATTAATGTCAATATGTGAATTGACTACTGCATTTGCACAACATTCCAATAAAATCTTATCAATTTCATCATTTCTTTCCATTCTTCTGCAATCTATTATTAAATTATACTCATAAAATCACAATATAATTTAAAAATTAAATCAAAATAAGGGAAATGAAAGGTCAAGCCAAAAATGTCACAAACAGATGAAGCGGACCCACATTAATCTGGAGAGCTACATATATATGAATATATAGGGAAGTGGTTGGTTTAATTTTCGAGTCACCAGAGATGCCTGCAAGAACACTGGCATTTCCTGTTTAATGAATGGTGATTCGGAGTATAGAGTTATGTCAAGCTTCGAAGAGATGCTTGTATTTTCCTTGGTTTTGTTCCACTCCTACTAGCTCCAAGTAATGCTTTATTGGAATGTTAAATAAAAGAACACCTGTGAAGTAATAAATTTAAAATTATGAAGTAATGCTATATTTTACAAAACTAAGCAACATTCTCTCTCTCTGTGTGTATATATATATATATAATTAACGATCAGGAATGCAGTCTTCACCACAAAGATACCGTAGTTTGTAATTTAAAATGTTATAGATTTAGATTATGATTGCTGATGTTAATGTTTTTATTGAGTGCAATGTACCCCAGAAATGAAAATAGAATATTGAAACTAAAAATTATAACAAACTGTACTTTGTCCGTAAAATATAAAATGTTTCCATTTGGCATCTTATTATCGAATACATTGCAAAAAATATTTATAGAATAAAGAAAATAAATATTTATCAGATAGCCTAAATCAATCTCGTAAGAGAATGCTTCTAGGTTAGGGATTGGGGATGGAAAGAACAACTTGTTCTTTCGAACCAGCTCATCTAAAAGAGCGAAACTTCTTTAAGTTAGTACGAGTTTCATGGCCCCGAGCTACCCTAGTGATCTTTTTCTTTCCTATGGGGCTTACTGTCTTTGGTAAATACAGGTGACGTGCTCCAGGGTTACCCTAGCGATCCTTCTCTATTTTCGACCCTCCTTCTTGTCGACCAAATTTGTCCTTTATTTTTCAATTTCTTAACGTCTAGACCACAGTTAAATCTTGTTTGGCGCAGTATAGCCATATTTGGCTCTTGCGCCATTAAACTTTACATTCACTCACTAAACGAGAGAGAACACTAGTTAGCGATCCGCTAGATATCTGAGTCGTTTTATCCTCTGTGCCTTATTAGGTGTATAACCTTCTATAATACAACATATTACGGAAGGCTATACACCGCAAGAGAAGCCCGAAGATATTGCCGGCACTTTTTCACCACTCAAGTGGCCCGCTCTCATAACGCAAGTATGCAAATATTTGCCGAAACCACCCATCTACAAGCTGCCGAATTTCTCTATCGAGGAATAGGGAAGCTTTATACGTATATGCCCCCTACCACACAGCTCCCCGAATACAGTCATTAACTGACGAGTCTCCGATGGCGCTCATCGCATCGAGAAGATAGAAAGAATAAGGTTGAAGGGCTCCAGGAGAGCTAGAATGGAGGAGAAAAAATCCCCGAACAAGCTTTTACTGAAAGAAAAAGACTTGTCAAAGCAGGTCTTAGAACTAGACTTGTTTTAAAAGATTTTCTAGTAGACCTTCCAAAACAGGTTAAAGAACGGCATAGATTAGGGTAAACGATTCCGAATAGGTCTCTCCGATTGATAGATCATAGGTTCATTTGTCCGTCACCCGCAGGATGACCACGTGTGAAAGGAGAATCCCTTTGTAGCTCATGCATATCGTAAGATGTGACTAAAATGGTTACCCATTGCCTGAGGGTATAGCCAGCCAGTGAGTGAGTGAATGTAAAGTTTATTGGTGCAAGAGCCAGATATGGCTATGCTGCGCCAAACAAGATTAAACTGTGGTCTAGACGTGAAGTTGAAAAAAGGTAAAAATGGTTGACAAGAAGGAGGGTCGAAAATAGAGAAGGATCGCTAGGGCATCCCGGGAGTGCGTCACCCGTGTTTACCAAAGATAGTAAACCCCATGGGAAAGAAAAAGATCACTAAGGTGCCTCGGGGTCATGATGCCCGTACTTACCTGAAGAAGGCAAGTCCCTGAGATCCCCTGATATAATCCCCAGGGGCAGGGTGCCCGGCTATACCCCCAGACGCTGGGTACCCATTTTAGTCGTCTCTTACGATATGCATGAGCTACAGTGTGATTATTCTGTCATTCCTGGTCACCACACGGGTCGAGGTATAGCCAGACACCTGCCTCTGGAAATGATATCACTGGATTTCAGGGGTTTGACTTCTTCAAGTAGGTACGAGATATCATGACCCCGAGGCCCTCTAGTGATATTTTTCTTTCCTATCGGGTCTACTGTCTTTGGAAAACATGGGTGACGCGCCACCGGAATACTCCCATGATTCTTCTCTAATTTCAACCTTCCTTCTTCTGAAACTTATCTTTTTCCATTTTTTTCCCAAATGTCTGGACCACAATTACATATTGTTAGGCTCAGCATAGCCACATCTAGCTCTTGCGATATTGAGCTTCCCTTTCACTCACTCACTCATTTGTCCGTTTCGGAATCGATTTCCACATCCAAATGGAATTAAAAACTGAATTGTTTTCCATTTAATGGTAGTTTTTGTTTTCAATCTAATTTATTTTGTTATTTTCAACTCTTTGAACCAATTCTCACATTTTTACTAGATATTCGTTAGAAAGCGATAAAAGCATTTATGTAATACGCATAATAAATAAAAATTTGATTAAACATTTATAATTCTCTCAAAGAATATTTCTTATAGTGTGTGTGTGTGTGTGTGTGTGTGTAATACACTCATATATCAGGTAAACAAAAAAATAGGAGGAGGTGTTCGGAGCAATGTAGTGTGTTACGTACTGGAATGAAATGGAACAAAATATGGTTACCATGCACATTATAGTATGTGGTTTCGATTTTTAAAGAAAAAAATAGTACCAAAACATGCCGATAGGGCGAATCTAGCTCTGCGGTCGAAAAATACTGCACGAAATTTGCATATACTGGTACTTTGTGACAAGATATCGAGGAAAAGAGGAAGGGTTGCGGGAATTCTTCTTTAATGACTTTAACAAATGTTTGTTGCAGCATAGCCTGCTTTGGCTCTTGCGGCATTAAACTCAACTTTCACTCACTAGCCATTCTTCAAAGATTCGCTCGTCGAGGGCTTTGACACTAAGTGATCAAATTAGTCAAGCTGTTTTATCAGCGGAATGAAAATGTCAGTGCTGCCCTTTGTGAATATCGGAGGTTAAAACAGTTACTTATAAGGCCTATAACCAAAACAAACTTTCAAAAAATGATTGGCAGATTTCAAATTACAGAAACTCTTGGTGTGCAACCAGGCTGAGGATGGAAAGGTATCAAGCTTTAACAAGTTGAAGTTGCAACTGCTGTTACGGATCAGGCGATAGCTAATATGCAGGGTACCAGAAATGCATGTTCAATATCACGACAAACAGAAATCCAGTACTCGACGAGGCAGAAAATATTGCGCATGATCCTGAAAATTTCTCTCTATAAGATAACACCCATTCAAAAGTTGCTACCAGGGGATAGCAATACCCGATTTGAATTTGCTTTGACATTTTTGGCTCGACTGGAGGTGGACGACGAAATGCCATGACGGATAGTATGGAGCGACAAAGCACACTTTAATGAGCACGGTGATATCAACACACACAACTGCCGTATTTGAGCTGATACAAATCTACACGTCGGTCTACAGATCCCTTTACATTCGCCGAAAGTCGTAGTTTGGTGCGGATTCATAGCTTCTTTTATCATCGGCCCCAACTTTTATGAAGAAGTTGGTCCATTCGGACTAGTTACGTGTTCTATCCATTCTAATAAGTATGCCGATATGCTCAAAAGCCTTGTGATACCTCAACTGCAATAAAAAAATTATATCGATTCTACCATTTTCATGCAGGATGGTGCGGCACTGCACATCGAACGCGGGTAAAGGATGTCCTGCGTCAACATTTCACTGTCGAGCGTTTCTCATGATTTGGTCTCCGAGGTCTCCTGATCTGAATCCTTGCGATTTCTGGTTGTGGGGATACGTGAAAAGCGTTCTGTATCAAAGACATGTTCATGACATTCCTACCTTATAAAGATCAAATAACGTTCCGTGTCAGACGAATAAATGCCGATATGCTGTGAGTCGCCGTCGAAAACGTAGTGTACCGCATGCAATTATTAGAACAACAGGATGGTGGTCACCTTGAATCCCATTTGTAAGTTGCTGTAATACATTTTTTTTATTGGTATTTGATGTGTTATTTATTGTTTCTATTTATTTTAATGTATCCTTTTTTCCACACATTGTGCGATTGCAGCACCAGATTTTCTCTTATCGGTATATTTGGCACTAGTTATTTAAAAAAAGATCCAAACTGCGTACTCTAATGGGCATGAAGACCAAATTTTCTTACATTTCGCCCAGTACATAACACACTACAGGGTCCGAACACCTCCTGGTGTTCGGAACCTCCTCGGAGACCAAATTGATCATCCGGTGTGTGTGTGTGTGTGTGAAATTTACTCGTGCTGAGACCGAAGATATTTTATTTCCACTATCTCCTGATAAAATTAAAAACAATGTTCTATTTAGAATTAATTTAATAAAAAACAGAATTCTTTTACCTAAAATTCAACCGATTTGATTTTCCTAAACTGAATAAAGTACACATTTGTCGTTATTACACAGCATTATATTAGAACGTCTTTGAGATTTTGTTCGAGAAATTTAAAGAACAAGTATATCAAAGGATAGCTATTTAAAAAAGAATAAGAACAGATCTGTCAAAAACATAAGATATTCCCATCCTTGCAAATATTCATATGTACATAGTGCTTTATTTGATGTCAGAATTCTTGTCTATAATTTTTTTAATAATGAATTTAATTTCCTCATTTCTCTGTCAATGACCTCAATAAAAGTTCATTCATAATTTACGTGTTTTCTACACTTCCAATGCAAGTGCTTTTATTTAAACTATCTTGAAAACAGCATGTGTTGCAATCAGAATTTAGTTTGGTTTCGAAATTTGGATCATTTCCGTGAAAAGAGTGAAATTTCATAGCCTGTCGCATTACGATTTCGAAATTCTTTATTTATTACCTAAAGAATTTCTTAAAAGCTATGCAGTTGGCTTAAATTTATGATTGCTGAAGTTAATTATTATCATTAATTATTATCAACAGTAAAATAAAATGCACACAGGCAAACTAAATCCCCTAAAAAAATACACTAACAAAATGAGAAATTTCTCCTGGGTCATTTAGTGGGCGTTTTTATTTTGTTTACTGCTACTTCCGATTCGCGAGGGAGAGAACTGTCGCAAAATAAAAAGAAGTACTCACTTTATAATTCTGCATCTCGTCAATCTGCCCGACGCTTTTACACACGCAGACCAGTCATTGCTTCTTTGGCTCTTTTTTTGTAATTCATTCATGTTCTACAAATTGTGTCATCAACTTTGCCGCTGTTTGTTTGTCTTCAGAACCTAACCTTCTGTAAGTATGTTCGAGAATCACGTGTTCTCCCTCCTGAGTCACTCTGCGATCTCCTTTATTATAGGGTTCACTGTCTTCTGTTGACACTTTACCGGGATACTTAAGCTCTCCTTCTCTGTTAACGACCCTTCATCTTGTTAATTTTTATCTCACCCCTCTCCCAGTTTTTCAAACGTCTTGATCACAGTTATACCTAGTTTTAATCTCAGATAATTAAAATCTACCATCACTTTACTCATTGCTGTGGGTTTATTTTTTTCTTTTTCTGAAGGCTTTTACAATAATGTCCTGTAGGTATCGCAATAACTCTTGGTATATTCACTCGCCATTCAGGTTTTTTATATTAAAAAAAAAAAGAGAAAAAGGATAGGAATTTTTTTTTTCTTTTTTGGAAATTTTTTTTAATGACTTTCTTGTTCATATAATTTTGTTTCCTTTTTTTCCCAATGTCCCCTTTTTTGCTGGTTTTCCTCAACCTAATTGACTACGGCTTCTGTATTTTTGTCTCTATATAACTTCGCTGCTGTTTTTATTTCATTATATTTGTTGGATTTGTGTCCCAATCCTTTTATTCCTTCCATCCCGCTATCCAACTTTATTTAAATAGAAGAGACGGAATGCCATGCACGTTGCCTAAACTGAATAGAATTCCTTTGAGAGAATTCAGTCTGTATCGAGTCAGAATAGTAACTGTACAAGTATGCATTCGCTCCCTAACGTGCATTATTTTTTCAGTGTACTTTTTCATGTGTCAAGGTTCATCACTTGACCGAAGTTCAAAATTACGAGGTCCGTCGCCAATAGCTCTCGTGTTGCTTCCAGCACGACGTTAATAAAATCAAACAACCATGTGTGCAGTGCTATGTTTAAAAAGTGTCTGAACAGCGTGAACTTAATTGCTGGAACTGCTTTATGCTGCGGCGACTCTCTTCTACAACAACGTTAGAAGTTTAAAAAAAAAACCTTATTTAACCAGCCAGATGAGACGTCTTTTTAGCCTGGTTGGTAGAGCCACAGCAGAAAGCGACCAGTAACTTTCCTTTGGACCCATTGGACCAGGGCTCGTAACAATGCTGCTTCATCAAGGTTATCAATTCTCTTCCCCTCCTCGGAGTCGGAAAAACCACTGGCCTCCGAAATACTTTTGCCGCTTTTTCGTTTTAATCGATCAGATCTAGATCAGCTTTCACTCACTGCTGCGGAATCATATGAATTAAACTGAATATTTAACTATTATTCCAAATAATAGCAAATTTTTTAAAAAAAAAAAATCATTCAGAACTTAAAGAAAGAATTACCTTAAAAATTCTTACAATCACCTTAAAAGAGTAAGCAATAAATTATAGTTCCACATTAAATGTTTAAACGTATGACATCATTAATAGCAAAAGACAAACTACGCCTTAAATTCTAATTAAAGCGATGCTAATTTTAGAACTCGTGAATAATTAACAGTGAGAATAATTAAATTATTTTTGGAGATATTAAATATTTATAGAATTATTGAAAATGTGACAAAAAAAGTGATTTTAAAATTTTATTGCATGTTTAGAAGTATTCGAAATAAAATGCTTATACGTATAAGACACATATAGTTTAACAAAATTTATTAGCCATTATTGTTTTAGGTCGGGCGTTTTGTTGTACCAGATCATTTTTCAATTTTTTACCATTTGCTTTAATTTTATTTACATCTAGCTTAAATATATTTAATTTAATAATTTATTGTTTCCTTTAATGCTATTATCGGAAAAGTTTACTATTGTCCATTTCTCTATATTGCATCGTTGACTTTAATACTCATATTTAATTGAATAATTTAATAATAATTATAAAAAAAAATCTCTCTAAATGGCTAAATCTGTTCTTTGTAAAACTTTTCACTGAACTTTTTGTGTGTGTGTTGTTTTCGATGTAAAATTGAATTCTATGTTTGGCTAAATTGATAAAAACAGATCAATTCATTTCTTGGTATCATACTTATAGTAAACAGTTTGCACTGCAATATTTTTGATAATATTCCCTATAAGTCATAATTTTTATGTTTGCGTATTCTTCGCCCTTTCGATTCTATTTTTTTAAAAAAAAGTGGCTAAATGAAAAATGTTATTTTCCTTTAAATTCTGCAATATTCAATCTTAATCACATTCAAATTGGGCGGAATAAAACAATTATTTTAATGGTTCTAGAACAGAGTGAAACTAACAAGTCCGAGTCGCATTCTTGTGAGAATTCATGATTCAGATTTTTTTTTTTTTCTGCAAAGAATTGTACATTTTCCTCTTGAAGTGAGTTAACGTTTTAAATTTTTCAATATGGATTGAAATATTCATACGTATTTCATATCTATTTCTTTTTTTTTTTCAAATTTAAGTTTTTATTTCATTGATCAAGCAATATCCATAAACCTAAATCTAGCTAACAGGCATGATAGTTTGTAAAATTTGGATTTCATGATCAGTGAAACAACATGAATTTATAGCATTCGGTGTGAATTTTCTATGTGAAAATCATTCTCAAGATTATTTTAATGATTTTCGAAATTTAAAATCAGTAATTAAAATAAAATAGTATTAAAATCAAATAGTTAAATGTATATAATATTAAAATTATATTTATCACGAGTATTTTTAACTTATGTTGTTAATTTTTGAATTAAAAGTGAATGTAGTTTCGTTCTACTAATGCTATTAAAATGTAACAATGTTAAGACTACATTCGAATTTTGGCCAAATGTTAAACTTTGCGACCGCGTAAGCTAAGTTATCTCATACTTGGCGTTGTTTCCGTCAAATCATAGGTTCGATTCCTGGTGCAACTGTAGACTCGTCGCATAGCGGAACTAATATTTGTAAAATCTTGAGGAACTCAAAAGTCCTCAGCTCTCAAGGATTTACCCTCTTCAGGTAAGTACGCGCATCACTCATTCAAGGCGCCATAGTGATCTTTTTCTTTCCCATGAGTCTGTCTTTGGTAAACATGGGTGATGCGCTCCCGGAATGCGCTAGTGATACCTCTCTATTTTCTACTCTCCTTCTTGTCAACCAAATTTCATTCTTTTTTTTTAAACGTCTAGATCACAGTTACTCCGTATTTGGCACAGCATAGGCATGTGCGGCTCTTGCGCCAATAATTAACATTAGTCTCTCAAAAGTCATCTCATTGGGATGGTGTGGCAGTTAAGATATTAGGAATCCAGCTCAAATGTTGTCCTCGTCACTTGTCCGGAGTTTAAAATTACGAGATCAGTCTCAGTTAGTCTTTATGTTGTTTATAAATGCGACGTTAATAAACAATCAATCTTAGCCCAACCATTCATTAAGCTCGAATACATTTGCTAATTTTAAGAGTGAAAAGTTTCTTTTAAAATTAGTACAGCTGAGAAATAATGATATATCACAATGATACTGGAGGGGGAGTATGCGGTGTCTCTCATCTACAACAGAACATCAAACGCCTTACTTAACTAGCCAGAAAAGATGTCTTTTCAGCCTGGTTGGTAAGAGCATGAAAAAAAAAGCCACCGGTCAACATTCCTTTGGACCCACTGGTCCAGCGTTCGAAACAAAGCTAGCACTCAAAGGTCGTCAACTCTCTCCATGGGGTAGGAAATCTACAGACTGCCGAAGTACTGTGGCGTTCTGGTTATTTGGTTGCGTTGAATAAAAAAATATATAATACTTAGATAAATATTTATACCATTTTAATTTCGATTAATTTAAAATACTAAAGTTAATATTTACAAAATAAAGTACATATCGCATTTCCACTTTCTATGTATTTTGAGGTGCATGTCGCACGCTAAAAAAGTATTGGATTTCCTTAGACGCGACGTTCTAGTGTAACATTTTGTATAGCTCTGAATGTCTCTTCTCTTTGGAAAATTTTGGTCTAATGGGATTGACCACGCCTCTTCAAAAAAACCACCGAACAGTTATTGGTCAATAACACTCCAACCGGGACAAGAATTGCCACCTGCTGAACCGGACACCTGATGTGTGGGTGTTCTGGGTTTCCAGGAGATTCGAACTCTATTAGGTCTAAGTTCATGAGAAACGGAAATGTTGTTTTCCCTTTCTCACGAATCCAGATGTTTTTAATGAGGATCTCGTCCGGATGTAAGGGGGACCACAAACGAACTTGCTAAGTGTGGTCACCGCAATTTCAAGGTCAATGTATATACCCTGTACAATGTTATTCATAAATTTATTATTATAATATTCTACCATTTCAGCTCGAAATTATAATATTTCATATTGTATTTAATGAATCAACTCCTTCCCAATTAAACGAAACGTGACCTACGCAAATAAACAAAAGGAGTGTAGTAAATGGATTTAAGGAAATACATATAAAAGTGACGTAGAATAGAATTTCGAATTAATAATGAATAGGTGGTATTGACGATAGCTGAAATGGTAATTTAAACCGAAGGGGATCTCAGTTCTTCATGTTTGATTCTAGTTTAGTGAGAGTAACGGAATCCTCTCAAATTCGTATCTTTGATTAAACTCGCTCGTACCCAAGGGATTTGGTAAGTTTCTAGTCTAGATTTCAGACGCGTTTAGAGATGGAAGAAAGTAGATTGAGAAAGAGATTATTTACTATATTCATAACTTGAAATTTAACGAAAAGTATTGTAATTCATTTAACATCTCGTCGTTTAATTGTGAAATTCAATTACCATTCAACTTAAAAATAATAATAACCATAGAATTAAACGAAAGGGGATGTCGCATATTGTTTTAACATATATAAGATCCTACTCATAATGCTTTATATATCGCAATTCATAATTTCATAAAATCAAGAGTTATTTATTACCTTTGCTGATATTTATTTCATTAGAATATTGCATCGAAACTTATGTTTTTTTTTTCCCTCTAAATGATTTTTCTTAGCACTGACTTAAAAATTTATTTTAATTAATTCTCGCTTTAAGTCAAACTCAACCATTATGATCCAATGATTTTATAACTTTTAATTATCTTACACAAATGACAAGTCACTATAAATTAAAGTCATCAAACATAAAGGAAAAAAATTCTATAAAAATCACTTTAAAGGGTAAAAATACTTGTTATATAACATTTTCTCAATTTTTAAGACGATTTAAAAATAATAATAGTTTAACCGAAATATTCCAAATAATCGAGCAAGTTTTGTGTTTATCTTTTTACGGACATTTCTACACTTAATTAGAAAAAAATATATATCTTGACGAAACTTCCTCTAATAAAATAATCTTGTTAAAAAATTTATCTTGTTTTTCACAAATCACTTTAATGAATTTGTGTTTCTTACACGGAACAGCGTTGATTGAGTTAAGCTTTTAATTATTCAATTAGAAGTTAGGAGCAATAAATGTTTCATTCTCTAGTGGAACTCTTTGATATATTTTTTCTGCTATAACAACTGGCTCACATTCTTGGATAGGAATTTTAGTTCCATCAAGATCTTTGTGTGGAACAATAATGCTGTAAGTTGAATTTAAGCATTCGATGCATTTTCTTAATATTCATCTCTAATTTGGGCGCCTTTTACATTTTTTTTTTATTCGCTTTATTCTGCAAAGATTTTTCGTGACAAAATTGATATGTGCAGATTACTTGGAAATTTTTTTTTTTTTTATCACTCAACGTGTTTATGATTACTGTTTTCAGTTATCCTCTAAACAAAATTTATTCAAATAAATGCTTTTTTTTTTACAATTTTTTATCGCACATTACATTTCATGCGTTATTTTTTAACTGTTTGATTTTGGTGTGTTGGTATAAAACACTGTTTATTAAATATTTGGTAATTTTATATTATCTGCTGTTATTTTTAAGCATGCTTTCTAGCTAATTTTCTTAAGATTTTGATTAATTTTGTATATATTTCTTATATATTTCAATGCATATTAAACTAAGTATCCTAAACGCCCTCATAACGAAGTTTCGCGAACTTACTGTACAATAATTCGATATAAAAACCAACGTTTTTATATGGTGGCAAAGTTTATTAGAGAAAATTATTGAAATATTAGTTAAAACTGTTAGTTATTTTTAACTTTAAAATTTACTTAAAAAGAGACATTTGTGAGCGTATTAAAAAATTCACTATACTCCTAAAATCAAAACATGCATTTGAAAGTTTGTAAGTCATTCTATTAAAAAAAAATGGGAACCAGAATTCAGAAAAAATTATTGTGATAAGACATGGCGCCAAATATTGGAAACTTTCTTTCTTGCGAATGATTACTGACTAAAAGTCAGCAACCCTTACTATCTCGGAGATAGTAAAGGGGAGATAGTATCCCCCCTTTGTGAGTACAAAAGTTTTACGATACCTCATGCGGCGTGGGGAGTGCCCGGTGTTCCCAGAGGGGGAAAGAAATTTTTTCCTCAACCCTAAAAGCGCCGAGAGGAAAGAATATTTTGACTTATTAAAATTATTGAAATATTAGTTAAAACTTGTCGCAAACGTCTAAATATTGCATTGTTAGGCGAGTACGAACGATTCCCAAAATTTCAAAGCTCTAGCTTGATGGGAAGTTGGTTAAATTAACGATCGAAAATTTGATGACACACACACACACTCTCACACACACACTCACTCTCACACACACACTCACTCTCACACACACACTCACACCAAGTGAAATTCAGAAAAACGTTTTAAAAACAACAAACTTTATTACATTATTTTTATGTTAACAGTGAAAAGCACTTCTAATATAAAGTAGAAAAAATAATTAACTTACATTTACAACAAATGTTCAAAATGTCTGCCCCTTTCTTGATGGCAAAGATGAATTCGTTTGCACTTTTTCTGAGGAACTCGTTTCAAGAGAAATTAGTAATTTCTTCTATGTTTTAAGTATTGATGATTTTTTGATCATATATTGCTTAGGGATTATTCAAAAGATAGAAGAAGTTACTCCCAATATCTTGAGACGTATCCCTCAAAACATGAGCAAACGAGTTCAGCTTAGCCTTTAAGAAAGGAGCAGATAATTTGAGCATCTGATGCAAATGTAATTTCAAAAAAGACGTTTCTACGTTATGTTAATAGAAGAATTATTCCCTTTTTGAATAAAAATAATTGTTTTAAAGTTTGTTGATTTTGTATAATGAATTCACAAATAGTTAGTACGGGAACTGTTGGGACATCTGGTAGATGAGTATTTTAAAATCTTATTCACAGGCGATAAATGCTACTAAAATCGTAAAGAGGAAATGTTTAAGAATTTCTTAAGGTATATGTTTTTGATGTCTATGATTTTCCTTGACACCCTCCCAGATCTTAGTAGAGAAAATTTTATTTTTAAAATTCACTAAGCATTCGGAAATTTTTTGTGAAAAACAGATCTTTAGTAGGAAGAATGAAATACGTCGAGCTTTTTAAAATTCAAAGCAGAATCCAAAAGAAACACTTTACATATTCAGTAAAAATATTTCTAATACTTAGATATGTAAACATCTTAACATGGTTATGAATACTTTTTTGTGGAAATGATAAAATTGCTTTATTGTATTTTAATAGAGCTCGTTTTAGCCAAGTGATCATGGTCACAATCACACGATCGGCTTTGTGTCATTCAAATCGGGAGCTCTCTGTTAGAAATAATTTATTTGGATACGGACAGGAGACGCCTTGTCTCGTTTAAATGAGAGCGCATGGGTTCATGGGTAATATTTAGTGTACATTTTGGTTCTTGACCGCGTAGGGCAGGTTTTCCTTGTTTGGATGTAATTTGTCCTGACCGCTAAAGCGGATTGGTATAAGTATGGGTTGTTTGGAAGACCTTGTATATTTTGTAAATATTTGTTTATGTATAATTGGCATGTAGAGAATGTAAATAAATATGGTAGAAAGGATCTGCACTTCCGCTCTTCCTTGTTGGATAATTGTTCTTTACAACATTCTAGTCCCGATTCCGTTAAAGATTCTTTTTGTTGCGGAGCTGATGCGCATTAAATCTATCGGGGCTCAAAGTCTTCAAGTTAACGTGTTGTAGAAATTATAAGAGTGGGAAGCAACCTCAAATATTATTTTGACTCTTGACCATGTTTTCGAAATTCCAAGATTCGTCATCAATGACATTCGTGTTATTTCTAAATGAGATGTCAAATAAATAATCGATGCATTGTATTCGTAATATCGGTCTTCTTCGATATTTCCTTTCAGAATTCTGCTTCAAATTAATTTTTTAATGCGAAATTAAAGCAGTGTAAAGGAAATAATAACATTATTCCAGAATATACTGAATACATTAGATAACTTTGTTTTCGTCTCTAAAATAGAAAAAGGAATATTCACGACAAAAGGAAAAGGTAATTTCATCATAATATATGTTCGAATGAGAAATTTTATTTTTTATTAGTAAGGAGAGGCGTTGTTGAGACATATTATTTCCTGACTCTTCATTTATGTTAATTAACCTTTTTACTCATTATTGAAATATATTCTAGATCTTTTAGACTTTTTAGCATGTATCAAGCATTTGTCTTCAGGAAAAAATCTAGAAAATCGACAGGAGAGCACAAACTCTTGTTTTTTAAGGATTTATTTATTAACCTGCTTCAAGTAAATATTTAGAAAAAACAAGAACAGAACAGACAGTAAAATTTCCTTTAAAGGCTTAAATAAGTTGTATTTGTAATTTTCAAACTTTCTTCTTGGCAAATAGATCTAGAACTAGTTCAGGGTATACTTTTACATATCTTTGTTTATATTTAGCTTCTCTCAAGAGAGACAATCAGGCTCTCTTGACCGATGGAGGGTCTTAAAGATGTATTTATTCTTCTTAAAACTGTAAAAAAATTTCTCAGCAGGGAAAGTGATGAATGGTAAGTCATATTCATATTTTAGAGCGGCATCAATAATATCTCCGTAAGGAAAGTTGGATTCAAAGTAATATTTGGGAAATACTTTTTTGTAACTTTTCCTAATGAAGTTACCATTTTGCTTATTACGGCGTATATCACTATATCGGAAATCAGAAATTCCAGATAAGATAAATATATATTTAATCAAAAAGATCCATTGGATCAGTCATTCGAGGATTTTCATGATTTTGTTGAATAGCAGAGATTCTAGGAATCCTTATTTCTATGTCTATTTTCTCAGCAAGCGGAACTTTTTATTTCATAGAAAATATTTTTAAATTTATTTTCAGAATTGCCTTTAAATCTTTTTAAAGTAGATTTCACTGCCTTGACCATCGACATTTCTTTGTTGTAGTCAAGGTAGGAGCTCTGCTACATTGAAATAGTTAGTGTAATTGCCCTAAATTTTGTTGAAATCTTAAGAATTTAACAAAAACTCAAATTTAGAAATTGCAGTGGATAGTGACTGGGCCTCGCTTGAGTGACCTGCTTCTACTTATCTCGTCTAGATCATAGGCAATATCTTTAAGGCAATATCTTTAGAAATACAAAATCCCATCGTATCCTTCAGCCTTTCTACGAGGAGGCATCGTAGTGTTTTAATTATTTCTAAGAAATAATAGAGATATCTGGATAAAACTGATTTTGCATATGAATTACTTCACATGTACAGAATATTATAAATTGCAACTATTAATGCTGATTTGTTTGATTTTAGGAAGCCATAGATTGAAGTAATCTGCAGTATGGAGCTCGAGTGTGATAAGTTCCTTCATTTCAAGGATTACAGTAATAGGCAAATACACAATAAAATGATGGATGTTAATGGAAATGATAACTCACATATGACACTGTTGTGACATGGAAAAGGAAGTATGCGTGTGCAAGTGAATATTTTTGTGGTTCTCCTAAATATATATATATATATATATATATTATCCCGTACCTTTTTTTAATGTTTTAATTCGCGCGTGTGTGTGTGTGTGTGTTACTGTTATTGTATCTGTTGTGCTGCTGATCTGTTCAAGTGCAGTATATGTTCCTGTTACGTCGCTAATCTGTACAAATTTTGCTACCTGTTCTTCGTCATTTCCTGAATATTGGGAATAAAGCGTCATTTGCCAGTATCCTCCTTGATGAACTGCATTCCTTGTACATCCACGGGATCGAATTTTTCTTACAATATAAACCACTTTGGGAACCTATGGCTTAGACACTTAGTAAATAGCGCCTTTACTTTATTAGCAAACGTAATTAAACAGAAATATTATCCTCTTTCTTTGTCTCGCTTACTTTCCTCTTTTCTTTAATTGAAATTTCTAAAGCTTTACTCATTTATTTACTGTCACTCAAGGGCTATATTTTAGTTGGGTCTTTTTTCGCGTACCAGTTCAATTTTTTATCGTTTACTTCAATTTTAATATCGGAAAAGTTAACTATAGTCCGTTTCTCGATATTTCATCGTTTACTATAATTCTTATATATATATATATATTTAATTGAGTATTTTAATAATAATTACAAAAAAAGCGCAACTTAGGTGGCTAAATCTGTTCTTTGCATAGAACTTTTTCATTGCTTCTTTTTTTATTTTTTATTTTTTTAACTTTGTATATTAAATATTAAAAAATTGACGCCAGTGTCTTCCCTTAAATCATGGGTAAAGCACCAATTCTATCTATTATCTGCGCACATTTGGCTGACAATCCGGGTTACACTAGAGTCTCATATGCTGATGCACAATAGCGGTCCTTGGAATTGATGTGGTTTGGTTTTACCTCTGCGTTTTACGAATGTTTTCAAAAATTGTCAATTTTTACCAGTTCAAAATTTTATTTTCCAACTAATAAATTCATCTCGGATAATAATGATATAAAAATAGCTTATAAAAAGTATTAAAGAATTTGTAAAACATTTATAATGACCTAAAATAATTTTAAGAAATTTATAAATTATTAGCAACAATTTATATCATGCTATTAATTTTTATAGTATTGTAATAAATCGAAGTATTTAGGAAAAATCAGGTAATATACACGAAAAAAGCTAAAATACTGTTTAGGTTCTCTAAAATCTGTGATTAAAGGAAGATGTTTACAGATCTCCTTCTATTAAAACAATCAAATTAATTTCTAACTCATTATAAATACCAAGCAAGTAAAAATTTTACAGACAATAATTTACTCCTTTGGAAAATAACCATGACTATGAACTTTGGCAAAAAAAAAAAAAAAAATATGTAGTTTAATTTTTTTCATTGAAATAATAGAATTTTTTTTATTTTTTTGTTTTTACTTCTTATTTTGTAGGAATTTCTATTAAATCAAATACAAGATCAAAGCAATTTGGATATAATTTTTTTACTTTCTTAACTTTTAAGTAACATTCGAATTTTTTTCAGTAAAAATATGTTTAGAATTTTAGACATTTTCATTGAACAATCAGTTAGTTTAGCTTCTTACTACACAAAATTGCGTTTTATTCCTTAATCGTTATCATATATGTTCAGTTTTTCGTAATCCCAATTATTTTCATTTTCTGAATAAAAATGTTAAGTATATCATTTAAATAAAAAAAATATATATCAGTTAAATGAAATATATGCATCTATAGAACCTTTATTTTCCTTCCATTATTAACTTCCATTGTAAAAGCTATTATTACTAATAATATATTGATAGCTTTTACAATGGAAGTAGAATTCCTTCAATTTCAAATATCTATTACATTAGCAAAAAGATAAAAGGGTTTCTCATGTCGTAAGTATTTCTTAAATAATTTATGTAGAAAACTCTTCAAGCACAAAATAAAACACGCTTTTCTCTTGTTATTCTACGGAGTCACTTATTCGTTCTCTACAACTATATAAATAAATCCTTTAATGGAATTTGTAATCCTTGAGTATTTTTTCAATGACTCTTTTGTTGAGTTCTAAAATAAATGTAATGAAATAAATTGCTTTTTAAATTATAAATAGCTTTTTTATAGATGAGAAACAGCTTTTTATGATGCCCAAACTATAATTAAAATTTTATTTATAAATTTTCAATATTCTAGGGTTTTTTTTTTTTTTTCCTTTATTAGCGGCAAAAGATCAATATCAAGTATTTTAGCTCTATAATGATTGACATTATTCTGAAAGTTCCAACATTTTTCTATCTCATTATTAAAATATAGCACATAAGTTTACTCACCGAATACTATGTTTTGTGTGTTTTGAGTTTTTTAAATAATAAAAATATTTATTTGATGTTTATAATTAAAACAATCCTATTAAAATGAATCTAATCAAAATTAACCACGTTCAAAGTTCGAGATTATTCTCTTGAATTTCAAATACAATATTTAAATTATATGCAAAATAATTTTTGAATGCATTCACTATTTTTGCTATACTTTAAGCATTTATTTTCTCTCTCTTTATTTTTGATTCTGTTAAAAAAAAATTCCTTCATATTTTACACACGTAAGACCAAATTAAATAATTTTACCTCCCTGTCTTTATTAAAAACTTCAAAACTGTTTTATTTTAATTTGTTTTGGATTCTTCCTCAAGATTCATCTATTTATTCCAATCTTTTTTTTTATAAAAAAAAAATAATAAGTTGCGATACATTTGTAAATACTCCACTCTATATTTCTCTCCCTTTTTAAACACATCTGATATAAAACTTGAGAACTTCAAAATAACATAAATTTAAACTTAAAAAGTCATAAAATACGCTTACAGTCAATAAGTTAATTTCATCATCCGAAAATATCGAAGGGTAAAATCCAATTAATTACAGAACCAAATATGCACATCCTTTGTGTCATGCGCCGAACATTAAACATGATTTGTTTCGCAAATTTCATCTTACTATAAATAGACTAAGGCATTCAAAACCCATGAGCTCCTTTTCCGGAATCTCCGGGATTCTCGAATCCTCCTTTTCCCGAAATGCGATCGTCCCTTATGCGCAGTGACATCTGCGCATCATCCGCGAATGTATCCACCGGCGATGCTTCTCCTTGTCTCTGAAACAGGAACGAGACGATTCCCAAAATAAAAAAACTTTCCTGCCTTTTTATCATTGTCATGGTCTCCAACATGTAATGCTATGCTTATCCAATATTTGGCATTTGGCTATAGTATTACTTACTTCTTAGTTCATGTTTTTATGGTATCTTTGCCATAAATTGATATACCTGTATTCCCATCCTTCCGTTCCTTGAACTGTTTGAAAAATTAGATGAAGGGAGTGAATTCAAAATAAAAAGAAAGTCTCTTTGCATTTAACAAGGTACGTATGAATTGTTTCATTGATAGCTGTAAGACTGAAAATAATTCGCAAATGTGAATAATTATTTATTTTATTATAATTCAAGACAAAAATGTGAGGGATCTATTATTAAATTATATTGTTTTGGTTTAAATTCATATTTGATTTCCCAGAAAAAATTTCTGATCCCAATGAAGGGTAGATACAATATATATACATATATGTATATATATATATATATATATATATATATATATTCATTAAAATACTTATGCATGAATGATTTTAATTAGTTTTCCTTTTTGCATCCTGAATAAATTCAAGTTAAAAAATAATTTAACTTGATTTCTTAGAAAAATATTTTTCCCACGTAATGATAATAGTGTTTCCTTACATTATTAAGATAACCAAGTAATATGTATGAGTTAATGGTGATTGAACAATTTGTTAATTTCACTTTAGCAACAGAAATTTGTAAGCGAAATTATATTTAAATTATATATTTATTTGGTTTTCGACTAGATGAAATTATTTATTTTTTGACAAAGATAATATTAAATTTATGTTTATGTAAGGAAGGCTCGATTTGCATATTTTAAAAGGTGTAATAATTTTAGGGGAAGGTAAAAGAAAAAATCTTTTACATGCGAACTTTTAAAGAGAAAAGTTGTGCTGTAATTTAAATTTCCTCTTATTTTAAATTATCTATTATAACCTCTTAATTTTAAATAATTGAATTTTATACCAAAACGTAGTGCATTTGGTTAATATAGTTATGCAGTTACTTTATCTAAATATGTGTATTTGTATTGGTAGATTTCTTAAAAAAATATATTGCATCCTTAATGAAGCAAAATATTCATCTTCTGTCCTTTTCTCAAAAATCTTTGCCTTCAATATTTTTAAATGCTTCAAACAGCAACATTTTCTGCGTCTGAAAAAAATTCCTTTTTTTTTTATATGAACAGAATATTGTTTTGGAGTACAATGAGATATTAATTTAAGAAACAGATTTTTCAGCGTTTAGTTTCTTCAAAGATACATTTGTTGGAAAATATCTTTTTGATTAATCTGTATTTTACTTTTGATGCAAATTACTACACATACAATATATTTGTTACAATTAAACTTTTTCCATTACCAAGTGTCTGCATATTTATGGGTTCAGATGTAAAATTCAACTTTTTACTTATAACAACTCAGAAAGTAACCATAAGAAAACAAGTTAAAAATTATTACATATTATAAGAAATCAATAAAATTGTTTGCAGTTATATATAAGAAAGGTTAATCATTAAAATTTAAAATATCTGAAGCATTAAGTGAAAATAATAGTATAAATACTACAGTAACATTACAAAAAATCATATACAATTCCACAAATGCGTTTTTTATTCAAATATTAATGTAATTGAAATTTTATCTTTAACAATTTACGAGGAATAAAGGAGATCTATTAAAAACCCACAATATGTTAGCAATATTATTTTTTTAGGTTTAAAGTCCTTTTGCTCTATAACATTATTCTTTAATCTACAAACTTTTTTAATTAAAATTGGTTTTTTATATATATAAGACCTATTAAATATCATTGTGGCTAAAATGTACTTCAAAATTTTCACTTATGTTTTTCCAGTAAATCATTTCCAGTAAATCAGTATCATTCTGCTACCGGAAATGGAACTTTAATGTTTGTTTTTCTTTGATATTTTACGTAATATCGCCATCAAAATATCTTCTAACATTCAAGATGAATTTCCTAAAACCCAAAATGCAAATGAATATTTTTATAGTGTAATATGGTAAAGAGTACTAAAGGAAGTTTTTGTTTGTATGAAAACTGTGATATTGGGTGCATATGATGCAATTATACAATTTAACGAAGATCATCAAGGCTGCTTAAAAGTCTTAAATAAGCTGAACATTGAAAATCCGGGCTACTTCACTGTAAAGGAATACAAAAAGTTGGATTACAATGGAATCAGGGAATTGAAGCATTATACAACACTTGTTAAATGTAAGCGTAGGAAAGTTTTAAAGGCCATCAGGAAGAAAAAGATAACTTATTTAATATAAAACTGAACTTTACAAATTATTTATTTTATTTGATACGAAGTGAACTTTACAAATCAGAGGCTTTTTAATGTTAAATGTTTATTTAATTAGGTAAGTTACTGGGTTGAAATGTATTTTCAGCTTTTTCTCAAAATCAAAATTTTCATATTTTGCCTCAGCGCAAAACATCGTATTGAAAAAAGTTATGTATATAATGTTATGAAACTTTCATGTAATACTCTATAAAAGTGAATTCAGGACTTGAACCTCTCCTATTGTTATAATGAGATTACTTTGCATTTTATTGATGATAAAAGTCATAACTTATCACAAATTTATACATTTTTTTTCTGTATGTTAAAGTACGACTTCCTATAAATATTTAATTTTCAAGGTTATAATTGTGAGAGAGGCACAAATCTTAAATTAGATTCAATTCGTCATAATAAAATTTGCAAAATTGAAATATCTCTATTTAAATTTCAGTTTTGGTGTTTTGCACAAATGCCATTTTACTGTTATTTTTATGTATTTTTTGAGCTGAAATATTAAAACAATTATTAATTTATGCAAATTTTACATTGTTTTTTAAGTTTTTAGCCATATCTTATAGTATAATGCATATAAAAAGTTATTTTTTTCAATTATTTAAAAAGATCCTCTTCAAAGGTAGGCTGATACTTATTTTTATTGAAAATTTTAATTTTTAAAATGTGTAAATTATGTAATGGTATTTTGGTATTTTAAGCAACTGAATGCATTTCGAAGACATATATTGCACTTATTTTTAAGTTTTGTAAAATTAAATATCATTTAACTCAAGGAATTTTATCAAACGACTTTTTTAACACTGCTCATTATAACTGATATTAAGGCTCCCGTCTACCCGCCATTTTAATTTCATCAGCTTAATGTTAATCCTATGGAATTTTGACTTTAATTCTCACATCTTTATTATTTGATCTATTTGAATGCAATAAAGTGCATCTGAAAGAGCAAAAAATAATGAATGCTTCTGTGGAATTACTTTTCCCCTTCGATTTTTAAAAATATTTGAAAATATTCTTTAAAGACCAGAAAACTCAAAAACGAATAATTAAAATAAGAATAAAAATATTTTTAAAAATCTTAGGAAAAAAGTAATTTCACAGAAGCCTTCAATATTTTTTGCTCTTTCAGATGCACTTTATTGCATTTAAAAAGATCAAATAATAAAGATGTTAGAATTAAAGTCAAAATTCCATAGGATTAACATTGCGTCATGAAATCAAAATGGCGGATAGACGGGAGCCTTAATGGAAATTTTCTTTATAAATATGAGTGGAATAACTCAAATTCAGATTATTATAACATGAATGATGATGTATGAACGAAAATTAAATCATTTCATATAACTAATCCAACTAGGCAAAATGATTTCTTAAGAAAAAAAAGCAATGTGATTTTTTAAATATTCAATTAAAAAACTAAAGATAAGCAGATAAAAAATATTCACATGATTATTTAGCATTTAATTTCGGATAAAGCTTTTTAAAAATTATTTATAAACGCAACACAAATTGGTTCTCTTTATTTCTTGTGAAGTCTTAATTACAACAATTTTTACTTTTGTAATACTAAACAGAGAGAGATTTCAGGCTTTATTTTATACAATTTTAATCTTACATTCTTCAAATATTAACCATTTTATTAAAATTGCTTAACTTCTTACTTTTTTTGCGATCCAGATAAATTTATATTAATAAAAAAAATTTCCAATACCTCTCTATTTTAATGAAAAAATGGATGTTAGTCTCCCATTTTCAATTTACAAGAGATTTTGTAATCTTTTAAAGATCAAAAAAAAGAAGAAAAAAAAACAATATCTAAAGAAAAAGATAGTCTGTTTGACATCTCTGCGAAGCCAAAAATTTACCGCAAAAATGACAATTGCTCTCGACCAATATTTCATCGCAAATCATAGGTTACATGTATACTGACGGCATTTTAAATTTCTCTTTATTATCATTCTGTACTTAAATATATTACATTTTCCACATAAAATAGATGAAATATAACGTCGTTCTTGTTCTTCTTTCAATCTGTTGAAAATTTATCTCTTTCTTTGCGCTCTAAATAGAAATAAATTATGGTGCTATAGCATACTTGTCATAATGATGTAAAACGGTTATGTTAACGTGTTATTCACATAGCAGGTAAAGAAAGAGTTTGAAAAATATTCTTAAATTTGTTTTCTATACGAAGTGGCCGCGGAAACTTAGTGGTCATGATCGCGAACTTGTGATCGACGATGTTGTCATTGTGTCGTGGGTTCGAGTCCCGATAACCGTCCTAATTAAGCAGCAATTAAGACCCGCCGTGTAGCGGGCCTGATTCATATTAAATCTGTTGAGGCTCCAAGTTCT
The DNA here is from genome assembly GCA_019974015.1 of Nephila pilipes. Taxonomy (NCBI): domain Eukaryota; kingdom Metazoa; phylum Arthropoda; class Arachnida; order Araneae; family Nephilidae; genus Nephila; species Nephila pilipes. Next base: position 133,857 of record BMAW01095891.1, read on the forward strand.
CCCTTTGGAGTGGTGTAGGCGCTTTCTGATGGAAGTGCCAGAGCTCAAGTGTGGTCCTCAACCCACTTGACAAAAGTTTAAAATTATTAGTTCCTTCAATGGCCCTCTCGTTGCTTCTAAGTACGAAGTTAACAAATTAACATTAATTCAAAACATTAATTTGAAAAAAAATTTTACCTCTCAAAAAATGTATAAAATAATAGATTTCTATATTTAAATGCAGAGTTAAAGAAAAAAGCATTATGGATATATTTTTATTTTTGTAAACACATAATTTAATTCATTACGCCGGAAACGCACTAAATATTTTATTGGAATAAAAGTTTGAAAATGTAATTGTCTGTAATGAAATACAAAACTGAGATGTAAATGCCCATTATGAAATAGTATTTCTAATTATGTGTTACTAAAGCTAATTTATTACAATAACTAATCATTATGATCAAATCAATTGAAACGCCCTTGCTGGGTTCTTAAAAATATCTCCATTTTTCTACTTTCATTATATTTTTGACAATTGTTTCAGTTATTTCCGCAATTTTTCAATTTTTGCTAAGTAACTTGTTTCAGATCTTACTTTGCTTATTTTAACTTATCTCAATTTTTTCAACCAAATTATGAATTAAAATTTTTAACTTTATATTTCAATGAAGCTTTACAATTTTATAATTCTGTTCCATATTATCTATATTTTAATGAAAATTAAATCTGAAAACTCTGATGCGACAACGAATATAATTTCAAATTCATCTGTGGAATTTTCGTACTATTATATAGTATAATATGGATAACATGAAAGCAAAATAATTGTTTCAGTGAGATTTTAGATATCGGAAGATTATCGAGTAAGCTGCAGTGTGTGACTTAATTTTACTGTTGTTGAACATATCTTTATGAAACAAAACGTTTTCTACAATAAAAGCAAGGTATGATTATGATTAAACCGTTTTGAAAAGTCAAATTTTATTATTGAGAATGTAGGGGATAGAGGAGGAGTCAGTCTCTACCTGAGGACATATCGGTTCCTTTAACAGTCAAACTGACTAAAAATTTCAGTTATCTGCTAAAACAAATATAATGGAATCTAATTTTAACGCTAGCTTGCTCTTAATGATTTTTTTCCATTTAACGCTCGAAGTCATTTCGCTATTCCCATAATTTTCTTATGGTTTTCATTTTATAGTTACTCATGGAGTAATGATTCTTAACCTTGTACGAATTCCGGGAATAACTCGATCAATAAATATATAATACTGAACGAACATTTTCAGAAGCTATAATTATGAGAAATTTGAAATCTCAATTTAGTATAGATGCCATAAAATTAAACGCTTTTAAGTTAACTTACTTTTGCAAAATCATTTGAAGCCAATTTTTTCAATTTGGTCTCTTCAAATAAATTTATCTTACTTAGAAACTTTATCTTTCAGTAAATCTATTACTTACTTTTATATACTACTTACTAAATCTATTACTAATATACTGATATTATAACTTCAAAAATATACTGATATTTTGGAAGAAACAGACGTAACTAATCCATAAGCATTAGTAAACTCAGATCTAAAATTTCCAACAATATTTAGGGTTTATGAGCCCTTTCTGTGGAACATTTTTCCATGTCTTTATGATAAAGGTTTGGAGAAAGCTCAGATCAAATTTTCGTACCAAAATACACAAATAAATTGATAAATATTTATGAATAAACATATCTACATAATGATGATTCAATTGATTATTATTGTGTTTTTCATCATTCACACCTAAAAATGATCATTCGATTGAATCGAATGATAATTTTTTTTTAATTTTAAAGACATTTTTCATTTTTGTTGCTTTACAACAATTATTCATAAGACTTTGAAAACTGTTTTACCCTTTCATTTATAACGCATATACAGAAAGAAAAATGGAATTATGCTGAATCTGCAAACTAATAGTAAATGCATAATAATTTGGAATAATTTTCAATTTGTATACATTTATATTTAAAGAATAATCTTGCTACTATCTTAACAATCACAGCGCAGAGTTGAAAATTTATTTTCCTTCTAGATATGACAATATGTATCTTTTTCGAACATTTTTTGAATGAGTTACGTGTTTATCATTTCGGTCTTTGGGGAGCCATGAAGAGAGTTTTTATAATTTTTAGACCATTACGGGCCAAGTCTTAGTTAATAAATGTTCCTTTAATGTTCTTACAACTTCCTCAGAAATAATTTATAGATGTTATGTATGTATATTATAATAACTTCATGCGCATTTTATTTTTCAATAATTGATTTTGATGTATGTTAGCTTAATAATTTATTAGAGAGAATATCTTCAAATAAATAGTTACTTTCAAAACTGATAGATGAATTTTTGAAACTTTGTATAGTACATTTTTAAAATAAACACAAATTTTGAGAAATTACCTAGAAATTATTAATAAATATATTTTGCAATTATGTATCAAGTATTTGTTAGATGAACATCAAGAGAAATGTTTTTAAAAATTTAAATGTTTGCCACGCGATAACTTAACAATGATAACCCATCTATTCTCTCTCAAAATGTATGTTAAAAATAAACAAATCTCCAAACCGATGGAAACATTTCCTGGTTAAATTTAAATAGGTTCGTTATAAGAATTCTGTATTAAAAGAAAGAAGAGCACAACACTTTTTTTTAAATAATGATAAAAAAAATTTGTGAAAAAATATTAATTATATTAAAAATGTTTTCGAAATATAAATATTTATTATACTTTTTAAATATTAATTTTCACTACTGAAATAAAAAAAAATAGCGCTTGAGGCTTGAAAAAAAATATTTATCATTCTCCAATTATCAATGTATTGAAAAATAGAGTGAAGTACTAATTTCTAGTGGTGCAAACTGACAATCTCGTCCGTTCTAATTATAGCGAGGACAAGTAAATTGAAGATAATAATAGATGTTCTTATATTTAATACTATAACAATAACTATTTAATTTTGAAATTTTTATCTAAAAGACTACCAATCTTATACTAAGATAACTATAATCTTCAAACAGGTGCTCATGTTTAACACCAATATAAAAACTGTTTAATTTTATAATTTTTATCTAGAGCGAACATTATTAAAATGAAGATGATATTGATAATAAAACAATTAAAATCTTCAAATAGAGGTGCTAATTTGTAACATGGATGTAACTATATCTTTCTTTAATTTTATTATTTTTATCTTTAATCATACATATACTACATCGAAAATTGCCAAAATTAATCTGATTATGATCAGGAAATAGAAGTGAATATTAATATTTGAAATAAAAGGACATCAATCTACTAGAATGACTGCTGCTAAAATGAAAACATTTATGATTATAAATTAGATGTTCAAAATTTAACATCAATATAACAATAGTTTTTTTAAATTTTCTTATACAATCTGAGCATTGATTTGATACATAAATTTCTCATATTTATATTAAAGTGTATGCGTTAGAATATGTACAGATTTTATGATTGTTTACATTATATCTATTTATCTGGACGAATTTGTACAACTTTTCCTATTTCCTTTTTCTTCAGCCAACATGCACGTGTTCGTGTGTTTGATATCTTTTATGCTAACAATTCATCTCTCATCTCTGAGAGCAACTAATTCCTCAGAAACGACGGAATCGACAACGGAAGCTCTGCTTTTTCAAACCCTGGCTCCAAATACTTCTCTGAAACTCAACTCGGAACCCTCTTACGAACAGCAAACACTACCGCTCAATGCAACAACTGCAGAAGCCACTTCATGGACGACAAATTCTCTAGACCTGGCACCCAATGAATCATTGGTTAGTTCCCCTACCACGTCCTCCATTACCGAAGCTCAACCCATCACCGAAGTCCAAAGCGATATTTTAACCGGTGTGGCTACTGCAGGTGAACCTACCACAAGCACAGCACCAGTGACTACTTCTACCACTACCACTACTACCACCACCACTACCACACAGCAAAGTTCAAGCACAAAGTTGGCAGCTACAGAATCAATAGGAAAAGAAACTAACACCATGAATACTGTGCTATCCAGCACAGAGAAGATTCAGTTGGTTCTTTCAACATCCCGTCCTCTTCATCCAGTGGTTTCAGAAAACATAACCTCTTATGAAGAACCGATGGAACACAATGCTATCCTTATTCCTGATTCTGAGAGCACCACGGACAAAGGCATGAATATCATTGTAGGACATAAATGCACCAGAATATTCCAAGACTCAACTCTCTGGAATGACACTGATGGTGGGATGTTGGCCTTGAAATCTTGTCCATATGGGTATCAAGGAAATATGTATCGACCATGTTTTAGTAATGGTAAATGGGGCAGCGTCGATTACAGTGAGTGCCGTTTGGAGCATCTAGGACGGATGAGACATATGGTACGTTATACTTATATTTTTTCTCCAATTAAATTCGGAATTTATATTATAATTCTTTGAGTACACACTGAACATAACAACGCCATAAAATACAAAATTACATTTCATGCTATTTGGTCAATAGAATAGAAAAAAATTATTCCACTTCAATCAAAAGAATAGTCAGGAAACAGGAAGTATATTTTACTGTAAATTAAATAAAAACTCTTTTTTCGTCCACTTTTATAATTTTTGTATTTTATATATATGAGTATACTTATAGAATGTTTTGGACAAACAAAAAAATAACTAAGATCTTAAATAAATTTGTTTATAAAAAGTTTCAAAAAAAGAATCTTGTGACCAGGGGCTATTTTTATTATCATTTATTAATGTAACAACTGCTAGATGGCGTCGCCAGACAGAGTACTTGAAAGGTTTCCCTCTGGTGGAGGAAAGGAAAGCCAAATGACTGACTGATTCGGCAACTGGAGATCAAATGTGCACCATCACGCGGGAACCCAACTCCCAATGATTTTTTTTTTTTTTTTTTTTTTTTGTATATATGTTAGAACACATGAAGCTGTAAATATCTTTAGTAAGTAGAAGAGTTTCTATGTACAGGAAATAAATCATATTACCCCAGAGATGGATTATTTCTGCTTATTCCTTGATTTCCGATTCATCACAGCGGGCTATAATCTCTAAATATTAGACCATAAGTAATAGTAATTTAATATCAAAGCTGACTCGGTGCATCAAACTCCATATTGGTCAATTTAAATACATTGAAAAAGTCAAATTTCAGATATATTTTTTTGTTAAAATTAAATGACGGTTCATCAAAACTAACTCAGATATGAGTATTAGTGTACTAAAATAAAGTTTAGGATTCAAAATCAAAATGTGGGTTCTCTTTTTTTTTTTTTATTTTTTTTTATTGTCTTTTTCTATGAAGATTGATTCATGACCAAGCCAATATATCTTAAGAATACTCTAAAACTGTTTCTCAATTTATACGAATAATTGTTTTATTATTTCGAAAGAACTACTTTTCAATGCAAATAAATTTGTTATGTATTGAACTTTATTTTATCACAGATTGTTCATCAAGTGCAGAAGGGGATGTTGGGAAATATGTATGTCCTGGCGGAAGAATTTTCTAAGTACATTTCTTCAGTTGATATGAAAAGTCCTATGGATAGATTGGAAGCTTTCGAAATCCTAAACATTTTTCTAAAACTGGACATGAATCCCAAAATGGATAAAACTAGAGATACTAAATACATTCAGGTAACCTTTTTTTTTTTTTTTTTTTTCTTTTTTTGTAATAATGAAAACAATATTTTTGCGGCATTTTTATCAACTAAATGGCTGAAAGACGCAGTTTTGAAATAATTTTCTAATATTATTCTGAATAATTCACTTTAACATCTCATAGATCATAAATTTAATGCAATGTATTATAAACTTTGAGCTGGTTGTTTTCACTTCTTCAATTTCAGTCTTTTTTTTTTCTCTATATATTTTTTTTAAAATACTAATTGATTATGCAGTTGTATTTAAAAATATTAAATAACTTGGAAATACGTGTATATGAAAAAGTATATCCTTTTAGCATTGATTTTCAATCCACGAGGGAAAAGAAATAATTCTATTTTCTTTTTTTTTAAGGCAGATTACAATCTGATTCAGCTCAAAATTTGAAATTTCTAAAATAATATAAATTTTTTTATTGAACAACAAGTATTTGAAATCTCCAAAATACATAGAGAGCTCAACATTTCACCGACACAAGTATCTTTAAAGGTGGATAAACACATTGCGGACAGCTTAATGAACACAAAGAACAACCATTTGTAATTAGTTAACTTTTAGTGCTTTGTAGATTCAGAGTGAGAAACCTATTTAATTCTAAAATAACTTCAAAACATACATTCGCTGAAAAAATGCATTTCTTATTAATTGTAAAAATAAGCTTTCAGTTACAATTTGAAGAATGTATTTTAACCCCTACTTAAAAAAAAGGCAAAATATTTTTCTTACCTATAAATTCAAAATGACATTTCCATGAAAAAATTTAAGAAGAAGAAAAAACCCATCTTCTGACATTGCAAAGTATTCAGTTCAAAGAAACTAACGTGTAGTTGAAGAAATACAGAACTTTCGTTGCACGCAAGCATTGCGCATGCTCAGTCACAATAGAACGTTTTCATAAAAATATGCGCACATTTTTAGAACAAATTTTTTTATAGAAAGTCTCTCTCTCTCTCTCTCTCTCTGTTTCTTTCTCTGAATTCCTCTGAAGAAAATTAAATGTTAAGAATTGAAATGTTTATTTTTTAGATTTTCAAATAGATATTTGTGTCAATATACGGAATTAATTGATTGCCTTTACTTTCATTATTTCCTTGCTAATGCTCTAGAAAGAAAAATAAAAAAGAATAAAAATAAATTTATTTAAATATAAGTTATCAATTTCTTTCTTTCATATTTTCTGCGCTGCGAATAAACATCGAATAATTTATGTGCCATTTTTCAATCCGTATTCAACGTAATCATAATTTCATAATGGAATAGTTATTAATCGCCCAACTCAAAATATTTTCTGGAACTCATTTACATTAATAGCGCACACATACCCTCAATATTGTAAAAACTATTACCAGAACGTATACAGACGTACATTTTTTCTGACTATTATACATATAAAAGTAATTTTGCTGGCCGTTATTTCTTAAGTACAAGTCGTTATCATTAAGTAAGTCATTACTATAGTTCTCAGCTTAATAATTCTAGGAAATTTAAGAATAAAAAATTTGATTTTTGTAATTTTGTTTATTATAATGCATTAACTTCCATTATTCCTATTGATGTAAATGGGTTTAATGAAAAGATATACTACGTTATAAAAAGTTGTCCATTACATAAGTAGAGACAACTTCTGGCGACTTTTTTATCCTTAATAGTAGTTCTACATAACTCTGGTTGACATTTTGATAATGAAATCTCTATTCCCCTTGCCTATTGTTAATACGATGAATATGTTATATACACCCAACTCTTTTTTTACACGATTTTGACATAACACGGTTCACCAAAAAAAAAAAAAAAAATTCAAACATGAATCCCCCCTCCAAAAAAAATTAATTCTAATTTTGACAATATAATCAGCTGACGGACGGCTTATGCCTACACATGTGTGAGTGATACATGTGACGCTTAAATATATTTTAGATTTGGTGGAAGTAAGAAATTTGACAGTTGTGGAAGCATGGAGAAAGTTTGCGATTATGGATTGTATTACACATACTTCTATTGCCATCAAACAATTACGCCAATCGACCTTAAAAAATTAGAAAAAATTTTTGTCAGCATACGTCAAAAATAGAAATTTCGTATTACAAAAATCAACTGTGTGTTGGGAAATTATAACTCTATCCAATGCAATTGGCGACGAAGATTTTAACAACGTGCAAACGGCTGACATTGAAGAATTGATGCTAGAAAGCCCTTTGGAAGGGGACGATTTGATCGAATTTATGACAGTTTATGATAATAAAGAAGTCAATATTGATAAGTCGAAGTTGTTCAGCTATTAACAGCTGATTTAATTCGCGAGGGCTTGAAATTTTTTTCAAGTATGGAACTTACTCATGATCCTGACATAGAGCGTGCATAAAAATTTCAACGTAATCAGTTTTGTATAACAGGATATCAAGAATTATATAAGCAACTTGAGAAACCAAAAAAAAAAAACGCTAATAACAGACTTTGTAACAACAACAAAAAATAAACAGAATGCCGTTAATAACGAACGAAATTCTTCATTTGAATCAAAGTCGACAGTTGCGCTAGACATAATTGTAACATCTATTGATGATGTCATTTTTGATCCAGCCCGTAATAAACGTACACGTTTGTTATCAAATAGCGATGAATATTTGTTAGTTTGTAGTTTTATCCCTAATTTCAATTTGAATTTTTATATGTTGTATGTACCTGTAGTTTGAATTTTCACTGTACACTAATTTTAATTTTTTTTGTAATAAAAATAAATTGTTTTATAAATATGTAATGTGGATTCCATTATCACTTTTTTGCTCGTTTTTTGGGGGAAATATTTAGAGGGGTTTTTTTTTGCACGGTTTTCTGAAGAACGTATCTACCGTGTAAAAAAAAAGAGTTGGGTGTACTATAAAACTCTATAAGCGCGTATTTTAAAATTATTTCATTTCTTCGAGCTGAATTTTTTTCAAATACTTATACAACAAGCTCGAAGACTCAGCTTTTATAATATATGAAGTAAAATCCATATGCCTTCAAAAATATAGCAAACTAAAATTTAAAAAATAGATGTGAGAGAAATCTTTTACATAAGTTCAATGTATATATTAGATGGAAATACTTTTAGATAAATTATAACATGTTCCCTATAATTAAATTAAAGTTTACAGTTTTCCCTAATGAAAGAAGTGAATGTTATTTTTATTTCTATTTCTATTAGAATTACAATATAATCTGAAAAGGTATGAATATTCTTCTTTTAATAAAATCTGATCAAGTATACATTTACTCTTAAGTATTCAGCAAACCTATCAACACACACAAAAAAAAGATTGACTGTTTTAATTATAAATTTCATAAAAATGCATACTTTTCATCTTAATGCAGCTATATGATAAACAAAATTCTATTCTTAAGTATACGAGTAATATGCGCATTTCAGATTAGACTACAGAAACTTTTTTTTTTTTTTTTTGCTCTATCTCCATCGATACATTTGGAATAAAATAATGTGAATTACGTGATAATTTGAAAAAAAATAATGCATACGAATTTTAAAATAGTACACTGCAGTTTGTAAAATTATAAATTGATTAGAAAAAGGCTTTTTCATTGCTAGTGCTGCTTTCGTATATTGCAGTACTTTCATAATCAGTATTCTTTATGTACAAATCATTTTAATTTTACTATTTATTTCTATCTATTTGGAGAAAGAAAACATTAAATGTTTGAGTTAAATGTATCATTTCGTTTGCTCAAAAATGTAAAAAATTTTAGCTCAAATAATCAGCCGATTATTTGAGCTTTTTAAAAAAGTTTTTTTAAAATGCTAAAGTTTGAATTTATTATTGTCAGCAAATAAACTGATTGATATAAACGATAATAGGATATTATATTTCTTTTAATTTAGGAAATAATACTATCTATTTATATATAGGCAACGGCCTATGTCAATGACACCAAAACTTCGAGAAGTTTCCTCACCTTCATATTTTTTTAAAAAAATTTTAATCTATTTTTTTAAAATTTATTTCATTTATTTATTTGTATTTAGTTTAAATCGCAGCTGCTGTACTGAATATTATTTTAAAGGATTTTCAAATCCCTGGGTGAAAATTTATTTAATATTTTTTGAAATAGAACATGTTTTGATATCCTGCATATTATGCATGTTTTTAGACGATTCTACATGCTTGCAATGAGCTCATAAAGAAGAAAACAGTTTTGTTTCCGCCAGGATCGCAAGAAAATGTAAGTATAATATTCCTTTTGTTACCTTAAAAGTGTAATGTATTTGGGATTTTATAATTATACAGACACACACATATAATATATATAATATATGAACACAAATAGGGCAAACAAATCTAAGAAGATTCAACTCTAAATCCAAACTATTAATAGAAAAAAACTAATTATTAAGGAAATTATTTTAAAACTAAAATTAATAATTATATACAGTATATAAAAATTTACATAAATAAACAATGAAAAAATTTAAAACCCAAAAATTAAAACTAACTTTTATAGAAAACTTAAAATAAATTAAAGGGAAAAGAAAGTGAAATTTAGAATATTGGAAATAATATAATTAATACTGTTCCATACTTTGGAATAGAAAGATGTGTACTTTTACGGGTAATTACTGAAGTATATGTGTGTGTGTTCTTTTCACAGATCACTTCAAATTTTTATCTTATTCTTTTTTCAATTTTAAATATATCAGTTTTTAAATAAAAAGAATTAGTTGTGTTTATTAATGGCATTTTTCTATTCTCTCTTTATAATTATTTTTTCTTCTAAAAATAAGCAATTTTAGATTTATTTAGTTCATTCTAATGTAGTTAATTAAGGAAATTAATGTTTTGGTCCTGGTGATGATTTCAGTTAACATCTTTAAAATATTGATATTTAGATAAAATGCAAAAATTTTTTTTTGTTTATATTTGATTAACGATTTATTTGTGAAAGGAATACTTAAAGAATTAAAAAGAGCATTGATAACTCAATAATATCATGTATATTTGATGCCATTATTTATTTTCTAATAATCATCCTTGATAACAATCTTTTATAGAAACTTATTACGGAGAAAGCAGTTGAAATGGTTTTTCATTTGACATATTTTGCTGAAAGGGCTCTGAGAGGCTTATTAAAAACTCAAAAGAAACAAATGGCGTTCAGATCTTCTCCAAATGTAGGTGAGTACAATTCATAAGCTTGCAATGGGATTCCCACACTTATTTCCCTTCAACTATCCTTTAGAGGCTCCTTATGTCGTTGGTTTGAAAACCTCTACTTGTGAATGAACTGCGACTTACGTAAATTTGCATAACTGTGTTGAAGCGTGGTAAACAAAAGTGATCAGATAACGAGAAAAAAATGAGTTTATAAGTAACGAAGAGTTTGGAAGAAGGAGTAGCAACAGAGAGAGTGACAGTTTTTTTGTGTCACATCTAGTCACTCAAACTCTCTCTCTCTGCTACAACATCTCCAAAATTTCGGTATCCAAACTTTCTGATCCCATTTCAGAATGAGAATACCTCCAACTTTACTATCCAAACTTTCTGATCCACGAAAAGTTTGGATAGAGAAGTTGGACGTGTTCTTATGCTAAGAATGAAGAGCAACTTGGCACATGATGTTTTATGTCAGGAGGTTACAAGATAGTTGTTTTGCAGAGATTGAAATTGGATTCGTTTCTGACTCGGATCCATCTTTAAACCTATTCAAATAAGTTAATTTTCCTGATAATCTTTTTTTGAGGAAGAGTGAAGGGTTCTGTTCCACATTCGTTATATTTATTTCTGGGTCATGCTAAAAATTGAATAAAATCAGTTCGATTTTCTTTGATGACTCTTTCCTTCATGAAACTTATTGAGTAGCGATGGCTCAAACCCTTTAAAGAAGCGAAATCGGAACGCTGCAAACATATTTTAAGTAAAACTTTATTGATGTCAGGCTCAGTGAGCCAAAGCGAAATCGTTACTAAGTTAAGCCTACATCTTGCACAAAATTATTAAAACTACACAGTGATTTGCCCCCCACCCCGATTTTTATAACTGTGATTTAAAAATTACTCAATATAAAAATATTCAAAGATATTCAGTTCTTCAAAATCGAATAAATTTTAACTTTGAGAATTTATTCAAAAACTTTAAGCTTGAGTAGAGTTATATGTGTCTATATAGATATAAATAAATAAATAACGTATAGGCTAATGATTACTACATCTTTTAACTATATTCTTTAAGATACTTGAAATTGAATTTTTTTTATCGTATATTTTGAATAAAAATATGAATCTCCTGAAATTAAAAAAGGAATGCACAATTTTGATTTAGTATCGGGATGAAGTAAACTGAATTTGAGATTTGTTGATTGCAGTCACATTGATGGGATGTCTACCCATCACTCCCGCCTCCCTTTTTAGTGTGTGGGGGGGTTAAACTTTTATTCCATTTTAGCCACCTAAAACTAGGAATCATAAACAGTATTGTCAAATCATTCAATTATCTTTCTTTTATTTTCTTTAAGTATTAAAAAATTACTTAGCTGAAATATGCACAAAATGCGATGACGTGCATTGCGGCAAAGGTTGTTAGAATCATGCGTTGAGACTAACCGTTTCGTAAAGCACTGCAGCAAATAGGGAAGAGTCACACGGCAGGTGCGAGGAAGCTATGAGATGAGCAGGTGCAATGCGCTGTGAAGAAGGGTATAAACTATAGCTAAGGTAGATGAATATGTGGGAGTCTACTCCAGACGAAAAAAAAACGCTTGAAGTTGTTTTATAATGGTTAGAATAAATACATGATTCAGAGAAACTAATTTTACATAGTACTCGTATATATTTTTTTCTATAATATAAATATTTGCATTGCTTGGAGCACTTATCAATAAGAGTATTTCTTTTCCTCGCATATTTGGTAGTGTAATTGGATATAAAACAAGGCACTGAGTAAACTCTCATTAGTTGGATTATGACAAACTTTTTAGAGTTTACTTAAAGCAAGCCATATTTTTTCATGAGATTACCATTGATTATTTATTTTTTATTTCATGAAATACTTCTACATAATTGTGATACACAAGTAATGTTGTTCCTTTGATAAAAAAAAAATTATATCGTACAGTATTAATCAAAATTTGAAATAAAAAAAAAACAATTACACACTAATATTGATACAAAACCACCGTAAATTTAGTACAAACTGTCTTCTTTCACTTCTCTGTCCAAATTCAAACAGAAAACGTCGAAACCTACCATTTTGTAGCCATTTTAAATAGTATGTGCTATCCCTACCCGTTATTCTCCTTTATTTTTTGTTGTCTATAATTTTTCCTCTCGCCTCCCCCTCCCTATTCATAATTCTCAATCACTCCCACTAATTAGTTGACTGTGTTGAGTTTATGCTACTGAATCCTCATGGGATAAGTATATATTGTGCCGAACTCAAGGCGAAAATTACCATTTTTCTAAGTAAAGTAATTCAAAGTTCAAACTCAGGAACTAAATTTGAGAAACATTGTTTAAATTTTTTCTTATTTTAAATAACTGAAACTAATACTACAGATTAAATTAAATAATTGCAATTATTTATACTTAGTAAAATTTCCTTATTAAATTCGATTTTAGAGACTTGAATTAAATGTTCTAATCATATATATAAAATATAAAGAATACTAATATAAACACAGATATTTATCATTAACGATATGTAGATTTACGTGATAAATCTCCCTGCATTTGGAAGGACAATCAAGCTTAATTTGTGCCCTAGAATAAATCTATTTTGGTCCAATATATCAGAGCGAACAAATGCAAGGAATGAGCTTGAATTGATTTACTACTCCTTTCACTTCTTGCTGTCTAGAACAGCACTGAACGATCCAATCAGGATATCTAGAAAGCTTAATGAATGCATCACAACTTAATTATCTCAAGACTCGGGATGCAAATCAGACCCTACAAATGAGTTTGCATCACAAATTTCGCTCTTCGCTTTCATGAAATTTCGATCGGGGGAAGGGGGGAATCGTGTTTCGAATGGTATAAGTAATGGGTAAAACCAATGGTACAACGATAGAAAGGATACGACTTCGTGAAATGATCTTATTATGCAGTTTATAATGAATAGTCCCGGTCGGATAATATAATGGGATTTCGGTAATTATATGTGCTGTAGTAATATTCAGATTGTTAGTAAGGGTAAACTTATTATCCAATTTATTATTCTTAAGCTATTTTGATTCAATATCATTTTAAATTTGATTTCATTTTTAAAAGATCTGTTGCCACTTGATTTTCAAGTGAGGACAAGGAAAAGAATTTGGAAATGATTCCAGTTTCTAAAATTACGTTATTGAAATTTACATACTTAACCGAATTTATTCTAATTGTTCTATTTTCATTCAATTAATATTATATCTATTATTGTTACCTTTAATGACATTTCTTCCTCTTATTATTTAGTTCCGAATTGCTCTAATAGATGGTGCTAGATTCTTCGCAAATGTATAAACGTACGGTGCTGGGGAAAACCAGTTCTTTTCTATTTTTGAATAACTCTCAAATAGAAGATCAAAGGTCGTTGCAGTAAAATGATACTGCGGTTAAATTTCTGATAAATTCCTTTCATTTTGATATTCTGAACGAAAGATGACGTCATTATTTGTATTTTACTGGTTTCGCCATTCAAATTACAATTTTTTTTTTATAGAACTCTAAAACTGAAAATGAAATGCAATATTATTCAGGTTTCTCAATTAAAAAGAATAAGGCTATTAATTTTGCTGCCAAATTTGAGTGATTTAGTTGATGAGTAAGGGAAGGGAGGGAAAACTCAGTACATTGAAATGTTAAATCTAAATTCTGATCCAAATCTTTGGAAACATTCTTGTGATATGTGGGCTTTACCTATCTGAAAACCAGAAGGGGAAAACCATCTAATTTGAAAGGAAGAGATTGAAAAAAATTATAATTTTGGCGCTTGCATATATATAAATATATATTAATTGATTATTTTTAAAAATTAGAAATTAAGAAATCTGATACCTGAACTAAGTACGCTTAAATTAATGCAATTATTTTTCGTTAAAAGAATCGGAATATGTAAAGTATTCCTTACTGCGACATTTATTCACTTTTACATTGAGTTAAAAAAAAATAATATGTTCCTAAAATAATATTTGTCCGGGTAAAGAAAAAATTAAATATTTAAGAAAATTTTAAGAATTTATGAAATTATCTCAATCGACTCCCACCCTCTCTTTCCTAATTTTTTTTTTTTTTTGTTTCACTAAAGAAAACTCTTAATTACCGAGTAATATGATATTTAGAAAACTATTACTCATTTCATTTTTAAGGAACTTCCTGAATTAAATCGGAAGGTTGCTGACAAATTACTTACTAATGCTCACAATCATATTTAGTAATTCCAGTACAATTAGTTTTCAGAAAAAAAAAAGCTTTAACGAGCGAATAACATTTTTTATAGAACCCTTAGCAAACATATTAATATTTGTAAGTTATTAAAATTCATTATTTGCATCCATGTTTTCTATGAAATGGAAATAAAAATGTTACAATCTTAGCATATTTCTCTCTCTCTCTTTTTTTTTTTTTTTTTTTTCATGACTTCCTTACACTTAAAGTTTGAAAACATTCTTCCCTTTCTTCTATTGAGGTGGAAACTCTTTCTGCATGAATTTTATTAATTCGTTACTTTTAGGAACATGTCTTCCCTATAAACAGACAGAAAGAGAGAGAGAAAGAGGTTTCGGTCTATTCTAAATAGTGTGAAGTAAAACAGTTAACAATATAATTAAAATTGAAAACAAATAATTAGATTTATGTACATACCTTTTAATCAAAATTCAATTTCTAAAAAAAAAAAAAAAAAAAAAAAAAAACTAAAGTTTGCAAAATAATAAAGAAACGATTTTAGTAAAATATTAAAATTATTCACATCATTTGTAATATTTCATTAAACAGCCAAAACTTCAATTATTAATTAATTTTCAATTATTTTCTTAGCATCTAGTTTACTGATTTAGAAGGATGGAATTTAGAATAGAGCAAAAATTTCTTTACATGAGAAGAAAATAAACTACATCTTATATGAAAAACAAAAATTACTCTATTCAATTTTCAAGAATACAAATACCAAAAAATCATTTCTTTTCTTTAATAATTCAGTTCATTGTTCTTCAAATTCATTTTTCTATCAGTTTTTAATTAACTGAGAATCACGCACATAAATACACAGCTTCACAAGCAATAGATAGTTTTAAACAGTTATTTTACTATAAACAGTTGAAGAAATGAAATTAGCTCATTTATTAGCTCATTGTGTCCTTCAAAGTCGTCTTAAAGACACTTTAAGGTTAGAGTGACTTGTTTACTCGTAAATAAAAATCTTAATTTTCTTTGGAATTTTAAGAGAAATGGCCAGCCAAATACCAGAAGAGGTACATATCCGTCATTATATGATTTTTGAGTTTCACAAGGGCAGTAAAGAAACGGCTGCTACCAAAAACATTTGCGATGTTTATCCAAACGCATTAGAAATTCATAAACAGCAAAGGTGGTTTTCTAAGTTCAAATCTGGTAATTTCGATCTTTCCGACTCGTACCGATCCGGAAGACCAGTAAATTTAGACAATGACACGTTAAAGGCGGAAGTGGGAACAAATCCGTGTCAGACATTGAGGAACACTCTAATACTGTTAACCAACCTTGGTCACCCGTCCAAGAACATTTGCAGCAGATTGGTAAAGTTAGTAGAGCAGGTGTTTGGGTACCGCAGAATCTGTCCGAAGAAAATAAAGTTAACCAATCCATCATATACAACATATTGCTTCAGCGGCACAATGCAAGAGTTTTTTGATCACTTGATCACTGGAGATGAAAAATAGCTATGATAATCCAAATCTATGATAATCCAAAACGTAAAAGCAGTAGCTCTCTCCAAATGAATCGCCAAGTTCAGCTGAGGCGCTTTTCTGTGTTTGGTGGAGTATTCGCGGGGTTTATTTTGAAGTGCTGGAACCTGAACAAACAGTGAATGCACACCCTTACTGTGAACAATTGAATAGAGTAAATCATTCTTTAATTGAAAAGTACCCAGCCATAGTCAAACAGAAATGATGTTATTCTGCAACATGATAATGCAAAACTGCACTGCGCGAGATGAACCCTGAAAAAATTAATGAATTGGGATGGGAGGTATTGTCTCACCCACCATATTCGTCCGAAATTTTGCCATCGAATTCCTATTTATTCCGATCACTACAGCATTTTCCAAGTGACAAAAAATTTGAAAATTCGGAGGATGTCCAAAATACCATCTCCAGATATTTTTCTTAAGAACCAATTGATTTTTACCTATCATTAAAATTTTGCAGACTAGGTGGCAAAAGGCAGTTGATAACGAGGGTGATTACATCATTGATTAAAAATAAAAACTTGATAAAAATTTATCTGTTTGATTTTAAAGTAGAAAAATTATATTATTTTCCGGTCCCCTTAATATATTAATTAAATAACATTATTATTATAAATTAGTTATAGGTTTTGCCAAGCCATTTCGAACTTGTTGAGTCCCACTACTACATATGAAAATTTTCAATCATTAATACTTAACCACTAAAAAGTTGAGGGAAGAACTTTTTTTAATCTTAGTTTTAAAGTCAAATTTCAAAAAAAAAAAAAAAAAAACATATGAAAGAAGGAGACGTAACTAAATAGCCTAAGTAATTCGGGATAAAAACCAACTTTTTATATGGTGGCAAAGTTTATTAAAATAAAATTATTTGGGAGTATTTTGCCAAATGTGGCTATCCTGGTCCCCTTCGCGGATTTACCGTTCAGCCAAAAAAAAAAAATCGCTAAGTGGGCAATTTTTGAAATCACGCCAAGTGGTTGGACTAAACTGCATTATTAAAAAAGTTATTGAAATATTAATTATAACTTGTCGCAAATGTCTAAGTATTGCATTGTTTGGAGAGTAAGAACGATTCCCAAAGTTTCAGAGCTCTAGCTTGATGGGAAGTTGGCTAAATTAATGATCGAAAATTTGATGACACACTGATACAAAAACAGACTGACAGACACACACACACCATGTGAAATACATAAAATCGTTGTAAAAACAGGTTTGGCTTATGAAACTTCTGAATTAGTAGTGAAATTACATTTGAATATTATATATTATAATTATTGAAATAATGAATTAAATTGTTAAAGGGGATGCATTATCAGGGGTAAAAAGAAAATTTAAACAAATATAAAAGAAGGGGTTAATTATCTTATTGTTTGACATTTAAGATATGTTATTTTCCTTCAACTAATAACTTCGTTGACCAGAAAGAGTATAAAGCTACTTTTGTTATTGATATCATACAGTAATTAATTCTAAGAAATGTCTGCCTTTAATTACTTTAACATTTCTTATTTTCTTTTATTACCAGCACTGTATCTGTACAGGGGTAAACTAAGCGGCCCATATCCTATAGTGAACTTTACAACGGATCATGTAAGAGAAGACGATTTCTCTTCATTTTTCAATTTGGGTGAGTCCATATTTCTTTTAATTACTTGTGAAATAGCTATATATGTGAAAAATGTTAAATTTGTGAAATATTTCAGTATTTAAGAAGTTTGCGTCATAAACTTATCCCTAATCTATATTTTTTATTGACTGAAATGGGTAATTTTGTAAAATAACAGTTAGCTATGGAGAAATATTGACCTTGTCTCTCTTTATGTAATCTTTTTATTCTAAAATTTGGCGAATGATTTAATTTGGAATAGAAAAATTATCACTTTCTGGTTAACTTAATTAGGACCATATTTCTAGATAACAAAACATGAACTATCTCAACACTTAAAAATCTTAATTTTCTCCTTCTTAATTAAATCTTAATTTAATAACTTCTCATTTAAAAGTTTCTTTTACTTCAGGAATCGAAAAATTTCTTTACTAAGAATTCAAATAAAATATTTTTAATTTAATTCTGATAAGTGTTTTATTATTTTTGCTCGTATGTGATCTACCCAGTTTAGAGTTTTTCTAATGGAATGTTATATGAATAAAACTTCAATATTATATTTCCCAGAACTGCAAATTGTTAATTAAAAGTCTTCTAAATTTTTTGAAGTTATATTTTCGATAATTTTTCTTATTAAGCGATTAAAATGTGATATATAAACTATTTACTTTACGAGTAATAATGAGCAATGAATATTTAACACTAGATTTACCAAGAGGTCATTTTGGCCCCTCTGAGAAAAAATTTCGTTAATTTTCTTCAAGAAAATTTTTACCGTATTTTATGAGAATATTTAAATTAATTGTTACTTAAATTTAGAAGACATATAAACGCAAATCTTATTATTTTTTCTTTTTTTAGTTTTGGAGGAATATATATAGTATACATACTTCTACTGAAAAGATCATTTAAATCATTCAAATAAATATTGTTGAGAATACATACATTTATATTTTAATATGATAGCGACGCACTTAGATATAGGTATAAATATAGAAATAAGCATGTGTTAGTAAAATGTGTATATATAAGAAGCAAGAAGACTTCTTCTTAGTTCCAAGCAAAATTCCATTAAAATTGAAAAAAAAAAAAAAAAAAAAAAAATACCGGAATCAATAGCATATTATAATATGGCCTAGTACGGAGTTGACATGACAGACCAAATGGCTCGAAAAAATACAATAAAATCGTCATCTGAAAGATGGCCTTTGCAAGTCTTTTTCATAATCCTAGATTTGGTTAGGATCAATTCGTGGATATTATATATAAAGAAAACAATGGTGAAAATATATCTAGAATGGATTATTTGTTCCAGCTAGCAGAAGAACTGGCTGCTGTACACAAAGATTCATCCAAAGAAAATTTGAATGAGCTGTTGGTAGATGCAGTTCAAAGTTCCGGATCAAGAAAAAAATACCAAATGGCCCTTTGCAATAAAAATAAAACGCAAGTTACCTGTTGCAGTTACAAAAAATACGTTTGTGGAGTATCTACGGCGAAAAAAAAAATTGTTATTTGCAAAAAATGCTTTGCGTTTAAATATCAGAAATAAAAATAAAAAAACGAATTATTATAACTGATGTAGTTTTATTGAAGTTAATTTTTTCTATTTTAACTTCATAATAGATAGGTCAATTTATATTTTATCTAATTAAATACCAAAAAAGAATAATTTTGACCTTTTCGGTAGAAATAGGTATATGATAACTCATGGTAAACCTAGTGTTAAACATTGAGATAATAGATAGAGCACATGAATTTAATAAAATGATTGATCGTAAAAATTGATTTTTCATTTGTATACATTAGAGCTACTTTTAAATGTATGAAGTAGTTAAAATTAACAAACAGATAAGACACATAAAAGAATTGTGTTTAATATTTCCTTTACTGAAAACACTTCATTCATGTCCGTAACCTACGATCATAATGAAAAAAAATTATTTTGGAAATTTCTCAGAACTTATTTAACAGAATTAATTAGTATTATATAAAAATGAATTCTTCAAAGTTACTTTAAATACATTTGTTAATAAAATATTATAATTACAATTATACTGACATAATTTTGTATATTGTACATAATTTTCAATATATATTTTAACAAGATTGTCAATAAAAATAAGAATAATCATGTATACGGAAAATTTTTAGATGAATTTAATTAAAACCATTTAAACATTAATTTTTTTTTATTTATACCACATCCAACTGACAACATTATGAAGTATTTTTTAAAGAAAAAATTAAATTAGTTTTTTAAAAAAAGAATTTTCTTAAAATTTCTTAGAAGTTTTCCTAAAAATATTTATGCTAACCGTAACTTTAGATATGCTCAGTAATTTTAACTAGATTTGATACAAATAAGTCTTTTTCTATTTAATCTAAAATGTTCACTTAAAATATGTTTTTTATACCTTTCCAGAAAAAACGCTTGAACGAAGTTCATACGCTCTGGTTTGGATAAAAGGCTTACGAGGTTTACTGTCTACTACTGAACTCCTGGTGAACAGTGACATTGCCGTTGCTACAATTTTATCTCCTTTGAATTCTTTAAATCATATGGCGAATCCACCAACATTCGACATCGGCTTGCGTATGGAAAAGGTATAAAATTCATTTCTTTCGTAACCCTCATTATACATATATTATAAATAGTACATTATACATATAATAATCATACTATATAAGCAAATCAGAAAGAAAAAAAAAAACTTAAAAATCGAAAAGA
Organism: Nephila pilipes; assembly: GCA_019974015.1. Lineage (NCBI taxonomy): Eukaryota > Metazoa > Arthropoda > Arachnida > Araneae > Nephilidae > Nephila > Nephila pilipes. The sequence goes on from BMAW01095891.1 coordinate 154,816, forward strand.
TCATAAAAAATATTTTAATGAAAACAAAAGAGTCAAAAACTGATGATAAAGTAATTTAAAAATGTTTCTTCTGGTTTTCGTCAAAAATACGTGGTTAAACATGTTTTATGTATACTGTGACATATTCAATTTTTAAAAACAAACGATTGTGATATTTTTTTTTAAAGATATTATGTGTTCCAACTTATAAAGGCAGACGATTTAATTTAATGTGATACTTTTTTTAAGATTTATCTGTTCGACTTTTAATGGCAGACGATTTAATCTAATGTGATACTTTATTTAAGACATTACCTATTCTACTTTTAAAAGCAGACGACTTAAACTTAAAGTAATACCTTTTTCAATATTCTTTATTAAGATATTTTTTTTGGCAACACCAGATCATAGTGTTGATTTTAGATAATTTACTGGCAACGGATATGAAATTTAATATTGAGTTTGGTTCCATGAGGTAAAGACGAACGTTGATAAGTGGTGCTTCTGTAAAATTGTGTCTTGAATTTATGCTTGAAAAGATGTGCGCAAATAAATGTGATGTCCTGAAAACAAGTCATTTTTATTAATAGTCTTCAATACAGTACAATACCAACAACCTTACCCAGGAAATTACTTCAGAACGGAAACCAAAAATCAATAGAAAATAAACTCCACGATTCCAAATTATATACGAAAATAAAAGTACATTTAATTAAAATCATAATTCTAACTTATTTAAAATAACATGTTTCATATAAAATACAGTACTTTCTCGGTAATCTGTCAGGTATCAGACAAAGCATACTAAAATAAAGGATTTAAACAGCTAAAACTATTGTAGCATCACCATTCTTGGTTGTTGTTTTTTTTATCATGAGTAGGCCTTTTCATGTGTACATATCGATCTGCTGATGTCTACATTAATGGCATGTTCTGGCGATTCTTTTCACGAAAATATTCCAATTTTGACATTATAAAACTGACTTGTAGCTCAGTGCATCTCGACAGTCAGAAGAGCTGCATAAGCTTTCCAATTTTTCAACTGTTCCAAAATCTTATCTTCTCAAAGGCATATCGAAAATTGTTTAGAGAAATTCGCCGATAAGACGAAGTTCGAGGTGGGTTTTTTTTTTTCCAGCATGAATTGATTCTAGATGAGACTGTTGTCTCCGATACCTCCTGTCACTAAACTGATCTGTAAACAGTTGTACACATGATTCAATCAAATACTTAGTACTTAAGGCTCCCGTCTACCCGCCATTTTGATTTCATCAGCTTAATGTTAATCCTATGGAATTTCGACTTGAATTCTCCCATCTTTATTATTTGATATATTTGAATGTAATAAAGTGCATCTGAAAGAGCAAAAAATAACGAATGCTTCTGTGGAATTATTTTTTTCTTCCATTCTTAATAATATTTTTATTCTTATTTTAATTATTCGTTTTTGAGTTTTCCGGTCTTTAAAGAATATTTTCAAATATTTTTAAGAATGGAAGAAAAAAAAGTAATTCCACAGAAGCATTAATTATTTTTTGTTCTTTCAAATCCACTTTATTGCATTCAAAAAGTTCAAATAATAAAGATGTGAGAATTAAAGTCAAAAATCCATAGGATTAACATTACGTCCACGAAACCAAAATGGCGGGTAGACGGGAGCTTTAAGTCAATATCTTTTCTTGGAGTTTATCTCAACAGCTTTAATTCTCCATTGAATGATACACTATAAAAACTTAATACAGTACTCGCAAATAAAGTTTCAAATACATGAAATATCTGAAACTACAAGAAAATGTACTGTTTTGTATTGATAACCTCATTATTCCTTTGAATTAGGAGGCTTAAAATAACTTTATATGAATTGGCAGCCTGTATAAAAACATTGGATTATAAAGGGAGGGCTGCATTTCTAATTTTCGATAACACGGTTGTTCCCAGTTATTAAAGAATATTTGACTGTAACTTTTTAAATAAACTTAATTTCGTACTTTAAGTCATAGAAATTGAAAAATGTTTCTTAAAACAAGTTTAGTATTTATACAGAATGCATTTATGGTTTGAAAACTGATGTGTTAAATAAATTTAAAGAAACTAGAGTCTAAACATATCCATTTTACTTTAAAAATATTTTTCTGCTTTTTAATGACCAGGATAAAAATGATGTACAATTCATATTTATTTCTTTGCATTTATAATAAAATAAATTCTTTTTTTAGGGCAAGCTTGATGGATATACATTAGAATGCGGTCAACTATGGAACATGACCCAGTAAGTAAATGTAGTGGAGTGAATCGAAACCAATATCAGTTTTTAAATTCCGTTTAAAGCATATACACTTTTTAATTTTGCATGTTAATAATAATCATTTGAAATTTTAGACTATTAAAATATTTTAAATTAAGTTATATCTCATTAGATGTTATTACACAACACAAAAAAAAAATCAAACTACATTTATTTTAGAAGTACAATAGAACAAATGTAAGTTTCTTCCAGTTACGCAAGAACTGGAGCCAACTGATCAACATGTGAAAGTAGGTTAATAATTTGCTTCGTGAAAAGGTATATTCCATCGATTACTCAATATCGTTCAAAAACAATACATTTCCTATTTTATTGTTCTTTTTATGAAAAAATAAAAAAGAAACTATAATAAAAGCTGCTTTACATCTTAGTAAGAAGATACATGTTGAATTCTATTCAATTCAAAACATTGTCTCATAATATATAATGCAAGAAGCATGTCAATTGAGTATTTAATATGATTTGGATCTTTCAATTTTCTGTTTAACGATATGTAAGTTTTCGATTACTCTCAGATGAGTTTTTAGTTCAGGCAAACCCCTGAAGTTGTAAAAAAAAATCCAATTTATGAGAGACAATTAGATAATTGATCAAAAAATAAATCACAGCAATAAAATACCTTGGAAAAAAGAAATAAAATTAAAAATTTCTATGCAAAGAACAGATTTAGTCACCCATGGTGCGATTTTTTTAATAATAATTAATAAATTACTCAATTAAATGTAAGAATTAAAGTAAACGACAATACATCAAAAAATGAACAATAGTAAACTTTTCCGATATTAAAATTAAAGCAAACGACAAATTATTAAATTGAATATATTTAAGCTAAATGTAATTAAAATTGAAGCAAACGATAAAAAAAATTGAAAAATGATCTGGTACGCTAAAACGCCCCACCTAAAACAATAGCCCCTTAGGTGGCAAATACGATTTAGGAGCTCATCAAATTCGATTCAACTATTAAATGCTCTTAATGTTGATCATATTGCAGAGGTTAGATTTACTGAAGTTTTACAGAGACCAATAAAAAAAAACTCACGCAACGCACACTTCTAGATATCTATCGCACCTTAAAAAAAAATTCCATTAGAAAACTATTGCACTTTTTTTCGCATTATGGATATCTAATGATAGTATTTGGTGTAAGGGATAGCTAAGAAATTATCGACATAGATATATTGAACAACCTTCCATTATTATTTTGTTACAGTGTGGTACATGTCTGTACAATAAATATTAGGTCAACTTGAGAAGTGAATAATACTAAAAGGTTTTATTGTACTGTAAATGATCATATGAATTTTGTAAATTTCATGCAACAGTCCTGTCCAAAAAAAGAACACTTTTACGTTCGAGTGCAATGCAATACATCAAATTCGTTATAAAGATATTTTGATTAGTTTTTTTTAAAAAAAAGCTTGTGTGATTAATATAAATATTTAATAAGTAAAATTTTATGGTGGATAAAAATTATGATTTAAAGAGTCATTTCGGATTAGAATTTTTCCATTCATAAAAGGATTGCGTAACACAATTTTCATCAAGTTGCGCTTTGAAAATAGCAAGAAAAGGTCTTAAATCATTTGTTTTATTCTAAGGGAATCATAATAAATTTTTAAGTACAAAAATCTAATGAATAAATCAATATGCGATTTGCAATAATGCATAAGATTAATGAAAATCAAACTTGAATAAAATGTACCTTTCTCGATGCCTTTTTATTTTTTGTTCGATCTTTAGAAATTAATACAAATTTAATTTAAATAAGCTTTTAAAAATGAAATGTTTGATATGGGTACTGTGACTTTAATAAAACCTTAAACTTTTATGAGCATTCACGAGAAAAAATGTAATGAAAATCGATTTATGATCCTCAGCTACTTTTAAGACATAGCATCAATATTTTTTTTCATTCGAAAACATTTACGATATTTAGTATTTTTTGGATTTTTGCAAGTACAAAGTATCTACATAGATTTAAAAGTATTTCTTTAAGCAACACGTGAAATTTTAACTGCAATATGAAATATCTACGTCCCATTCTTTGAAAATGAAATACTGTGAATTGAATCCTGAAACTTCAACCTTTGAAATCTTAATAATTTATTTTCTCTTCCTAATATCTTCGTAGATTATGGAATACTAAAGACTGTATTAAAGCAAGCGTCAAGGGAGACATAGTTACTTGCCGTTGCCATCACTTGGGAAGTATTGCTGTGCTACTTCAAGAAGAATCTCATGTAATATAGATATTTTACCAACAACTTACTTTTATGAAATTTAAAAATGAATAGTTAGTCATTTTAATAGAAAATAACTTGTTCAATTATTCTTGATAAAGAATTTAGAACTTTACATTCGAATAAAACTGAGAGCTAAATATCAAAAGCTTAAATAATCACATTACATAATGAAACAGCTTTAATTAATTACATTATTAATATTAATTAAAATAATATTAATTAATTTAATTTAATTAAGTATAAATAAATTAATTAATTAAATAAATAAATTATATTAATTACAAATCAATTAATTAAATAACATTAATTAAAATAATATTAAATCATAATATTGATTAAAAACAATTTTTCACCTTCCTGTAGTGCAATATATGTTAAATATTTAAATTTTTCATTAGTAAAATTTCATCATTACTTTAGCATTATATAAAATATAAATGAGGAGAATATTTATATATGAATCTTAAAACAAACACATAACCAATTATAAGTTTTTAATCCTTTAGTTTTTCCACAGTTAAAAAAATTTAAAAAATATTGTAAAATAAAGATTCCTTATTCAAATTATAAAAAAATAAAGTTTCACTATTATTCACCTTCTTACCAGGATTTTAAAACATAGTTGTTTCTCAATCATGTAAAAGTCACATAAAAAATCACACTCCACTCAAAAGTCTCAATTCATTAGTGAAAATTTCTTAACTTAGTTATCAATAATTTCACCAGATAGCGCTACTTAAGTAATATCAGCTAGTATTCTTGAAAACCGTTTGACGCTGTTAGGTTTTGAATTTATTATCGTTTGTTTGCAGGTGCATATTTTTTGAAAATAAGATAATTTATGAATATATCCCCGTTGAAAAATTACTAGAACAATGATTTTTCACTATAGAAATACAGTTTGAGGGTTAATTCAATTTTAATAATGAATTGCTTTTTGTTATTTTTAGTGCAATTTGGAAAAAAAAAAAATCTGATTGGGTCGGAGTGGAAGCATCACTTACTCCCATCACTTCTATGTTTGAAAAATGTACCTTTTAATATTTTTTTTTTTAAAAAAACTATATAATAATCGATAAAACTGAATTGAACCTCGTTAGTTGTATGTTTAATGTTGGAAATTATCTATGAATTCAAAATTCTCATAAATTTCTACTAAGATATATAATGTTCTACTGATAATTATAGTTGAAATATTGTTTTAAGTTTAATAACGAATATTTTAGAGATAGCCTTTTTCTCTCTCTCTAAATATGAGCAAGGGGTATGCATTAAAAGGTTTGCATTTAAACTAACTATTCACAACTTTTTATCAATCAAAAGCTAAAATAATTTTCATGACAAATTGGAAGCGGGGTATTTGTGAGATTATTTAAAAATTTTAATTGTTTCAATTAATTTACAAGATTTATAAGTCTTAGTAAACTAACGAAACTTATGATTAGTAAGTTTACAAGTATGCTGCTATTATTATTATTATTTTATGTTATGAGGATTATAAGATATGATATGGAGATACTTAATAAAGTGAAAAAAAAAATTGGTCTTTTTTACTTTCATGAATTGTTTCAAACAATAATAGTAAATTATTTTTTCCACTTTAGTAAAATAATTATTCGTTAAATTTATAGCAATTATTGTATATTTAGTTGAGTCTGATAATATTCATTTTATGGAACACAATTTCTTTTCGAAATATTTTTATCATACATAATTTTAGAAGCTTTTCAGTAAATTGCATTTATCGACATCATTTTCAGTTCAATTTGATTTTATAATTACCATGTTTTGTTATATCTCTTATTCATGTATTTTATGGATCTCCTGAACAATTGTATCTTTCGTAAGACTTCCAATTTTTAATAAAAAATAATTGTTGGTTTAATTATTCAAGGATTTATAAATTTGATGGAAATTTTATGAATATGTTCGTTTTATCAATGTCAAGATTCAAAAGTTATGTCGCCTTTTCAAATTTAGAAATTTTGTGTAAAGGCGTTTAAATTTTGCGATAATCGGTAAATTTTTCGTCCGCACTTATTTTGCTCACTAGACATTATGTGTTGCTACGTTACTATTCGATCTTCTTATTGAGTAAAGCTCAAAGTTGTCTCTCTTGATTCTGTCGTCATAAATAAAATAAAAAAGATGTATCCTGTTTTGAGAATGTATTGGAAGTTCGACAAAATTTGCAGATTTGGGAATTGTCTTTTTTCTTCTTTTTCGTCTCACTAGATGAAAACACCTGGGATGGAAAGGTCAATGACTTGTCACAACTGAATCCATCGCTACATAAGATGAGGCGACCAGGGATATGACCTTTCCCGGAATTACCGCTTAAAACAGTTCTCGCCTCTTTTAAAAGTTAAATAAAGAATTAGGTCAAAAAATAGATTTCTCGTCTAACCAAAATGTCTTAACATTTTTGATACATTTCTTTGAAATTTTAAGTTATAAAATTTCAATAACATTAAATAGAACTAAAAAGACTATGAACTTTGCGATCTAAGGACCATGAAGTTTTATTAGCAGACTACGAAAATTTTGACTGAGTTTTAAATAATCGTAAAGTAATGAATTAATACGTTATTTGGAATATGAATTTTACCAGAAAAATACTTTCACTCATGATTCATAGGATTATAGAATTCTTGTTCCAGAAATTGTATCGCAGATATAACAGAAAGAAAGCGATATTATTCATACCTTGGCAGTAGCGTACCCAGAAAATAGTTTTGGGAGTTGCATATCGTCATAGCCATGACAGAAACAATTTCTTTAGTTCCAAATTATCACTAGTTAAAAAATAAAGAAAACGATATTTAAAACTTATTTCTTTTATAAAAAATTATTCAAGTAGTGATATAATTTTATCAAGTTATATAAAAATTTAAAAAGTAAAGATCATTCAAGAAAAATGATTTAAGATACCATGAGAATTAAATTTGTATTTTTGAGTTGCATTTTTTAGGGTTGCGCACCCCCCCCCCCCCTCTCTCTCTTCATCTACAAACACTAAACCAGAGGCACTCTTTCAGAGATAGTAAAGACTTTTCTATTCGTATCTCAGAAAATGGCTTAGATGAAATAATTTTCTTTTTATTCCTGATGAAGAAAAAAAAATATGTACGCATGAGAAGAAACGGTTCTAATGTTTAAAATTTAGAAAATATATGGAATAGTATAATAAAAGAATTGTCCAGAAATGTTTCAGTTTCGAGAAAAACTCTTGTGGGGGGGGGGGCATATGTCCCTTTGCATACTCCTAGGTACGCCACTGTACCTTGGTATCATTTTTACTATTACATAAACATATGGTTATGAAGAATGATATTATTGCATATTTAACACAAAAGGGAGTGGTTAAATACTTTTCAGATTACAAGATTAATTCTCACACAAAAAATACGAATTGGTATATTAATTCGACTATTGTTTAAAGCACAAAAACTTGTGTTCTCATTTAATCAGTGTATAGTACAAGTTTTTTTTATTCGAAAAAGTTTTTTTTAGATAAAATGTATTGCATTAAGAGCATCGGTACGCAATTGGAGAGATTATGTAATATGAATTTTAAATAATATAAATAGAACGTTTATATTTTCAATCATCTCATACAAAGAATCCACATTGAAATCGTAATCAGTTACGATCATATTTATTATTTTCCAAATTACAACGAACACAATTTCTGTTACAGAGATAAACAGCATTTATATAAGTATTTGTGAGATATGACCCAAAGTTTTCTGATACAAATTTAATGGTTGAGCTTATGTTTTCGATATAAGAAAAACACTTTGTGGCGATTTGTGAATTCGAAAATTTATTTACATACTCCAGAATTTGATATCATATAATCCTTCAAACGAAGTATTGCGTATGTTATTGTTAATTTGAAAATGATTATGGATCAATGTTCTCGAAGTGAGAAAAATCATTTTTACAGATCTTTTCCAGTTTATTTTTTCATTTCAACGTTTTTAAGCATTTCAAAAATATGACGTCATTTTTTTTTTTTTAATTTTCGATTATATTTTTAATTTTGTAAGTATTTTCAGATCATTTTGAAGATTTTGGAAACATTAGCAACTTCGAAACAACTCTTAAGGTTTCATTGAAGTTTAAATTACATTTTTCAATAAAATACCATAATTTTGTCGATTGATTGAAAATGCATTGTTAGAAGGTAGATGGTTTTATTTTTCATACAGAAAGTTGTATTTTAAGTCAAGCAGGATTATGGATTCCCCCCCCCTTGTATTAGTTTATAAAGAGATTAATTGTGACAGCAAAATAGTTACCTAATTTAAACGCATTGTTAGCTGTCCTATGAAGCAGAGTAGGGAACTTCATTTCTTTTACAGGAATGAATTTGATACTGATCTTATGGCTGAATTTACTGATTTTGTAAATAATTTTTCAATATTTTTATGTTTCGATTTTATTTTTTGAAACAAAGTTATATAAATCTAATACAATTGTAACTGAATTTGAAGAAAATGAATTCACCATATTTATATTTTCTTCCTTCAGGGCAGCTCCCTAACTCCTGTGCCTCCAATAGGAAAACTGATTTCGGCTAGCTGCATCATATCCTTGACGGTTACCATATTGACATTAATAGTCAATTTCTTTCTCAAAAGGTATGTTATATACTTTTATTATTTGAAGACTCATGTTTTAGCATAATTTATATTATGTTACTAATTCATAGCTATGATGTTTCTTCTTCATAATACGTTATTGAAAAGTGATTGATAATCGCTGAATTATATCCAACTGTGTTGTTCATATAAGAGAGACAATAACTGAACCCTGTGAACCTGCGTCTCTTAGAAGTTAATGCTGCCCACCGATACATATTTATGACCGTCTTACCCAGAAATATTTTGAATAACTTATAAAAATGTTTGACTCCAAAAAAAATTCAGGATAAGAGAGGAAGAATAAAGGTAAGAGAGATAAGAAAAGAAAGAAAATAAGAGAGGAATTCAAGATAAGAGAGGATAAGATAAGAAAGAAAATAAGAGAGGAATTCAAGATAAGAAAGAAAATAAGAGAGGAATTCAAAATAAGAGAGGAATCATGAAAAATATAATTTATTCTTAAAAAAACTCCTCTCTAACATTAACAAAAATTAACTATTAGCTTTTGCTTTATTTCCGAAATCAATATTCAAAACACAATAATGTTCTGAAGATTATTTTTAACATTCAGCTGCTGAACGTTTGTTAAAATTTTACGGCGAAAAAAGCAAATTGAAAGATTAGCTTACTAAAATCTGTTTCAAAAGATACGAAGCAATAATTGTGAATAAAGAAATTAATGAAATTATATCACTTATATTTAAACAAATAAATTAAAGAATCAACACTCTATTTAACATACAAGACGTAAAAACGCTAATTAAATTTTAAAAAAAAAACAACGTTTCACTATTTTTAAAATATGTACATTTCGAATAGAATACTGTGATTCTGATGGTAATTAGATTTCATATAGCGTGAATTGGAAAATTTAGGAATGCGATTCTGTATCAGATGTCGTCCTCGTCATCAGATTGTGGCGTCAAATTACAAAGACTTCTCATATTTTCTATAATATAGTCTCCACGTCATTTCTGCAAAAGAAAAAACAAAAATAAATAGTATTTTTTTTTTTTTTTTTTTTTTTTTTTTTTTTTTACTTTTTTATTATTTTTTTTTTTTTTTTGTATTTAGACATTTAATATGTGAATTTCCGACAGAAACCTTAAGTTATTAAATGTTTTTTCATAACTTTTAATTTTAAATAAAATTTATTATATCTCTTCATTTTTTTTTTTGATAGTTAAATGATCACTTAATAATAGTAGTTTATCATATACAAATTTTACCTTTTTTAGAGGAGAGCAGCATTTATCGATATTTATCTTCATAAATATGATTGTCTGCATGGTTGCTATACAAGTTCTTTTGCTTTATGGAGTCAACAAGGAAGAACAAACTGTAAGTAGTATTTCAAATTTTCATTGAATAAAATCGGTAAGATAAAATATTGATTCATTAATTTTGACTTAAGTATCAACATTTTGCAATTTGTTCCTCTCTTTCTCTCTTCATATATACAACTTTTGTTCATTTATTAATTAATATGTTTTCATACACTATCTTAATTTTTAGCAATAATTACATTCTGGATAAGTATATTTATTAAAAATAGAATTTTAAACTCTTTTGGGTTACAAAAATTACTTTATTCAATAAGTTACACAGATTAAAAGTTTTATAATTTATTTCCTTTTGCTTTTAAAATTAATATATTTTTCTTTTAATTTTTGTATAACTTTTCATTTAAAAACAATAGAGTAGCATTATCCCGCCAAAATTTACATTTTTATTGCTTCATGTTTCAGGAGCTTTGTTTAAGTTCTGCTATGCTTTTGCACTACTTGTTCCTTGTGCTGTGCTGTTGGGTGGTTGCATACAGCGTCAATTTGCTTAAAAGATTAAAGAGCAACATGGAATACATTGGCAGACCTAGAGATTATTGTGGAGTTTGTTGGGTGTGGCCGGGAATAATGCTAATCATAGCATTTACTCTCAACCCTAACGTTTATGAGACTACACTCTAGTGAGTATAATTGTTACAACTCTTACTAATATGTATTTCTCAAAAATATATTTATTAAAATACATGTTTATAAGACTTCTAAATTGCTTCATACAAATCATAATTCTTTTACATTAAAAATATGAGTAATTAAAAAATGCTAAAATCTCGCTTCTACGGCTCTGTAAAAAGTTTTATTATTACTAGTAGTAGTAATATCATCCCCATTATTGTTACTTTACATGTGTTTTGAAACTGTTTGAGGGAGTATTAGGAATATTAGCAACTGTCTTATATTGTGTCTTACTTAAAAATGCATTTATTGAAATACATACATTTTAAGATTTTAATTGTGTAATTATGTAGTAATAAGTACTTTGTATTAACTACTCTAAAATCTTAAATATGTTATAAGCTATTGAGCGTTTTATTTTATTTATTGCTATATATCATTTTCAATTTATTTTTCACGGAAATAAATGTTGTTTCATGAATTTTTACTAAAATACAATTTAAACAAACTTATATATTTGGTTCTTTTATTTATAAATTCTGAAGCAAAACTTTCTTTTTTTTAAAAAAAATTATAATGCCAAAAACATTCATTAAAAAAATTAGTAGTTTTTTTTTTTAAAAAAAAAAAAAAAAAAGTAGAGATAGAATTTAGATATTTTTTTTCGTATGAACTTAGAAATATATTAGTGTATATGTTTTCGGAAAATATCATAAACATTTATTGAAGCTTTCTGATGAGACATAAATATTTTCTCATGAAAACTATGTGTGCGTAAATTCTTAAGAAGTGAATTGATGACAATCAAATCCAAGCAAATAAATATGTATTGTTTTAAAAGTTGTACTCATAAAATATGACACATTTATTTCCAGCTGTTGGATGAACATACGAAGGGGTATCTTTTGGTCATTCGTTATCCCAGTGACTGGATTGATTCTGGTATGTACACTCCATTAAGTTAAACCTAAAATTTTAAAAAAGGGAGAACAGGAAAAATGTGAAAATAAATATATATATAATTGTTTATATATGTGTGTGAAATCCGTACACATTGATTAAATATGAACCTACCTTTGAAACATAGAGAGCATGTACGACTCATTGCCCACAATGTATGATTTCCAGTTCATTAGTAAAACATAAACCGAAGTAAATTGTAATAAAAATTTCTGAGCCTAGTTTTAACAATTTTAAATGATATATAATTATTAATAAGGAATCATAACTTCGGTAAATTACTATAGTAATCTATTTCAGTCCAGCTGAGATGTGTAAATTGCGCCTAATTTTACATGAAATTTTATTGCAAACCATGCTCTAGCCCCCTTCCCCTCTGTTTCTCACATATTGATCTTTTTAATTAGTTTAGTGTCTTTTTGTTAAAGATAACATAATATAAACATTTCACATAACTGAAAATAATTGATGCAATGAAAAAGTCAGATGATATCTATTCTTATAGTTCTATTAATCTTAAATGTTCTGAAAAATCCAGATTGTTAAAATCATTGAGGCTAATACATTTTCCATTGGAATAAAAAAAATATTTTTTTTTTGCACAATGCTAAAAAACTGTTCTTCTAATAGATTTTAAAATGGTCAACGAAGCAAGAGTAGAAACAATCTACTAAGCTCTTGAAAATTTTAAATATTACCAAGTAATAGATTTAACAATGGAAATAGAAATTGTATTCTAAACATCGCCCAAAAACACTTATGCGTTAAAAAATAAAGTGAAACTATTCATTTCCTACAGAAAATACTAAATCATACAGATGAATCAACGCGAATAGCGAGAAAAGAAGTATAAAATACAGAAAAATAAGACAGTTTCAAAAAAGACTTTATCCCGAAAAAGGTAGAAAAAGTTTTTTAAGACAACATTGCATGAGAAAATACAATACACTCTCTATAATCCGCACTTCATTTATCCGGCCATCTAGTAATCCGGAATATTTACACAAGTCACCCCTTTTTTTGCTTATTTTTGTCATTCGCTTATATTTTGTGAATTATTTTTGTACTCAATTTAGTTACTTTTTAAGGAAGGCATTTATAGTAATTTCCAATTAGTATCATACGAATTCTTCGTTTATTCGTCCTTAGATAAATAAAATAATATTTTTCCTTACTTATTTGGAAAGACTTTTTGTTTTGCTTCCTTTTTTTATACCCCTTTCCTTGCTTAATTTACTACGATTTGTATTTTTGTTACTCTATCAGCTTTGCAGCTGTTTTTATTTCATTATACGATACATCCTCTATAATCCGGCACTTTTTTTCTGGACCTACCAATATCCGATGTGTTTACATAGGCTGACCAGACACAAAAATTTATTTTTTGTCTTCCATTTCAATGGAATTATGCAGACTGTATAAAAAAAGTGATCTTTTTGTACTTTTCGTTATATCGTTTGTTTGACACTTTATTTGCGTTTTCTTTTCAAATGTTATAGAATAAAATAATGCTTTTGCTGTTTAATTGCGTTACTTGTAATGATTTTTCAGTAATACGGCAGTATCCGATATCTACCAAATTACAGAGAGAGTACCGTGTATTGCATTTAAACTTTTCTATTTATCATGAGTCATGTTCGAATGGAAAAAGGGATGAAAGAGATTTACAATAAAAGAAGTCATAATGTTTTATTTATCTTATAAAATGGCTTCTAAATACGAATAATAAGAGAAAAAAAATGATACACATTTATCAGTTTTCATAAATAAAAAGAAAATAACATTAACAGCTTTTTTTAATCATCCCTTTTTCTTGATATGTCATCAATAAACCTTTCGCTTGCACCTGGTGGTAAACGTACCAAGGTTACCAACTTGAGTCTGTAGTCGGGTTGCAATCAATACTCTGTTTTTTTTTATACGCTGCTATTTCTATAACAGAATAACTTTTCTCACTAAACACTAAATAGATTTTTTAGTATTTCTTTTTTATTTATTTTACTGCCCACATAAACTTAAACCTGTAACCAATGTATTACCTCTCCCCTCAATCCTGCAACGCCCTATACAATAACTGCGTCACGCATTCAGTTTAGCATATGAACTCAAGGTGTTCGGAGCACTAAAACAATTATGCGCATTAACGGGGAAATCCCTCGGCGCATACTCGGCTCAATATCTCTTTGTTTTCTACTATGTATGTAAATCATAAATGTGTTGTCCTTGTAATAAAATAATTGTTTAATGATCTTGGCCCTTTTCTTCTGTAACTACGAAAAGTAGTTATAATGGCGCCCAACGCGAAAAATTATTTTAGTCATTTTGATATTTGTGCAATCCTGCACTCCTGTGTTTATGACCGTAGCAAACGGTACTGCTATATTGAAGTAGTTTGTGCAGTCCTGCAACCCCTTCGTTCTGATTTCTGGTGAGACCTGGAATTATATTAACTGAGCAACAGTTGCTCTTATTGAATTTTGGATACAGTGCAGCCCGCACTTGGTGTCTTCAGTTGCAGCCAGCACATCCATTGATAAGTATACTCTTTCCTAACTGAACATGTTTTAGATTCTTAATTTTAAGACGAATCTGTTGGTCATGCTGACCATGGTATAATTTTATTGTCTATGGAAAAGAAAAATTTCTCGTCTGAACAAAACGAGAAACTTAGGTCATCCTGACCATTGTAGAATTTTAATTCAATGTTTCCCGTCTCTATGGTAGTAAAATGCTTATATTTTAAGTGTAAATGGAATTAAATTTCAATATATTGTTTTTATGAATAATAATACAGTCATTGTATAATTATCTTAAGATATATCTTTTCTAGCTTGTAGAAGAATATTGTAAGAATTTAGAAATTAGAGTGTTTGCATTTAATATTTTATTCATTTTGAAATCGCGTATTTAGAATTGTGTATTTTTGTATAAATGTTTTAAAAATTTTGTATTCCAAAGTGTAAAACTGATTTCCGATGTTAATTTCATAACGGAAGTAAATATGATTCATGTATGTAACAATGCAACTGCGAATTTCGCTTCGCGCATGTGACCTTGAACTCAAATTATTTCAGCCTGTCAGCGTAAAGTTGATTTCTTTTTATATATATGTATTAGGAGAAAATGCTTAGGTTGTAATTTATGAGTTTCTTTTCATTGAATACTGTTTTAAGTAACTGATGAAATTTATTAGGAATATTTAACATTCTGTGGTTTTTCAAAAAGACAGATTTATAGTCTATTTCTTATTCATTTGTTGAAAAGAAGTTGATTTTAAGTAAATAATTGATGGTTTATGTTATTAATATAAAAACATATTTATGCCTATTTCAGAGTATCTTATTTAAATTAGTCTAGCCTGAGTTTGTTAGATTATTATTCAATTTTTTTTAAGAAAAGATATTAAATTGAGTCTAATTTGAAAAGTAATGAATAATAATAAAAGTAAAAGGTATAAGTTTTCCCGCCACAGGAACGGTTCTGAAAATTACCGGAAATGAAGTAGACATAATTTTATTTCAGAATGTTCATTGTATATTCTTTTTAGTCTAAAATATTAATTCTGGTGAAGAGAAGATTCTTGATACTTTTATGTACTCACTGTTTAATTAAATATTTTCATTTATTCTTTGAAGTGCATTTGGAAAAAGTTTTTTTTCTTCTCTTACTTAATTTGATAGTTAGGTAATTAATAAAACAAACAAAGAATTTTTCATATCTTATTTTGTTGTTTTTTCCTTCTGAAGCATATTATTCCACATATTCGTTATAAATCTGCAATTTATGTATATTGTATATTTGTTTGTTTTATTAGTGTTTTTAGTGTGACATATAATGTAATTTTCCCCCAGGTTATAATTGTTAGTATATTAATTTAATGTACATTGAATTTTTCGTGTTTAAATTTTTATTTTACTACAGAATATTTCAGCATAGTGTATTAATTATAGTTTTGGCATTATAATTAGGTATTAGAAACTTTTTGAACTTTAAAACTTTTCACAAAAACAATTAAAATGTCTTACCTCGCAGGAGTTAAGAAAGAGGACTTACGATCTCTTTGTGAAGATCTCGGACTAACTATTACCTCTAAAATGTCTGTGTTAGACCTAAAAAACTTAATAATTAATGACACTAAATATGATGAAGAGTTCACCCGTGAACATTTAAAAGGTATTATTCAACATCGTAAAAGTGATTATGAACAGAAACACAGAGATCGAAAGCGAGAGGGCATTCGAACTCGAAAAGTTACGACTGTCACAGCCACAACAATCAGCTACTACTCATGGGTTGGGTGTGGAGAAACCTACTCTTGACGTTCAAAAGTTACTCCCTAAATTCAAAGCACAAGATAATGACATTGGTCTCTTCTTGGCTTTATTTGAACGACAACTTTCTTTCCTTAAAGATCCCAAAGAAAATTTTGTCACTTATCTCATAAGTGCACTACCAAACGATATCGCAAAATTGATCGCCAGAGAACCAGACACATTGTCTCAAGATTATGACCATATTAAAAGTATGTTACTAAAACGCTTTAAACTCAGTACAGAGAAATTCAGGTTATTATTTTCTCAACATAGTAAAGCCGCCAAAAGTACCTGGAAAGACTTTTACTTCGAAGTTCGAACATATCTAGAAGGATGGTTAACTGAACTGCAGATTGAGACTTTCGAAAAACTTAAGGATCTGATTATCACAGATCAAATTAAAAAGAAATGTCCTCCAGAGTACAGAAACCATTTCATCGATACATGGTCTGAAATCATTTCACCATGTGATCTAGTTGACAAACTGGATAGCTTTGACAACATGAAGGTGGGATGGCAGAAGAAGTCTCAACTTCTGGAAAATCGAAATAAAATTTGGGTTAAGTCAGCCTCATCGACTGCAGAACATGAAAACACCGTTTCATCCAGAAACCAGCAATTCTCTAGGAAGCCTTTACCGAGAATAAATAATGGAGGTTATGCTACAAAGCAGCAGGAAGATCGCTCTCCTATAAAGTGTTATGGTTGTGGAACTTTTGGTTTCATCCGAGCAAAGTGTCCCAATTGCACAGCAGAGCCTAAGACTGAATCGTCCCGATTCGAATTTTTGAAAGCAAGTTCCTGTTTTGTTACTACAGTTTCGGTATCAATCGTATACCTGCGTATAAATGGAATTTTTGGAAAGGCTTGTGTGGATACTGGATCCAGTCACTCTATTGCTGGTGAAACTTTGTATACATTGCTGAAGGATGAAGGGGCTAAGTTCCGGAATGGAACAATGTGTATCTCACTTGCTGATGGACAGCGCTCGACAGAAGATGTCCTCATCACTACAGTAACCCTTGAAATTGAAGGACGGAAGTTTGACCAAGAGCTTATCGTATTACCCAATGCAAAAAGAAACAGAACTCTGCTAGGTATTGACTTTCTAAAGAAATCAGGAATCATGTTGGATTTATGGAATCAACAATGGGTTTTTGCTGACATGCCTCAGAAGCAGTTTGCCTTTGGTGAACATGCCAATAACCAACATTTAGTTGACAACTTAGATGTCAATTTATGTACTCTTCGTGAAGAAGAAGGTCGATGTTTAAATACTACGCAGAAAGAAAAACTAGTCGCAGTCTTAAAGAAGTACGCATCTGTCTTTGAACCAGGGGGAGAGCCTACTCCCTACATTGAACACCGAATCAATACGGGAGATAGTCCACCAATCTCTGTACCTCCTTATAGAATGTCACCTGTGAAAAAAGAACTCCTAAAGAAAGAACTCGATACACTATTAGAATGTGAATCACTACATGCAGCACCTGTTGTACTCGTTCCCAAACCAGATGGGAAAATGCGCCTATGCATTGATTACAGAAAAATTAATGCAACGACAGTTTCTGATTCTTATCCTCTACCTTGAACGGACGATTTGCTTCATGCGGCGAAGCATACACCTTTCATGATTACAATTGATTTAAAATCGGGTTACCACCAAATCAGTGTATGTTCTTCAGACAGAGACAAAATAGCATTTGACTGCCCATTTGGAACTTTTCGTTTCCGGCGAATGCCATTTGGACCGAAAACGGCTCCTGCCACATTTCAAAGATTAATTGACGAATTTCGCAGTGGTCTTAAAGACATGCACGTATTATCATACTTAGATGACATAATTATCTTATCAGAAACATTTGAAAAACATCTTGATGACCTCAAAACAGTCTTTGAAAGACTTTTGTTGTTTAAACTGCAAGCAAATCGCAGTAAATGCAACTTTGCTTGTGAAAAAGTAAAATACCTCGGACACTATATCACTAGTTCCGGAGTCCAAGTAGATCCTGACAAAACAACTGCTATCAGAGATATACTTCCTCCGAAAAATGTTAAACAAGTGCAATCCTTCCTGCAAAGTTGTTCTTGGTATAGAAGATTCATCTCTAATTTCTCTGAGAAATCAAGACCATTGAGCAATCTCACTAAAAAGAATGCTCCTTGGAAATGGGGAGAAGAAGAGCAGAAAGCTTTTGACACGCTCAAACAGTGTCTGACAACTGCTCCTATTCTCAGACAAGTGGATGATACAAAACCCTTTGTAATACGAACTGATGCATCTAATTACGCAATCGGAGCAATCCTGCTCTAGGGCTCAGGTGAAGAACACACCATTGAATATGCAAGCCTTTTGCTTACTTCAGCGGAGCGAAATTATTCAACCACTGAACGAGAAGCACTAGCCGTAGTTTGGGCCCTCAATAAATTCAGAGGTTATGTTGAAGGATCTGAAGTCACAATTGCTTCAGATCATCAACCACTGAAATGGTTAATGGATTTGAAATCGCCTTGTGGACGGTTAGCCCGTTGGGCTTTGCAACTTCAAAGTTTCAACTTAAAGATTGAGTACATTCCTGGAAAAGCAAATGTGTTAGCTGACATGTTATCACGCCCTAGTTGTACTCACAAGAAGCCAAATTGTGAAATTTGCACGATAACTATCGATATCCCAGCTCGATCCTCGAAAGACATACGAAGTGAACAGATGAAAGATGATGAATTGAAGAAACTCATCGACACTTTTGAATCACCAGAAAAAGGAACTGATTATTTCAACTGGACTGATCGTGGCTATCTTATGAATCGTGGAGTGCTGTACAGATACTCTCCAGATTCTGAGAGTGAAGACGCTCAATTAGTTGTTCCTATACAGGAACGAGAACATATTCTTAAAGATCACCATGATGCTCCAACAGCTGGTCATTATGGTGCTGAAGGAACGTTCAACAGAATATTGACAAGATATTATTGGACTGGCATGCGGAAATTCATCACAGATTACGTTAAAAACTGTCCTGAATGTAATAAATTCAAAGCTAGCAACCAGAAACCTGCTGGTCTTCTGCAAACTCCAGTTTCAACCCAACGTTTTGGAAACACTAGCTATTGATCCTTTTGGCCCCATGCCGGAAAGTAAAGATGGTAAAAAGTGGATCTTTATAGTCGAAGATTACACCACAAAATGGGTGGAACTTTTTGCCCTGCCATCTGCAACTGCCAAAGAGTGTGCTACAACACTCCTTGAAGAAGTCCTTCTAAGATACGGAATCCCTCGTCGTATCATAAGTGATAATGGTACACAGTTTGTGTCAGCTGTAATGCAACAGCTTTGTTACCTTCTAAACATCAAACAATATTTGATTCCTGTCTACCATCCACAAGTAAACCCCGTGGAACGAAAGAACAGAGACCTGAAGCCTCGTCTTGCCATCCTGGTTTACGACAAGCAAAACTCTTGGTCAGAAAAGTTGCCATCAATTAGATTTGCCTTGAATACAGCCAATTGCCAGACCACTGGTCAAACTGCAGCTTTTCTGCATTTTGGAAGAGAACTGCGGACGACCGACGATGTCACGCATGATCTTCGTGCTGTCATCGAAAACGATAATTTCGTTGCAGAAATTACTCCATACTTCAAGAAATTTTCCCAATTCTTAGCTGAAGCTAAAGATGTTGCTGAACAACAACAAGATAAAAGAAAGCATTATTCTGACAAGAGAAGACGTGAAGCAACTTTGTTTCATCCGGGTGATAAAGTCTATGTCACCTCACACCCCATGAGTAGTGCTGAAATAGGAAAAACTTCCAAATTCCTTCCACGCAGAGATGGACCTTATGTGATTATGTCTCGAAGGTCTCCAACTACATATGAAATTTCCATCTTGGAAAATCCAACTACACCTCTTGGAGTGTATCACACTTCTGCCTTGAAAGCTTTTGAGCAAGGACGCTCCAATGCCCCGATTCTGCCACTAAGAAAGAGAGGTAGACCTAGGAAAACTGTGACTGCTGGTTCCTTGTCGGGACGACTGTGGAACCAGAGGGGGAGGATGTAACCAATGTATTACCTCTCCCCTCAATCCTGCAACGCCCTATACAATAACTGCGTCACGCATTCAGTTTAGCATATGAACTCAAGGTGTTCGGAGCACTAAAACAATTATGCGCATTAACGGGGAAATCCCTCGGCGCATACCCGGCTCAATATCTTTTTGTTTCTACTATGTATGTAAATCGTAAATGTGTTGTCCTTGAAATAATTGTTTAGTGATCTGGGCCCTTTTCTTCTGTAACTACGAAAAGTAGTTATAAACCAATGTTTATTTGGTTGTCGTTAACCTTTGAGTTTCACATGCTTGTATTGAACAATCCATTAAAATTGCATTATAATTACGATTGCATAGTAGGTGAACAACCAATTTGCTTTCTTTGATGATTGTTTTTTTTTTTCCTAGATTAATACGATTGTCATGATCCTTTCTTTGAAGACTTTCAATGAACAAATGTCCGTGACTCACAGAACAGAAATATGCAAAACTAGGTAACTCAGAGTCTTTTCACGTACTTTTTTGCTATTGTGCACTTAAAATTTTTTTATTCTGAAAAATATCTAAGAAATTATCAATAAGTTTTTTGCTTTCACTAAAAATCAGTAAATAACGTTCAGTACATTTTATGTGATAAAAGTCATTTCATAATGTTCATAGATCATTAAGTTTCCAATTATAAATCATTTAATAAAGACTTTTTAGGAAAGGTAGAATGTAACTCTTTTATTTTTGTAGAAATTCTCTTAGAGCCGGAATAACTCTGCTACCCTTTTTCGCAATGAATTGGTTTTTTGGAATTCTTGCCGTCGAAGATTCTTACAATATTGGACTCCAAGTCATGTTCTTTTTCACAAATGCTATGCAGGTATGAATCATTTTATATAGTTAATAAGAAAACATGCACATTCATTAAATAATTGAATATTAGTTAGGTTCTTTGTTTTCTTTTATCAATAAAGGGAGAAGTAAACCTTATATAAGAAAAATATTGTCCTGTAGTATAAAACTCATTCAGTTTTCATAAGCGCAATCTAATTGTAGAAAAATATACGAGAAATTTTGAATCGTATTTTGTGGATGAGTGATTATAAATCCATACTTGAATATCTATTAAATTAATGATTAACCATTTAAAATTTTTTAATTAAATATTAAAATAAGAGCAAACCATATATTATTAAGGAAGACAATAATATTCTCTTCGGATATTAAAATAAATGTACTCGATAAAATATTAAATTAAATATATTTTAACAATGTAAATATATATCTTATATAAGCGAACTAAATATAATTATTACAATCATAGTGTATTATAATGATAATTTATTGAACCTAACATTATGTAAACAATTCATAGAAAAAAAAGTAAACAATTGGTTATTATACAAAATTTGCAAGATACATTTGACATTTTTTGAATAAAATAGGTAAAAAAAAAACAGGCAATAAAATATATCAACATACTTCAAATGATCTTTCAAATTTCATACTCACAGATTACAGTTATTAGAACACATCTTGTAAACGACCAACACGAATAAAATTAGTTTTTTATATATCTTCGAATGATAGTCGATAGTTTTGAAAGTTCAATGAATTGTTGCATGGAATGAAATCAAATGTTGAACAACGAATTCAGCTTCGGGGTCTTTGCTTTACATGTTTTGGGTTTCAAAATGTTTACACGACATGGTAGAAATTTAGTGAATACTGTTACAATTCAGGCACCAATCTCATTATTTTACAATAAGACCATTATGTAGTTCAAATCTGACGTTGATTGAAAAAAGAACGATATTTTTAGATAAATAATAAAGTGTTCATTTTTTTAAGAATATGTTTATATGTAAAAACCTCTCGGTAGAATTGAAGAATTATATAATTTTAGCAGATTTTCTTTTCTGTTAAGGGAAAAGAATACGAACTATTCATTAGTTTCGTTAGTCAAAGGTAATCTAGTCAGGTAATCTAATTACGAATGAAATCTTCTTACTTAAAAAAAATATCAGATTTCTTGTTTCTACAAGTTTTGGACAGCTTGTCTGAGCTTGAAGCATGAAAATAAAAAAAAAAATATTTTAACGTTGATTATAATTCAAATTCAAGTTAATCAGGAATAGTAATGATTCATCTAAAAACACGAGAGTTCGAAAATATTTTAACAAATAAAAAAGCTCGAACTGAAAATCAAAAAATTTAAAGAGGAAAAAAAAAAATCCTAAATGAAATATTTTTGAGAAAAAAAAAACTCAAATATATATATTTAACAAAATAGTTAGCTGGAAGGAAAATCATTTACTGAATAAATGAGATCTCGAAATGAAAATATTAAAAGATAAAAACTTATATATGTACATTTCTATTTTATGGAAAATTAATATTTCGCCTACGATTTTTATAAATTCGCAGAATTAATTTTGTGTTATATTTTATTATATTTATATATTTTCTTATAGGGTATTTTGACTTTTGTCTTCTTCTGTTTAATGGACACCAATGTAAGTATTAAAATAAAACTAATAATCCTTTTAAAAACGATTTTTTTTATATATCTTTTTCTTCTCAATTTTATCTTTATGTCGGTTTTTAATATAAACTTCGTATACAATAAATTATTCGAAATTCTCATTTTCTTTAATAAATGTTAGGAAATTAAACTTACTTTTAAAGCGTTCTAAGAATAATATTAAACTGTAGCGATATATTTTTCAAAGCATACAAAGTCTTTCCTCTCCACCAAAATTTTAAAATTATACAATTTTCTTACTAACAAAAATATTATTAAATATTTAGTTCAAATTCTTCTAAAAACAAGAATTGAGAAAAACACAAAACAACATCAAATTACAATAGAATTTCTGTACATTTATCAATAATGAAACATCTGTAATAACAGAATACTTCACGAAATCATATGTTTTTACCCATATGCAAAAGTTGTCAATGATATTTTCAACAATTACAAGTCACTCGAATATGTTCAAATATTGTTATGTGAGTTTGAGTTTGTATTTTTCACTCCACGAATCTAATTAAAATCCTGCTTGGGGCATTTGTCAACGAACGTATTACGCGGCAAAGTTATTTGTATAATTTATATCAACATTTTACAAATCTCAACGGATTATCTAAAAACATTAAAGCAAATTTCTCAGTACTTTTTTCATAATCAATACCAATTAAGATCTCACATCTGTTAAGCTATGATTTCCTAGGAAAGCAGTGCCGTTATCTGGCAGCCTCAATATTATGACGGATAACGTCACTATAACTTTATCTATGCAAACCAGGTGGCAGGGCTTCCTAAAAAGTGTTGAGTGCGAGCGGAACAAAAATCAATGGGTAAGTTATGGTTTTCTCTGAAGCCTAGGAAGATTAAAGACGTCATCCTCCAGAATAATACGACCACCAGATAACGGTCCCGCTTTCCTAGTAAACCATAGCTTTAGAGTACACATAAAGAGGAAACTTTGTAAATTCGTGAATGTAAAGGGTAATGTAGCAATTTGTTGTGCTGTGACAACAGTCCCTCTTTAAACACCCACAGAGAGATAAGGGAACTAAGGGATGTGGCTCAGTGAGATATGTAATTCCAAGTATTTACTTAATATGCAACTGTAATAAAGTCTTTGTATATATGTATCACAGTTTTAGAGTAGTTATTAGTTGAGAGAGCATTATTTGAGAAATGCCACCCTGATTAAATTGAGACCTCTGATAGTTAAGAATTTAGAACAGGTTTGGAGGTTCTTAATACATTCATAATTAAAAAAAAAAAAAAAAAAAACGGGAGAAAAATTAAATAATTTTTCCTGCTTTTTCAGCAAGATCTTGGGTACAACATGACAAGAAAAAAAATTTGTTTGTTAAATTTCTTTGAAAACAAATTGAATATTAATAATCTTTCAATAGTTTTAAAGAAACACGGTGTCCTGTGAACATTTTTTTTTTTTAAATTAGATATTTATAAGAAGAATCTTATATTCACTGTATCTGAATACACATAAATATGCATTTCAGAAAAAGAAAAAGGAACTTCATTTTCAAACAAACAATTCCTTTATTTTATAATTTTTTTCAAAATATTTTGATATTTTAAAATTCCTACTACTTCTGTTAATGTTAATATTTTAAACGATTTTTACCTCGATTTTTTGGAAGAGTTTGTCACGATTTTGTGCAAGTGTTAAGTTGAACGTGTGAATAGTTTTATAATATTTTTTTTTCTTTCAGACACTTCGAAAAACGTCAAAAAAAAAAAAAAAAAAAAAAGCTTTGTTAATTTCGTGAATTTTTATAAAATTTCTTTTATTTACCCCTCAATCCTTATTCCACGCACAGAAATATCAAACGTGTTATACTAAACGACTCGAAAAAAGTTTGAACTTTATGTTGACTACAAAAATTTTTTTTTGGCATTTTGAGTACATGACAATTATGAAACTTAAAAATCTTAGAAAACGCAATTTGAAGTTTAGAAGCCCTGTCAAATGTTTTGGTTCTCTATTAAAAAAAAATTTAAAGATCTTGTTAAATAGTACATACAATTTTGTACATATATATAGAAAAGTAATACAGTTAAAATTAGGTAATAATTTTTTCCAAAATATTTTGGCCATTTTTATGGTACTATTGCGAAGTTGGGCTATTCGAGATTTTATCGATTTGAATTTTATAAAATAACAGTATCTTCCGAATAAAAATGAAGCTTGATTAGGTAAATTTGATGGAAATAGAAATGAAGTTAAAGGGTTTAGATGTAATGATATATAAATGATATCCAATTAATGAAAAATGAAGGAAGAGGATTAACCGTTGGAGAATAGTTACTAAGATTGAAATTATTTTGTTAGTTTTGTGGATTAATGAGAGCTACACTAAAAATATTCAGTTGTGTAATTAATGTCGAAGAGAGTTGTGGAATTAAAAATGAGGGAATTTGTAAGATAGATTTCTTATTTAAATCATAAATTATTATTGGCTGGGATTCTATAGAGAGCGACATTAGATATTCTATAGTGATAATAAAGAATTCTCTTTTGTTTTTGCGTGTCTTCAATTGGAATTTAGAAGTTTTTGACTAATATGTTAGATTAGGATATGGCACGAGAGCTTGATAATGAAGGGCGGTGTCCCTTTAACATATGAAACGCAGTTCAATTTATCAGTTTTATTTATATCAATGTTCTCATATTTCTTCTTAGATTCAAGCTTCATTTCGAATGAAGGTTGCGGAAGTCTCAAGAAAGCCTAAGGTATCTGCCATGAAACTGACTAAAAGCGGCTCTTTCCCGATTCTGGAACGATCTTTGATAACCCTTACCGATGACCGCAGACGACTGGATTGTACCCCATTGTTAGCAAGTAGAATGGCCTACCACGATGTCGCCGAAGACCCTTGTTGTTCAAATATTCGAGTCTAAATATGGATGTCGTCTAAACAATTATTTTCTTTGAAGGAAGCATGGCCAAATATTTCTTTTTAAACAACATTTTTAAACATATTTTTTGAATCAATTGAATGAAGTTTAAAAAAAATATATATATAAATACTTGAATCACCCCCAATTTCTATTTCGGAAGTTGGAGAATATATTAAATTATAATCCGTCCTTTTTTTGTTTAATTGTTGAAGATTATTAATTTCGTTTTAAATTATAAATTTTTTGATCATTTACAATATTAAGGCCATGAAATCGATTATGCAGTATAATGGTGCTCAGAGCAAATATTACTGATCCCATAAATTTTTACGACGAACTTGTGTGTTTAAATATCTGCCATTCGATTTTATAGAATAAATCTTACAATAGAAAAAGAAATATATAGATTAATTCTTAAATTAGCATTAGATTCTTAGGCTTAAATAAGCTGAAAATTTTTCAGAAATCAGTTTTCTCAAGTGTCAGAGGTTTGACCAAACGTACGAAATATGCAAAGAACAAGACCGTACGAAAAACATAGTGTTATTGTAATCATTATATAAAATTAACATAAATGATATTAAATATTTCATACACAGTCATTTAATGACGCCTTTTAAAAACAGGGTGAACCTTTATTTTAATTTTATACTTTCAATATACTACAACTCGCGATTGCTTCGTCTCTATAGATAGCAATAAACTCCAGCAGGTTGAACATTCTAAAATGTTGTTGATAATCATAGGCTTAAAAGTTAATTATTAATTACAACGCTTTTCTAAAAAACTTTTTTCATTTTAAATCTATTTAACTCATTTAAATTTATTCACAAGGAAACATTTTTTTTTCACCTTAAAAGCCTTTTCTTTGGATTTTTAATGAATGTTTATTTCTTTGTTTGAAATATTTAACGAAAATGAAATAAAATTTTGTCTTTCACTAATTCCAAACACTAGAACACCATTAATATCTCTTCTATGATTTACAACTTTATATCTTAAAATATTTTATTTGGAAATGTATTTGATGACATAGTTTCTTTGACGATATATTCGCATGTAATTCTTTTTAAACTCGCATCATATTTATTCTAAATAATATTAACTGAATAATTTCATATTCTTATAATTTCCTTTATATTCTAAGCAATTTATCCTATTTATTCCAATACTAATTTGAGGTTATTTTTAATATATATTAATATTACGCTGGAAAAAAACTAGATATTTGGTATTAAAAATGAAATTACTCAAGCAGTTTTATAATTTCTATAAATAGATTAAGAACAATAAAATAATTCTGTTTTCAAAAGAATTAATAAGTATAAAGTTTCAAAATTTAATAATAGTTAATACATAAGGCTGTTGATATATAATAGACGACAAAATATATTACTGAAAATCTTTAGAACATTATTAGATAATTTTAATTTTGTATCCAAAGAAATAATTACTAATGCAAAAGAAAATACTCTTAAAAACTTTTTAATTTAGGCTATTTTTCCCAAAAAATAGCAATCTTCAAACGCACGAAAACATCTTCCCATATAATCAGTGCCAAACTTGGAAAGGATATCACTTTATATTTTAAAAAAAAATACTTATTTTTTAAAAAAAATATTTATTTTTAAATTCATCAACAGCTTTTAAAAACGAAAAAGAAATATACTGAAAGAATTACGAAGTTGAAAGTTGAAATGACATTTTTATATTTAATACTACGAAAATATATAGTTGTTGCTGCTGAAATATGAGTATATTCAGTAAATTATGACTACTACAAATAAGATCTTTTTTTTTCCCTCGACTCATTAATTTTTTTGCGATTATGGATATCATTTCCCTGCTGAATCGTTAGAAAAGGTGTAATTGTTTCCTTCATGGAAAATAATACTGCCGTTTAATATACAAAACAGTAGAATAAATGTATAAGGCTTAAAACCTAGACGTTCTTTCTTGTTCACTGAGCAATTTCAAATACTTAATCGTGTTAAGAATGCCCTTTTAAGAATGATTGTTAATATACTTGTGTGTTCAACGTCATTTGTAATTCATTTATTTATCTATTGGTGATTTTTCCAACAAGCATGATTAAACCTGAACCCTCGTGTATAAAATGTTGTATTTGTCATTTCTTTCAATACATTAATATGCATTTATAAATATGTTTAACAGTATAGGATTCATAAACATGAAGACATAACGGTAATGGGAACATTTGTACATTTAACTTGTGCGCTGTTCGGACACGATAAAAACTTATACTCAGAATTAGTGCGATATAGTATGAACAAACATATAGATATTGGAATTTCAGTTATTTTAGATCCGTGTTTTCTCAAATTCTTTTGTCTTACGTTCTTTACTTTGCTTCTCCATTTGGGCTGTGAAATAAAGGTCATAGATCCCTTATGAGAATAATGTTTTAAAATATATAAATTAAAATTATAAGAGACAATTTTTTGTTAAAGTCAATGTGAATACTGAACACGCTTTCTCACCTAAGAGAAATTGAAATGTATCTTGGATGAGAACGCTGAACTGTTCGAGTGCATGATAGGGCGACACCTATGTCGAACTGAACATCCAACCGTTTTCTGTTTTTGTTTTAATTGTTACTAGCGTTGAAAATCCAGATTACGAAATATATGTAGTTGTAATAAAAATTCCTAAGCTGGTTTAACAAAATGCGGATATGCTCCTTTCAGCGACCATAATCGAGCCTTTTGCAGAGACGTCGTAAGACTCAGGCCCCTATGTAAAAGTAGGCCCCATCTGCGATACTTTATCGAATTTGGTGTATATACACGTAAAATTCAATAAAAGCAATCCATAATAAAGTGAAGTTTTATTTGAAAATTCATTTTCTACGTTTTAAATTCGCAAAACCATTAATTATGTCTTCAGAATCAACAGTAAATAATACTTCATTTTCAAAACCCATTAAGCTCATATTATTCAAACGTGATTGAGTCGTACGATTTCTCAATTCATTTTTGAACAATTTGAGCGTTGAAAATGAACACTCACCACTAACGTTAGTAATCTTCATCGACAAGAAAATTCTCGTTACTGTTTCAATATTTAGGAATACTGTTTTCATTATACATAATGTACTAAGTGAGTTGATCCCAATCCCCCCCCCCCCCCCACTACATTCAACAACAGTTCTTCATCTTCTGCATTTGTAGCATTATATTTCTTATGAACCTTTTTTCCCATTCCTTCTCTTTGCTTTTTCTTCAGGTTTTCGCTATCGATGATCAAATATGGCTTGAAATGTTGACTTTCCGAATTCAGTTCTTCCCTATGAATATCTTTATCGCGTTCTATTTCAATTTCTGTCTCATGCAAATTACAAATGTTTTCAAAAAACTCAGACAGTTAAAATACCTCCTCATATTTTTTACAGCGCGTTTGTAAGTAGCAAATTAGAAAAAACGATTATTGATATAAATGTTTCTACTTTAAATTTCTGGCAGTGGCTGGATTTGAAAAATTGCGTCGGTGTTTCTATTTCCTTTGAGGAAAGTTACCATAGCACTGCGTTTCTTACACATTTGTGAACACACTGATACTCATTTGTCAAGGATATATTCTTGGATTTTGACTCATAAAAATTGAAACCATCTCTTTTGATTTTAAAGAACCTTATATGCGTCATTAGTGACATATCCGTCACTAACCTTTTAACAATTTCATAGCTTTCGACGAATCCAAATTTTTGCTGTGGACAAATAAATTAACTTGTCAATACGAGTCAAAATATCATTCCAAAGGAGAGTTAAAAAAGTAATATTTCTAATTCTTTCATCTTGTTTTTAAGTTTTAATTATTTCTATGTTACTTAGAGGCCAAGTTGCAGTAGGTTTTATAAAAATAGCAAAACTGGAAATGGATATTTAAATTATCCAAAACCTGTCAAAAATGTTTTGAAGTAGTTGTTTTTTTGAATTGATTGGTTGTTTTATTAACGTCGCACTAGAAGCAAGTGACTTACTTTGTAATTTTGAGCCTCGGTGAAGTGACGAGGGCGTCACCTGAGCTGGCATCTCCCTTTCCTAACCCCCACACCACACTAACGGGAAGACTTAAAATCATGACAGATTTAACATGCTTCAAAAGCAGATACACGGTAAATCTTCAGTGGCATCTGGACCCGAACCCACGATTCGACGTAAACCGGCGGTAGTGAATCAGCAACCATGACTACAAACGCTGTTTTTCTTTTTAAATACAACTTTTATATCCTTTCAAGAAGAGTAACATAAGTAATTTCTGCTTTTAGACTGCATGGCAACATCCAATTCCTTCAAATAGTTTGGCACCAATATTGTGTTTACAAAGTTTAAACTTGATCTACGATAGTATATATTTCCAAAGTTATGATTGGTTTTGATGGAGGTTTAATTTCTTTTAGATATTTTTTTTATTTCATTATTTAGTATTTATGTTTTGTTGCAGTCATGTGTAACAGGAAAAGTCGAAATTCTGTTCAAAAACATAAGTTAAAGTGAAACCGATACAGTAAGAATGTGGATGAGAACATTGATAGATGTGTTTCAATAATAGTGAGTGAATCAAAACTTCAGCTTCATTCAAAAGCAATAAATAATTCAGAAAATGTAGATCATACATTACAATTATTTTAAAATTTTTAAATGTTTCTGTTTCCTTATTTACTCGTAATTGTCCTGAGAATTTTCAGTATGGTATAAAGCTTTTCGAATAATCAATGTTTCGCTTAGCATCTAATATGACACTAAAATGTGCAAACTGTAAATATTCCATCTCATTTTGCCCATCTACAAAAGTGAACAATATTCACAGCATTAACCTTGCATTTGCATTTGGCTTGAGAGTTATTGGAAGGGGCGGGGGCATTCTCCTGCAAAGAAGCTGTGTTCAACTATGAATGTGAACATTAAGAAAGCTTACAGATGTCTTAAAAAAAGAAGAATATTTCCAGTAATATGACACATAAGGTTATGAATGAGGCTGCGTCTGAAATTCAAGAGAAAAATAATTTTGATGAAGTTACTCAGTATGGTGTGTCACTCGATGGAACATGGCAGTGAAGAGGTCATTTTTCACTGAATGGATGTGTTAGTGCCTCATCCTTAAATACTGGCATGATATTGAACATTGAAATTATGTCTAAAATGTGCAGATTTTGTCAAAAAAAAAAAAAAAAAACCACGATGATAGAATTTCTGATAAGTGTAGGAAACATGTGGGATCATCCGGTGCCATGGGACCCTTCGGTGTCTATCGCATGTTTGAAAGATCTACTCAGACGAGGAATATGTACATTCTTATGGGGATGGAGATTTCAAAAATTTTGATGCTATTAAAAATATTTATGGTGGAAATAGTGTCACATAATTTAAATGTAAAGATTACATTCAAAAGCGTTTTAGATTCAAGGTTCGAAATTTGAAATCGAGGCAAAAAGGTCTAGGATGTCGAACAAAACTGACGGACAGATTTATTGATAAACTGCAAAATTATTATGGTACTGCAATGAGAAGCAAAGTGAATGATTTAGAGTATCATTCGGTCCCGACAGCTGGTGCAAATATCAACAGGCTGTGGTGAATAAAAAGACATATAATGATATTGGTAAAGGACTACCTGAAAATATAATGAACGCCACTAAGCCTCATTATATGAAACTGTGATAAGCATTTATTGGATAAATGTGTTTGCATGGGAAAACATAGAATGCGAATGAAAGTTTTAATGGCATTTTGTGAAAATTTGTTTCGAAAGAAGTTTTCA
This sequence comes from Nephila pilipes, assembly GCA_019974015.1. NCBI lineage: Eukaryota > Metazoa > Arthropoda > Arachnida > Araneae > Nephilidae > Nephila > Nephila pilipes. The sequence goes on from BMAW01095891.1 coordinate 186,485, forward strand.
TTGAGTTACAAATTCTACGATTTCTGTTCCAAAAATATATGCATACATAGAGTATAATCCATTATAGTTCGAACTTTGTAACTGTCCAAACACGCATGCTTTGAAATAAGATTTGCAGCAAATCAGGTTTTAAAGAGTACCAGTTCTGGTCTGTTCTGTGTTTTAACACCAAGAGGGTGGAAAATTGGCTTCCATGGGCATATATATCTCCTGCTAATGCCTAATAAAGATTTTCTACCGGGTTAAGAACTAGGCTAATGGCTGACTAATCCTTAATAGTAATTTGATTCTGTATAAGCCAAATATCAGCGTTGATGCCAAAGTGCCGATTGAAGTTGTTGGAATATTCAATTATCACCTCTCCAGACCATTTGCAAACGGAATTATATCCGGATAGTGTTTTGAACATTGAAAGAAACATATATCAGTTGAGCCGTTGAAACAGAACACGATCCATACAATGATAGAACCTGCTATTTGTTGTCCACTGAATAAAGAGCTACATTCGCGTAACTAATAATAGGCCCAGCTATCTGGGGTGTCCATATTGAATTTCGTTTCACCACTAAAGAAAACATTTAACCATTCTTTTCATGCTTGTGATTCTTCAATGCATAGTCCAACGTCACATGTTTTACAAACATATTTTGTCCACTTTTGACGTTTCACGCAAGATTCTGAGCAAAGGGCACATCTTCGTTCTTTTTTTTTTTTTTCTTTTAATGTCTATATACAGATTGGAATGTAATATGGATGTTTGACCTTTGAACTAGGAGTTTTTATGTCTCTGTATTCCATATATTTCCCCATAAGTTGATGAATCAATTGTGATCTAAATTTTAGTAATGAAACTTTTTCGAATCAATTGTGATCTAAATTTTAGCAAAGAAACTTTTCTAAAGTAACAGATCTATCTTAATTCAACCCTGGTTTCTCTATGAACATAAGAGAATGCAAAGATTTTAAGCTTTCGCTCCAGTCATCATTCAATTGCTGATTCCTTGATTCGTCTTCTTCAATCTCATCTATAACTGTACTTGATATTTCAGAATCATCATCTAAGTCACTAAACAGTTGTAACGTCATAGCTTGTAAACATATTTTGTTGTTTATTACTGTATTCTTGGAAATGATATACTCCACTTGAATGACGTCATTTCCCCTTGCAACAGCGGAAACTGTTACGCTGCTCGCCAGACAGTTTCGCAGACGAGACGTTGTCTTTAGCGAGAGCAGAGCTCTGTAGTTGAATGCTGGTTATGAAGATGTTAATAAATGATTTTGTTATTAAATATTGATGCCTCGAAATATTTTATTTTTGCCACTACGCCACAGCTTAAATTAATTGGTGGCAGCGGTGGGATATGATCCCGATCGAGAAAAAAAAAGTTGTGTCGATATGTGGGGAAAGTCAGCCACACCTTTTACGGCAAAGAATGCCGATGATATAACCATTTTGGGTTATTGTTTTAAATGCACCTTGCACGTTGCTAACTTTTTTGATTGATGAAAGTGCGTCTGGACAAAAAGTTGAAACCTTCGATCAACTCCGGGATTTAATCATTACAGATCAGATGAAAAAACGAGCACCGTTTGAGTTTAAAGAATACGATTTGGATGAATGGTCCATAATTAATTCACCTAGCAAATTGGCTGAAAAATTGGAAGAATTCGAAGATGTGAGAAAAACATTTCGAGCAAAGCCAGTTAATTCATTTTCGAGAGGCAAATATGAAGTTAAAGGACCAAGCAAGTTTGGAAGATTTGATAAAACTCCTCGAAGGGTTGAAAATCCCAAATATGAGTCAAACAAGCCTGATAGAAAACTTTTTGGACCTAGTCACAATAAGGAATTCGAAAAAGAAGACAACTGAGATGTTTTTACTGTAACGCTCTTGATCATTTACGTCCAAACTGTCCAAAACTGAAGAAAGCTTCAGAGCCTGTAAATTCTGTTTCTGAACGTGATGCAAGAACAAATTTTTTGCAGCCATATACTTCTCACGGAAAAATAAATGGTATCAGTACCGAAATCCTTCGCGATACTGGAGCCACTATAGATATTGTTTGCCGTAGATTTGCGACACCTGAAGATATGACTGATGAACATGTATGGGTGCAACAACCTTTGGATGCTAGTTCAACTTGCTTACCACTAGCAGAAGTTCTTATTGAATGTGAGTGGGGCAAAACATTCACAAAAGCAGCTGTTATTCCAGATGAACTGTATCGTGGTCATTATCTTCTAGGGAATAGGACTGCTGCTCTCTTTGAAAAGGAAGGAAACATTTCATTGCACCAAGTGAATGCGGTTCAAACAAGAAGACAGAAATTGAAGGGAAAAGAAGAGACTTCTGAACAGTTGATAGAAGAACCCCAAAGCATTGTTATTAACAGTGAAGATGCGAATCTTGAAGAGGATGAACTCCTTCCTACTGATGATGAATTCCAGGCTGAATTAATCAAACTTGATGTGGATCAGCTAGCGCAAGCTCAAAGGAAAGATGCAGAATGAATGCCTTTGATGAAAGATGTTGAAAAGGAGGGAGATTCAAAAGAGTACGAGTTATACAAAGGAAAATTACTGGTAAAACGGAAAGTAGATAAAAGTGGGTTAAAAAGGAAAATAATTTTCATACCCACTAAATTCCGCAAAGATATTTTAAAAATGTGCCATGAAGGTACCTCTGGTCATTTGGGAACGACCAAAACGAAGGATCGCTTGGTGAAGTATTTTTTCTGGAAAAATTGTTACAAGGATTGCGAAGACTATGTCAAAACTTGCGATCCTTGCCAAAGGGTGGGAAAATCTAGCGACAAAAGGAAGGCCCCTATGACTTTGGTTCCTATTATTACGGAAGTGTTTTCCAAACTTAACATTGATACTGTTGGACCATTACCAGTAACCACTTCTGGGAAGAAATACCTACTAATAGCAATGTGTATGTCATCATAATACCCGGATGCTGTAGCTTTGTCTGACATAACCTCCGTGTCGATTATTGATGCTCTTCTGCAGATTTTCAGTAGAACTGGTTTCCCGAAGGAAATTCAACATGATCAAGGAACCTCATTTATGAGTAAATTAATATCTATGTTTTTTGAACGATTTGGAGTTAAAGTTGTTAATAGTTCGGTCTACCACCCACAAACCAATCCAGTGGAAAGGTTTTATCGCACCATAAATCGAATATTTCGAATTCTGTGCTTTGAAGAAGGACCAGAATGGGAGAAACATGTTCATGCCGCTTTATTTGAGTTGAGAACAGTGACACACGAATCTACTGGATTCAGCCCCTCAGAGCTTGTTCATGGAAAGAATTTAAGAGCACCAGTTACTCTACTATATGAGAATTGGTTACAACCAGAAGAAGAAGAAAATTCTGTGGTGGAATATGTGCTTACCCTGATGAATAGGTTAAAGAAATGTCAGGAACTTGCCGTCACAAATATGGAAGAGAACAATCAAAAAAGAAAAAAAATGGTATGATAAGAACAGCATTAAAAGAGAGTTTAAACCTGGAGACAAGGTACTTGTTCTTTCTACCTCACCGAAAAATAAGTTATCCATCAAATGGTATGGACCTGGTACAGTGGAAAACAAAATTTCCGAAACCAATTATATTGTAAATCTGCCTGATAAGAAAAATCCATCCCAAATTTATCACGTAAATTTACTTAAATCATACTATCAAAGACCCAAATTCGTAAATCTAGTTATTACCCACAATGAAGAAACTTCAGAGTTAGATGAAGAATTTCCTGCAGTTGAAAACGATCCAAATATTTTTAATCTCGATGAGATTCTGAAGATTAGTGAAGTTGAATCCAGATTAAATGAAGAACAAGTAAATGGGTTAAGTAACCTATTGTGCAAATATTCTCGTTGTTTCTCAAACGTTCCTGGACATACCAACATGGTCAAATTTGATATTGAACTTACAGCGAAGAAGATGATTTGTACAAAGCCATACAGAATGTCTCCTAGACAAACAAATATTTTAAAGGCAGAAATCGACAAAATGCTACAAATGAAAATAATTGAAGTTGGAGAAAGTGATTTTACATCACCAATGATCCTAGTGGAAGCAGCTGGAAAGGAACCCAGACCATGCATTGACTTTAGGAAGCTGAAGGAAATTAGAAAGACACAATATTTCCCTATACCTAACATCGAGGAACGGATTGAAGCAGTTGCTGCAGCGAAGTATATCAGTGTGCTAGATCTGTCAAAGGGTTATTGGCAGATACCCTTAACCAAGGAAGCACAAAGATATGCAACATTTGTTACCAGTTTCGGATCCTTTCGACCGCTTAGAATGCCATTTGGACTGAAGAATGCTCCCTTCTACTTTAGTAAAATGATGGCTGAACTATTGAGATGGTATAAAGAATTTGCTGTACCTTATCTTGATGATGTAGCAATCTACTCCCTCGACTGGACTGAACGCCTGAAACATCTTGACCGAGTGTTGGAAAGGATTAACAAGGCTAAATTATGCCTTAAAATAAACAAATGTAGATTTGCTCAATCAGAAGTTAAATATCTTGGACATTACGTTGGGCAAGGGATGAGATCTCCTAACGAGATTAAGATCCAAACTATCAAGGAGTTTCCAGTTCCCTCATCAAAGACTGACATTCGAGCATTTTTGGGATTAGCAGGATACTATCGGAAATATATACCACAGTTTTCAATTTTAACTGCACCACTGACTAAATTATTAAAGGGACGACATAGAAGGTCCAAAATTCTTTGGAACGAACTGTGTCAACTGGCGTTTGAAGAACTTAAAAAGCGCCTCACCGATAACCCTGTGCTATATGCTCCAAAATTTGATGTTCCTTTCATCTTACAATGCGATGCATCTGATGCAGGGATAGGAATAGTTTTGTCTCAAAGAGATGAAAAGGAAGAAGAACATCCTGTATTGTATCTGAGCAAAAAATTTACATCCACTGAACGAAAATACAGTACTACTGAAAAGGAATGTGCCGCCATCATTTATGCTGTCAAGAAATTTGGATGGACAGTATAAATTTTACATCCAGACGGACCATAATCCCTTAGTATGGCTGAAGAAAAACTCTGGTGTTAATCCTAGACTGATGAGATGGTCATTAGCTATGCAGCCTTGGAATTATGAAGTCATTCATAAAAAAGGAAAGGAGCACCAGAATGCAAATTGCCTAAGTAGACTATTTTAATGGGAAAGTTATATGTGGAGATGATGTATTTAATGTAATAATTTCGAGGAAATAATTTTTGTATATGGAATCACAGTGTATTATTGTATATGTTTGTTTTACGTTGTCTTATTAGTATGCATATATTGTAATTCATTTAGAGTGTAAATCTTTCTGAAATGCTTTTTATTAACATAAAAAGATCTTAACGGGGGAGGAGTTGTGACGTCATAGCTCGTGAACATATTTTGTTGTTTGTTACTGTATTCTTGGAAATGATATACTCCACTTGAATGACGTCATTTCCCCTTGCAACAGCGGAAACTGTTACGCTGCTCGCCAGACAGTTTCGCAGACGAGACGTTGTTTTTGGCGAGAGCAGAGCTCTGTAGTTGAATGCTGGTTGTGAAGATGTTAATAAATGATTTTGTTATTAAATATTGATGCCTCGAAATATTTTATTTTTGCCACTACGCCCCCACAGTGCATAAAATACTGATAAAAAGTATTTTCGCTAACATCATTGTCAGATTCATTCATCAATTCACAAATCTCAGACTCAGGTGAATACTTTCTTTTCATCATGACTGTCGCTACAAATAAAAACTGACCTAAGAAACGAACAGCTAAGAGCATCGGCTACCAAAAACCCTAACACCCCAAAATATTCATAAATTCTCATTCGAACTTCTAAGAAGCAAGCAAAAAAGAAAAAGCAAACCAAAAGCAAGTACACTCTTTACATCAAGTCATTACATTTAAAGACCCATGCCGCAACACGTACTTTTAACAATTACCCCCCCTCCTGACAGCCAGAAGAGAAATCTAACCCCATATCCCCAAGGTCAACACTCCAAGTAACCTATTTATATAGATTTCGTGGTATTGTAACGCAATCTAGTAATACTTATAAAACGTTCTCATCAAGCGTATCTCTATTGATACATTGATCTGCAGCAAGCATTCTCGGAAATGTGATACTTTGGACACAGGAGAGCAAACGCGAGCGTATCACATGTGATACGCTGGGAGTGAAAGGGTTAACTAGCCCGAATGAGAGGTCTTCTTTAGCCTAGTTGGTTAAGGCACAGCAAAAAACAACCGGTCAATATTCTTCGGACCCACTGGTCCAGGGTTGGAAACAACCAGCCACCTGCTACCAACGTCAACAACTCTCCCCCTCCATATGGGATAGAAAAACATCCACCGATGTTTCGGAGAATAACGTCCAACGCCGAAGTGGGGACCCAGGACTTGAATACTAGATGGCAGCACAGCCTATAACTATTGTTTGCATATGCCCCCGATGCAAAACACTTGCCTCTGTATGTCTAATTAAGCCGCACCTAAATCACGACTATAGTGATATCCCGGCTCTGGCGCACGTGTCGATGAGACCGGCCACTCAACTCGAGATAGCCGATGACTCAAAATGGAAAACTATTCCAAGCAAAAATCAGTTCAGAAGGGAGGGGATGTAAATCAATTGCATTAAAGACTGAAAAAAAGTAACATTTTCTACAAATACCAGTGTTTCGTATCATCACAATGATACCGGGGTGGGGCAGAGTATGCAACGACTCTCTTCGACAACAACGCCAGATGTTAAACACCTTGTTGACTAGCACGAATGAGACGTCTCCTTTAGCATAGTTGGTTAAGGCACAGCAAAAGGCGACCAGTCAACATTCTTCGGACCCATTGGTCCAGGGTTCGAAACAACCTGCTACCAAGGTCAACAGCTCCCTTGCACACGGGGTAGAAAAACATCCCCCGAATATTTCGGAGAAAAATGTCCAACGTCAAAAAATAATTCACATTAATTCTTATTTGAAAATACAAACAAATTTTAATTGCTTGTTTTGTATATTCATAATATTACATTTATTGTCATATTATTTTTTTATTGATTTAGCAACCCATTACTTTGTTACTTTGAAAAACACAAGTTCATATATTTATGAAACGAGCTATAATAGATGTAATTTTTTCCGAGTGAAGATCATTTGAAATGGGAAATGAATTATATATATCTAAATAAGAGAGAGACGAAAAAAACAAGAAAATTTTCCCTAATATAGAAACTTCAGTTCCTTAAAAAAATGATTATTGCTAAATCGGAACAAATTTTGAAAGAAAATCTGGATTATTTTCTGAAAAATGTGAACCAGTAAATGTTCATAAATTGTAGTATTAATGCTTAAATGGTATTAAGAAATTATAATCTTATTTTAAACTGATTATATTTGAGTGAGTATGAAGAAGTAAAATATCGCATCTATAAATATATGTAGGAACAAATAAATAAAATATGATTTTCTTATTCGTGTACGTTCTAATAGTGATGGATTTTTACACTTCAGTTCATCCATTTCAAATATGTAATCATATGTAGGGGTGGGAATTGAAAAAATGACCTGTTCTTTCGAGCCAACCCATCTAAAAGAGAGAAAAAACATCAGTCAACGATCCGAAAGAAACCCGTTCTTTACTGTTCCGAATTATTTGAAGTCGTCTTCCTCTCACTGCCTTCCCACAGGTGTATCACATTTTTTCTCCTCTCAAGGGCTGCTTTCATATAAAAAGCAAACAAATGTTCGACAGATTTTTGAACAGGAAGACCTATTTTGGTTGGTTTACACCAAAGCAGAATGAGAAACGGTAAAGATAAAAGCAAACAATTCCAAACTGAAGAGGATCGCTCTAACCGGTAGGACTCAGGTTCTTTTGTCCGTTTCATAATACATTTCCACATCTAAATGGAATCAAAAATTGAATAGTTTTAAATTTTATTACACTTTTTAAGTTTTATTTTCTTGATTTTAAATTTATGAACCAGTTCTAAAATTCTCGTATTTTTATTACGTATTTATTAAAAAGCCTTTATGTGATGTGCATAATAATACATAAAAATTTCGCTCATGCATTTATAATTCTCCCAAAGAATATTTTTGATTGTCGATAAGTATTATAAGTCTCATAACGTAAAAAATAACTGAAAAAAATGTTTTGCGACAGCAGGTTTATGTATATTGATGCAAAATCAATTATGTATATTAATGAATTAGCAACATCTAAGAATGAACAAAGAATTTTTTTTTATGAAAATTTTCACTTTATTTTGATTCTTATTACGATCTTTATTTTGATTCTTAAATATTGCGCATGTGAATGTATGGAACCACGATCCATAAAATGTTTTCAAAATTTTCATAGAACAGCCAAATTCAATAGAAATGCAAGCAACATTCGAGTGTAATCATTTACAATATAAAACATGAATCCTTTATTTATTGATTGATCTTATGCCATTAACGGATTGCTATACCTTTCCTTTCCAAGAATGACTGCTGCATTTTATTCTGAGAAGGGAAGATATGAAATCTTCCGTGATATTCTTAGAAAACGGATCGATGAGGATTTTGAAATGCGCTGGGTCGATTACGTTGAGAGTAAAATTAGATGAGTAAATAGGAAACTGTTTTTGGAAAGAGAGCCATTATTTCGTTTGAGAAAGGATGTAAATACGGTTTGAAAAGATGGTTTTTTTTTTGTTTATGAGTTTTAAAATGTCTACAGTTCGAAATTTAATTAAACAAAATAAAAACTACGAAAGAAATATTTATTGAAAAATATTCTCGCTTCACGAAGTGTTAAAAATCAAGGAAAAAAACTTGATGATAATCAAAATAATAACGAAGGATAACTAAATTTTAACGTAGTTATATTTCATAACTAATTATTTTTATAAATTTCAATCTTATTTAAAATGTAAATTTTTAAAAGATGAAAAATATCTTACAATTTTCACATGACACTCAGTACATTGAATCAAATTGATAAGTATATGGAAATAGGCTTAATATACTACTACACGTGCTTTACTGTCTTTAATATATTTAGAGAATACTTCAAATCATACATTATGAATTACTACTGTGAACAGCAAAAATCTTTTTTATATTAGATGACAATTTACCGTAAATGATGACTGAATGTGCAAGTGTTGAAATCAGAAATCGAAACGCCAAAAATATATCGAAAAAACGATGACTATACTCATCTATTTAAGACTAAGTAGGAAGAAAACAAATCGATAGTTAGGTTGCATCACCTTTTGCCAGAAAACATTGAAAATCCCTATATTTGGACTGAATATCTGAACTGGTTTTGTAGAAATTCAAATTTACAAAAAAAAAAAACAGGCTGCACTTGATTTATTTTTGCTGAACTGAATGAAATGTACGCACTACTTCATTATTGTACTGCAGAATATATGATTTATTTCAGAATTTATATTTTCTTAAAACTTATATTTCTATTTAATTTTTTAAAAAATTTAAAGAAAATTATTTGCTTAATTTTCAACGAAATTCGTTAAATTTAACCTTAATATCCTAATGAGACCAAATTAAGTGGAAAATTGACCATACATTAAATTTACGAAAGTGTTTTTTTATAATAATTCTGATGCTAAAAGACCATTTCTTTCCCTCCATATTTTAGAAATCAGAAAAAGAAAAGTGAAAGACATAAAGTGATCTATTCTTCAGATCAGTTTTTTTTTTTTTTTTGAAATCTCGCATCCAGTTTGGTTTTATTAATGTCGCACTAGAAGCAACACGAAAGCTATTGGCGACGGACCTCGAAATTTTAAAATTCAACAAGTGACGAAGTTGATACCTGAGCAGGCACTTCAATATCCTAAGCTTTCACACCACGCCAACGGGATGACTTTGAGCCCCGACAGATTTAACGTACATCAGCCCCGGCTACACGGCGGGTCTTTTGCGGCCAAGGCTCGAATCCGCGACTGAGGGTCTTTAGCAGCATCAAGCCTAGAACCTACAACTCGACGAAAATCGCCGGCTGCGAATCCACGACTATCACCAATAGGCTACCGCGGCCACTATTCTGCTACGACGTTGAATGATGGAGTCGATACTTTTATACTACAATAGTTATGCCTCTCATGCATGCTTTTAACGGGAAAAAAAAAACATTTGGTTGCTTTAAAATACGAATATATGACTTATAACAGAGTAAATTCTTTAAGCATTAAAATTTATATTTTACATAATTTTAAAATTCGCTGCAATGTTTCATACTTCGGAATGAAATTTGGCAATTGGTTATTTTTTTAATAGATGATTAAATTATTAGTAGCTTCGTTATAAACTGTATTAAGTAATTTAAATTATAATTTAATCCAGTTCTACCAAACAAATATGTTTACTGATGAGCTCGTGTCATTCCTTTTCATTCGAACAAAGAAACAGCATATTATTTGAAATGAGAGAGATATTACAATTTACTCTTATAATATATATGGAAAAATGTAAGCATCTCTTCAATTTCAATTTCTGTCAAAAGGTATTGCTTGAATAAAAATACGATACCAGAAGCTAACGAAAATGGTTAATGATCTTTCCACACAAGGAAAATGAACTATAGGTAACCTTGTTGGTACAAAATACAAACCTACTACCTGTCAGTTACGGACTCGTAACTGACGGATAGTAGGTTTGTATTTTGTACTTCTAGAAACTGACATGTAATATAGTTGGTACACTTACATTTGATTTCAAAATCATGGGGCAGGTTCGAAGTTAGGAGAATGGCATGCCAGCTCAGATAAAGAATTTGCTATCGAATTAGATCCAAATTTACCAGACACATTGACTGAATAAAGTGAATTTTTAATGCGGTTGAAGTATGCAACCAGAAATGTTCAGAAAACTTAACAGGCATAAAAGGTCGAAACTTACTTGGGCAGCTTGTACAAATAAAAAAAATACCTGTTTTACAGTACGAAAAGCATTGATTTTTCCACCCCATTTTTTGTATAACCTGATTAGCATATTTTGTAGTAGAGGTATTTTATTCTGAAGCTATAACTAGAAACTTGTAAGAAACAAAATTCGATTTGAAAAAAATCATTTATAAATTTAATGACTGATGGGTTAATTTTATCTTTTAATATTTGAGGCATAAATATTATTATTTTAGATTCTTTATTTTTAGTTATACACTAAGATTTTATTTAATAGAAATAATACCCTATGTTATACAATACCATTTATAATTCAAACAACTTACTTCTTTAGAAAGAGCAGCACATCTTATTACAAACAAATCATTTTTGTTTCAATTGAACAACTTTTACAATTTACATTCTCTTTGATGCCAATAAAAAAATTTCTTGCTAAACTTTTTGGATTTCTTTTAATAAATTAGTATCCTTCTGCTTGATGTTAAATAAATATCTTAAGAATAATTTTTCAAACACAAAACATCTATTCATTTTTATTCAAATTCTCTTGAATTGGAAAGAAAAAAAACCTTATTCATTACTTTTATTATGGATAAGTATTTGTAATGTTATTATTTTAGCAGGAAACACACATATTTCTTTGAAAAACAATTAACTTTTTAAAGTAATTCAACAAACTTTCAAATCACAACTCATTAAAATACAATCATTCATTAAACAATCAACAATTTATTAAGAATTATCTAGTCTTAATACTGTTTTGCCAAAACTGGATAAAATACAAAGTTAATTACTCTTTTTTACAGAAACTGCTAAAATTATTTTTAGCAATCATTAGGATCGTTTTTAACAAAAATATAAAAAAAATATTAGAATAACTGATCTGACTGGATATTGCACAAACTAATTACAGCTTATGATAATTGTATGTAGTTTTGATAACTTTAAATTCTGGTAAAATTTAATCATTTACCTTAATTATAAAAACATCAATGCACAAGTATTTTAAGATTGTCATTTCTGCATAAAAAAAGTATTTTAACCATTTATCACACAAATTAAATAAAAATCAACTGCATTGCTTTCACTACAAGCAAATGTTAATATTTATCCTACACTCAGATTTTCTATTGGTAATGGACTTCCCAATTTTGGGCTTTGGTTGAGTACTAGAGAAGATTTCAAAGCTGACAACTAACTTCACTCAACTTCTATAACATAAGGTATTCACATAAAGGTCTTTGAAAGAAGCCAGTCTAAATCAAAACCACAGAAGCTCCCTTTGTTCCACATGATGTGGGTCTTTGGTGGATCAATTCTCACAATTCCATTTATACATAACTCATCAAACTTACAAATTATTTCCACAAGCCTATCAAAGTATTATTTAAATAGGTTTGCATTATACATATTTCAGTAGCCAATTTACTTCAAACAATAAATGTAGTGAAATAAAATTATAAAATATTTAAATAAATGGGATATTTTCACCTTTGACAATGAATTTCAACATTTTTTATTCAAATAAACAAAATAGGTTATAAATACCACAAATTATAAATTTGCATTTTTTTAATCAGATCTCTGGCTTTTGCTGAAATCCTCAAGCTTTTAATATCCACTGAAGCAGATGTTGAAACAGGTATTTTCATCATCAAAGGAAAATATTCAGATTTTAAAAAATAATTTGCTCCTATTCATTTAAAAAAAAAAAAAAAAACTATTTTTTCCACCACAATTTGGATCCTATTAACTCTTCAAGAAATAAAAATCACAGGTTGGTAGAAAGCAAATAAAACTGAATTCTTGGAGTGGTACTAACATAAGCCTGAATTAAACTTAATAGACAAAGTATACACAGAATCATGGTGAGAGGCTATTTCACTAATAACAAGTAACAATTTCAATAGACTTTAACAATGCAATGTTGAGTGCCTATAATTCAATCTTTCAAAATAAAATTGAAAATTTATATTTGTCTGTGAACGATCAAATTTCTGATCTGAACCAGGAGACATGATTAATTATTAAAAGATTTTTTTTGTTTTGTTTCTGAATCAATCTCAGCAAAAGTGAACAACTTTTTTTGCAATGTTTTATACACATTTAAACTGCTAAAATAGGTTATTTTACATATCTTGGTTTCTGATTCAAAATAAATACTATTGTTGCAAAAAACATCACTTTTCATTATTTCCAACTCTTACACAAAGCAATAATGCATGGAATTTAGTCAAATATTTCTACTAAAAACAGCAATATTTTTATATTTGCACGGACGAATGTAAAAATTGGACCTATCTGTCTCATTGCAAAATAAATTCTATTTTATCCAAGAAACTTCAATATTTGTTAGAAGAAAAGTTTATTAGCATATTTTCATTATATTAGTTGACAAAATGAATTGAAATACTTACTAAATAATCAAAATTAGCAAATACACAGGTTTATGCATAAATGGCATAAGTTTTAGCAAAATTAAGACAATTAGCAGAAAATTTTTCATAGCTATCTGGGTTATAAAAGATAAAACTTGCTACATTGGCTTAATTCTATGAGTCAATATGTTACAATGAGTCTAAGCCCCCCCCCCTTTTTTTTTTATCTTTGTATAAATTTTAAAACTTTAGTGGAAAATATATATGTCCTGTTTCAAGTCAGAGTTTAATACATACTTATTTATTATTCAGAGAGGATACATATTTTAATTTTGTTAAAAATAAAAAAAAATTGAAATTAAAATAATAATAGTTATTAAAATTATGTGCCTTTCAAGATAGCTTTTTACTAATATATATATATATTAAATCCAATATTTTTAAAGCATAATACAAGCAGATGATGGTAAAATTTTTCTTATAATTTTAGGAGTAAAAATACTGTTTGTGGATAAATAAAAATAATCATAAAAAGAGTACTTCAGACAAGTACTTTATTGAACAATTCAGTAAAATTACACTTAAAAATGAATACAATTATGTGATGAATTAGAAATTGCAAATAATAATGTATATAAAATTTAATTTAAAAGAAAAACTTGTTACCAATAACAAAATATGACAAAAGAATATTCATTTTAGAAGGTGCTGAATTCACAAGGACAAGAGGAGTAAACTTACACATTAACATGTACCTTAATCATAATTTAAGAAGACAAGATTTAATGAAACACCACGTATACATTAATGGCTTTCAGACAAATTGGACAGGACAATAGACCAACTGGATCCAAAGTAATGAAATTTTTGTAACGAACTGAAAAATTAGACACATAAGAACATTTTATATATGCAAACACGACACAGTTTGCAAGTTACATACAGACATTATAACATACCGAAGAGAAATAATTTAGAATCAATGAAAGTATAAAACTACAAAAGAATAACCTTTAAGAAAAATACTATTGAAATAATACTTTGAAAATACATATATCATTACCCCCCCCTTTTATATATATTCAAATTACAGCCAATGAAAACAATGAGATTACAGAACTGTGTATAAAAAAACAAATCAAAAATATTACAATGACATAATATATAGAATTAGATTCAAAAGATTTAAACAAAAAAATTTAAAATCAAGTAAACTTTAGAATATTTTATCATATACTGGTACCACAAGGACATTTTTTACCTCTGGATATGAAGCAGAAACTTACCTTTTTAAAAAATTCATACTTTAAACAAATACTTAACAAATAATTGTTACATCAATTACATACAATAGACATTATACACATACATACCCATGTCTTTCATCTCTGCAGTAGTGGCTATTTACAATCATCTTCTACCATTACCAAAGATTCCTCCAATCCAGCAAAAGGCTAAATTCATCAGATAAAATCAAAACAAGAGAAGTGCTAAAGTAAAAATCAAGCACAATACTGCACTTGCAAATTTCATAATAAACCTTTGATACAAATTATTCTGTTATACATTAGGAAACAAGTATAATAAAAAAAAACACATTATATATTTCAAAAATGACTAATGTTCATGAAATAAAGATCACAGATTCAATCAATTAGCAATTAAATTATTGTTACACATAACAGGCTTTGTTTTTTCTGTGGTTATGAGAAAGTACAGATTTTTTGAAACTGAAATTAGCATTCGCTGATTAGTAGGAGGAAGTTTTCGGTCATGGCTTACAGATTATGAAAACGATAGCCACTACTGCAGAGATGATAAGACATGGGAAGAAGAAACAAAGCCTGTGTGCATGTGTACACAAAAAGTAATTATTTTCCTTACTTTTTAGATAAAAGAATGCACTATATATAAAAAAATTACTATTATTGCTCCCATTTTCTCGTATAACAAAATAATTATGCAGCAATGAGTTTATCATTTAACACTACCTTATTATTATTCTTTCGTAAATCTTACTGACGCAGTTGATATATGAAAGTAGAATGGGAAAATGTCGAACCTCAGATCCATAAATCACAACGAATGTCCCACAGTGCAAAGGATGTACGTTTCTCCACCAACTCAGTGAACAAAGAGGCCTGTTGAACCGAAGATACCAAAGTCCTGTTGTTGAGGAATAATCCTACTTCTTAAGTTTATAGTAGAAGAGTCAAGTCAGAATGTTAGTCCTTGATATTAAATAGTCTATTAATTTTGTAGAATAAATTCCTACAGAAGATACCAATAGACTGTGTTCCATCATTGAATGATAATTACCTTAATACCTGAGCAATACATTTACTTAATACATACTCAAAAACATTTAAAAGTACATAATACATTCACACAATATGCAAATGATACACAACTGTAAAACAAATATATAATTCCAGGGATTAACTCAATACTCAGAACTCACAAGTACAGCAATATGATATATATCATACTCTTATAGTAGCCAAATTATAATTTAACAAAACTCATTAGCTCAAAATACAATTAATTGCAAATTGAATATCAGCAGCAAAACCATAATTTTGCATTAGATATTTTTAAACATGTCCTCAGTCAGATTTGAATTTAATAATGAAAAATATGAAGGTTAAAGAATTTTACAAGTATGATTATTTCAATTGAACATTCAAATACCTTTAATAAAAGTAAAATACCTTTCGTATTTCAAATTTATTTGTAACCATGTAAAATATTGATAATGTAATCAATATTTAAATATATATATAACCAGCAACAAGTATTTAATACATAAACTGAATTTAGAGAATCATTTCATTTGTCATAAGTAATTACAACAAATCATTAAAATAGATTGCAATTGTTTTATGTTGTCAAAAAAAAAAAAAAAAAAAAAAGAGGAATGCATGAAAATGTAATAAACAATATTCAGTACTTTCCCATTTCACTATCGCAAATCTTGCCATGCAGATTTTATTGGCAACTACCCAAAGTTTACCAACAAAAAAATGTTTATGCGCCATTGAATACAACCAATGCCAAACTGCGTTGTTTGCATGATTTTTGATTACATTATTGCCTATACCGTGAAATGGAAAAATACCCAATATTCTTCACAAATAAAAGCAAAAAATATTATTTTACAAAAGTTTTTATGAACATAACTTGTGTTGTTTATAAAGCAAACATATATTGATGAATTTACAAAAGCAACTTATATCAAGTACAAAAAAATATGAATCAATCTACACCATATGGCAAATTATGAATTAATAGATAAAGAAAATTTTAAACTAATGAAGTTGCTTGTTTAGCATTGAAACTTACCCTCTACATCTGCAAAACAGAAATGATGAATAGTGCATAACAACCAAAATCTAGAACTCTATTCTAGTTTCTGAAGTAGAAATTATCATTCAATGATGAAATCCTAACTGCCTTAACACAACTAATCTATGTTAATGACATCTGGAGAATCATCTTCTTCAGCTACTGGAGGTATTTTATAACCGTCCTCCTGATTTGGTTGTATCAAGGAATAAAAGTCAAAATTGCTGAAATGTCGATTAGAACTTTGTGAGTTGCGTAAAATATCAGAAGTTTCAGGGAATGAACTCGTAGTTGGGGGACAAAAGGTTTTTGGTGAAGAAACAGGTGATACATTTTCATAATTTGATGCACTTGGTCCAATCAAAATTGAAGGCGAGTTTCGGAGAATACAGTCTGCATCAGAAGTATCAATATCGAGAGACTCGGGTAAAGGCCGAAGTGAAGCTTTATCAGGTATACGCACAACAAGTTCTACTTTTTTTGATTTGGATGATTTACTAGCAAAAGGGTCAAATGGTTTTAAGTTTGTTTCTTCAGAGTTTTGTGTAACCTCAGGCGATTCTATAATTATTTCAGTTGAATTAGAGGATTTATAAGCTTTCTTCTTAGGAGGAAGTATGGGCCATGAATCTTCAGTGTCGCTGCCTGAATCCAACTCTATTACTTCAATGGGTCTCTTTGGTTTAGAAATGTGTACCTTTGGAACATCTTTGGGAGGTGCTTCAATTGATGCATCATTAATTTCAGCTTGCTTCTTAACTGGCATAACAGGAGTCCAAGATCCATCTTCATGAAACTGGACTTCAGTACATTCTGCTGGAGCTTTAATAGTAATATCTAGAAATAATCCATCAATTGCCAAATTTTTGAAATATGCTGGTTTATCACAAACTGGACAAATCCATTTCGGTTTTTTCTCATTCATTTGCAAATATAATGTAGCATCAAAACACTGCAAGTGGGTGCAAGTCAAAGCACGACAAGGTAATTTCATTTTTATTTTCCCTAGAGGGCACATTAAAGAGCCTCTTAAGATCATAGTAGCAATTTCAGAATCTCGATCTTGACATAGCTTCTCCTTGATCATAGCTGTGGTATGATCTGGATTTCTTACTCCATTTGCTTTAAGTCTTCTTATTAAGGTAGTAGAATTCAGTCTTCGGACCAAAAATATGCCCATTACATAAGGTTTTCCAGTGCTAGATGCCCATGAAATAGTAACCTCATTCGTTTCAGTAGCAGTTTTCTTTGTTAAGTTAGTTATATCAATGGGTACTTTTGGTCTCCTCGGTTCGACTCCAGGCTTGTTTGTTGGGATAGGATTTGGCAGATTAGATACTTTTTGATTGATTTTCAAACAAACGCTTGAAGGAATTTCATCTTCTTGATCACAACTAGAATCTAGTATGCAGATTCTCAACTGCACTTGTGCATCAGTATTAGACTGTAAATCTAGTACTTGCTGAGGTGTTAGGCAAAATTGAAAATCTCGTTCTTGAAAACGCTCATTTGGTAATGTTACAAGACTTGTAGGTTTCATTAATTCTGAGATTACATCATAAAATGGTAATTCTTTGAATTTGACATCTGGATTAACAGGATATTGAGGCATAACATTTAGATGAGCTGGAGGAGCTAACATATGTTTACTCATATTTGGAATATAACTGGACATTCCAGGGCCACCCATGGGTCCTTGATGAGCAGAACGACTGCCATAATTCATTACATTTTCACCCAAAGGAGGCATCGTATACATATCATGAGTATCTGCATGGGGCCGAGATTGATTATATCTACTGAGGTGAATTTCCCTTATTTTCACATCAACTGCAGCCGATCGAAGTTTAATCAAATCCAATGCGCGATTTTGTAGATCATATTTCTTGCCGCCCTTGTTGCGTCCAGCGTAAGTCAGTAGGGACTGCAAATCACTGACCCTAAATCCTCGAACCATTTTTGTAAGTTCCAATTCTGTATTCGACATGACGGCAAAAAAGTGATCTACAATATACCACAATGAATGACTAAATCAATTCTTCACAAACTCACAAACAACATCAAAATTTCGGAATTCATAAATATATTTTCACAACTAATCATATCAAAACTAATACAGAAGCCAAAATAAAATATTAGTTGCCAGAATTTCAAGCAAATTTCGAAAACGTTGAGATTTTAATACATTGCGCATGAAGATTGCGCATAATAAGAATCTTTTTCAGTCACATTTACTTCGTGGTACATAGTAATAACATCTGCTATATATTTCAACTTTTAACATCTCCTTTATACAAATAAAACTCTAATGACGTCATAAAATATTCTTCAGTATAATTGGATAAAATTCAAAATACGTCATAACATACTTGACTCCCAATGGCTAGAACTGTGCAACTATGACGTCATAGAGAATTTTCAACTAGAAAGTGAAACGTCATAGAAAACTACAAAATAACTGAGTAACAAACGATCGGTACAAATTATTCTCATGGATTCCTCTTGACTGTTACTAGGCGAGTCTACTTAAAATAGGTAAATCAGAATGTCGTGGCATATGTGTTCAGGTCATAACTTTCCTTGTCCTTACCAAACAAATCTTCAAATCAGCGAAATTATCCGAAAATCAAATTTCATGAACATATGAAATATGTTTGCGTCAGTCTCTTCGACACTCAAAATTTCATCCCTTCAGAGGAAAAAATGGAACAATCCTAACAAAATATTTCATTTTAACTGATAATGACTTTTAAATAATGTGCATTTCACTAAAGCAAAATTTCTTCTTTACTCTTTAGAACAATCAGAATATATTTATTTTAAAAAAAATATAGACCATCGGACTTTCAAAGAACTTTTAATATCGTATTAAATTATTCTTTAATTATAAAGAGGCAAAATAAGAATGAACTATTTCTAAGTTATATTCTTATTTCTTTTATTTTTTATGTAAATATTTGATTTTCATCAGATATGAACAAGAAACATATCCTGTAATGACTTTTCCATTTCAGTTGTCACAATTATTTAACCGAAATAATTTCATACATTCGTATGATGAGCTAGCATGTTGCAAGTCCAAATTTAAAAAACAACAACAACAGAAAAACATTGTTGGTGGAGCAATTTTTATAGATACTATTTCCTCATAGCCTATCTGCTTCATATTGCATTTATACAGGGGCATGTCGAAGAAGGTACTTTTCCTGCAAAGTTGATGGATCATTTTTAATCAAATGATGTTATCTCTAATTGAAGCAGAATTAAGCAAAATGTGTTACAATTGTACAAATTTTTTGTTCTAAAATATCGACTTTTAGTAAAAGAGAAAACTCCTTTTTATGTCTGTGAAACTGTTAATAACTGCCACTTACAAGAGAAAAACGAAAGAAAGGGATATATCAAGTATAAAACAGTATAAACAATTTAGGGTGCTTTTCCATAAAAAAAAAAGTTTTCATAATGCCAACAGTGTATTTTTTGTAACATTCATGCTGTGTAATTTACATGACCCTTTAGTTAATCTTACATGATTACCCTCTCAATTAATAAAACTTTTTTAATTTCATTAGTATATTTTTTATTGTATGTATATATTAAAATGTATTATTTATTAATTTATTCAGTGTTTGAAAATTTTTAATATATTAACACTGAAAGGAAAATGAGTGGCCCAGTATTTCATAATTTTATATAAAATGATCAAAATCATTTACATTTTTATTTCCCTTGGAATTTATATATTAGAATTAAAGTAAATTTTTTGACAAAGATATTAAGTGATTTAGATGGTAGATTGAAAGGAGACATTTTATTAGTTTTGTCTTTTTTTTCTCATTTATAATTTCAATATTGTTCAGTACGTGCGTAAGTTATATTCATTGTTGTATTTTCAATCAAATTTTATATATCTACCGTAACCTGGCTTCCGTTTTGAATGAGACATCCCATTTTTAGTTAAACTATTCTGTAGTCTCTCAAGCAGTTTTGAGGCGAAGAAATGTTCCATTTTCAGAAAGAAAGTAATTCGTTGTAACAGTTAAAAATGGCGCTAAACAACAGACAAACTAACGGTGCCTGTGATTCATGCACGAGCCAGTCGGTTAGAAACTTGCTAGTTCGCTCGCTCCTTAGTTGCAAGTATGCATACAAAGCTTGCGTATCTTGTCTAGTGGATGACAAAAGACATGTGTTATTGTGCTCAATTTAAATGTCTTATACATAAACTTTTCATAAGTGGCATGAGCTTGTATCTGCTTCTGGATAATTTTTTGAAACTGTAAAAATCGCTATAGAATTGTTTTTTGACAATCGATAAATGTGTAAACATATTGAGAACTTTTTAAGACCCTGAAAAGAATTGTTTTATGTGCATACACGGACACACAGTATTGTTTCGTTAAATTGTGTTTAAGAGCGAGGATTAGAGTACTTCTGCGTTGAACATATCATGAGAATAAATCATAGGTAAGCTTGAAAGATCATTTGTAAAACAAAAATAAACTTTAAGCCACTTTGGCTTTGATACAAAGTTCTCAATTTTTTGTCCATTCTATTCGAATTATTGCGGCAAAACTTCAATAAAATGGATGCAATAGTGTTAACGAAGGATATATGAAATTTACAGCTACTGAGTTCTGTAAAATAAGTAATGAATGTTTGAGACAATGGACTTTATTCTGCGAATAATTGAAAATATTTGAACAGGCTGAATTAACAATACATTTACGAGGGAAGGAATTCAAAGTTTAATGGATAGATTGACTAAAAATGCATTTATTAATTGTAATCATAATACAGAAGTATTTATTACGTAAAATAAGAACATACCACCGTAAATAGCGACAGAAAGAAACATCGGGAGTGTTCCAACCCAAAGTCGTTGGTTGGAATTATTCAGAACACTCTCATACCAGTAATCTGCATCATATGAGCTTTTATATAATAATTGAATATATTTTACGTTTTCCCGGCTCTAATGCACTCGTACAAATAAACTTTTTTCTCATGAACAAATTATAGTCGAACAAAAAAGAACACATTTGGGCATCATAGTTCCTAATGCTAATTACTAAAGCATATCTTAAGATATTATCAAAAGAATTCCATTACGATTTGAAATAAACTAAAATATTTTTAAGAAAATTTATTCTTCAGAAACATCTAATACCACCTATAAGTTATTTATTATTTCTTGTTCTATTCATTAATAAATGAATTCTATGAAAAAATATACGCATTCTTAAATGCGCATAATAATACCAAAAATTAGTAGATGTCCCGTTTTGAGGAAAGAAATTAATGGACACGTTATGCATATCACAACTGATTTGATATAGTTATTTTAACTATTAAATTTGTATTTTAACTTGTTTGTGTAAATGTTAATTTTTATTTAATATTATGTTGATACGTGGTCCCTCACGATCATGAAGCAGTTGTAGTCAATTTATAATGGTCCCTGTATTCGATATTGAATCACACATAATAAGAGATCCAAAGAGGATCATTGAACATATAATCCCCAGAAATGTCGACTGTTCACAGAGAGTAAAGAGTGCTTCGATTCCCTTTCTGGAGCCCTCATTTCTCTCGGTGAGAAGAACATTCGCCAAGCTTACACTTACATACATTTATATAATTTCACATACGCACACTACAGAAACACAAGCCTCCTCTCTGATGAAACATAACTTTTAACTTAAAACCCATCACAGGATTTAATCAAACGAAGAAAAATCAACCACTATTCACAGAAGCACCATTCCACCATCTTTCTTCTAAAAGATATGTAAGTTCTTGTTAATTACTACTGACTTAATTAAATAAATCCTAAGTTGCACCAAATTTTAGTTTTGTTATGTTTTTATTAGCGTAAGTCCTTTGTTTTTTGTTTGATAATTTTGATACTATTTAATATGTACAGAAAAATTCTACGAGGATGGTCTGAAAGGTTTCCGACCTAAGAAAGATACAAGATATTTTCCTTTAAATTTACTTTTATTTTCTACATAATCTTCTTGTAAGTCTACACACTTCTCCCAGTGATGCTCTCATCTCTAAACCGTTCAAATATACTCGGCGTCTTTCTGTGCAAAATAATTGTTTACGTAGATGATTATCTCTTCAATTGACGAAATTCTCTATCATCCGGGGCAATTCTTAGATTAAGAGAAAAAAGAAGTCGCTTGAAGCTATATCTAATGAGTAAGGAGGGTGGTCAAGCAGTTCAAACAATAGTTCGTGGAATTTCGCATGGCAACCACTGAGGTGTGACTGCATTGTCTTGGCGAAATAGAATTTTTTTCTACAAATGGGCCATTTTCCCGTAATTTTTGCCTTCAGCTTGTCGAGGTATAATGCTTATTATACTTCTGTATTGGTTTTTTCCTTTTTGAAGATAATACATTAAGATAAACCCATGACTATCCCAAAAAACAGTCGTCATCATTTCCAATTCAAAAGAACAGTCCCCCCTTTTTTAGAGCCGATTCCCCCCCTCGCAATCCACTGTATTGACTGCATTTTTATTTTGGATGTATAATAGTGTACATAAGTTTCAACTACAGTAATTAATCGTTGTCCAAACTGTGATTTAATGCGCCTAAACGGCGCCAACAAAGCATTGGAAATATTCATTCGAACACGATTTTGGTCTAAAATAAGCAAACACGACACCCAATGCACAAACAGCTTTCATGACTAAATATCTATTCAATATGTGACAAACACGTTCTTTGGACATATTCATAGCCTCTTTTATATCTCTCACTTTAATTCGACGATTCTAGTACCATTTGGTGAGCTTAAACGATGTTAACATCAGTGGTTTCAGTTTTTGGGCATATCGAACGTTCATCGTCTCCCAAGCTGGTACGGCCACGTTTAAATTCAGCTGCCAGAAATTTCATTATGGAAAATGATTTTGCAGAGTCCCTGTACACAGCGTCCAACCACCTTTGATTTGCATAAGCCTAGTGCCTTTCAAAAACAAAGATTTAATGACAGCTCGATACTCGATTTTTTTCATTTTCACAAAAACACTCTCATCGACTTGCTCAAACCATTTCCTAACAACAACTGCTCCTCCAAAATGACTAAAATTCAGATGAGTACCCGTCATTGGATGCGCTACGACATTTTCTAGCTTCTATTGAAGAGTGCTGCCATCTTCACATCAAGGTCCGAGACTTTTTCAGACTACCGTCGTGTTCATTTTTATATTTGTTAATTTAAATTATGTTAAGTATATCATAATTAAATTGATACAGATATTTTAATTATTGAATTGGTATCTAACCTGTAAATGTCAATCTGTTCTAAATATTACATGAAAACTGAAATTAAATATACTTTGTCTCCTTTCTTAGAACATGTTTCTGGATATTTGAGAATAATAGATGAGGTGTAAGAAATCGACCAATAACAAGTAATACCGTAAAATTTAATTACATATTTTCATATTGATATACTTCTGTATATTAGTACATTAGATTCAAATCAGAGCATTAAAATTATTCATGATAAGAATCTTTATATAATAATTTTTATGATATTGTACTTAGAATTGACATGAAAAATAAAAATCAATATTTTGTACAAGAAGTTAGCTGTACATAATACTTTTCATTTTTGATAGAGTATCTCAAATTTATCAAGTAACTTAACTAAAAAATAATATACTTCTTAAGTACGATCTAAAATATTTTTTTTTAAAAAAAACCAGAATAGTCTAAAGAAAAAAAGAATGTAAAATTGAAAATATTTTAAATATAAGGTACTGTATTTGGGGGAAATGTAGTCAGAAATATAACATTTCGTTTCATAAAAATGTATTTTTTGCAAAAACAAACATAAGTAAACTGGGAATCTCGAACAAAACAAAGCGGCCATGGAGATATCAATTGAATATGAGAAAGCTATGTAGACATCCTTATGAATATTTATGCTAAAAAGGTATAGATAATTAGGATTAAACAATCGCAGCACTGTGACGTCATCCTAAGACTCGTCTCACCTGTCATCTTAAATCACATGACCTAAATTTCTTCTTATGTTCAAGCCCAGATCAATTATTTAAAAGAATAAGTTACATCCAAAATATCTTTTTACTCCTCAGATAAGGGAAGAAGCTCTCCACAGTTAATATCAATCCTCGAGAACCAACAACTTCATTAATCTGTTAAAGAATTCTCTTTCCAGGATAATATGCGACTACGTCCTGAGATAGTTTCGACAGTATTGTGTCCTAATCTCACCATATCTGCTAAACACGCCAGAATACTCGAGCTTCCGCGTCCAACACACTGAAAATTTTCGTATTAGCATCATCTCCTGTCTTTTCGTCTTCCATCCCTTTTCACTGCACTTCAGTTTATATGTGAACTTCGTTTTGCATAGTTGGAAGTTGAGTTGTTTGAATCGATTAGCCTCCAAGAAAAATTCAGTTGAAGAGAAGTAAGTCTCATTGGTTAAACACAATGTAATGCCACTCTTTTACCGTATAAGAAAATCTTAAAGGGTGATAAAAAATATAATGGTATTTCCTTTAAATGTTGTGGAAAGTACCACACGTATTATGAAAGAGGCTTCGACACATAACATTAACAGTTCTTGTCTCCTATTCAGGCATTTTAGCCTATCAAAGTCTTCATTTTACTGATGTGCTCTTTACCATAACAATAACTACTAATACCTTTAAACATCCATTTCTGTCTTTTTTAAAGCCGAAAATGCTAATATTAACTATGAAATATTTGAATGTATTGTAACAGCAACAATAGTAAATATTCATTAACCAAAAGATTTCAACGCAATCAGATTTTGTTCAGACCACTCCATTCTCCCTTGCGAAATAAACTATAAATTTTAGTAAAAATGTAAAACCCAATGATTCTAATAGATTCTGAATGTACTCATTAAAAACTGTATAACAAGGACTTATTTAGAATTGCCTTTTTTATTCATTACCTCTACATTAAAAAGATTGCACCTTTTATAATACAAATTGTGACCCGAATCTGTTCTGATTTTACATATTAGGTGAAGTATATGCGAAACTCAAACGCAAACACAATTCAATTAAAAAAAATTACGTTTTTGTGGTTTGTAAAAATTAAAGTTTCAATGGCTGATCTTACGAAAGCAAAACAACGACAAAGTTAAAAGTTTTCTGTACATTTGGTACCTCTCCTTTGTTAGTATTTCACGAGAACGCTTTCCAATTATTTCTTATGAAATGACTAAATATCAATAATTCTGGGAAAAAAACTATGAAAATGCCCGAACTAAGCTTGATTAATTAATCACAAAACGACTCAATCAAAAGAAAGGGGAATCGAATCCAAATATGATGCTAACTAAGATATTATTCACTTTATTGAATATGTAAAGTTAAATAGTTAATCTTGTTTTCTCAATAATTAGACTCCCTAAACCCGTTTGAACAAATGTTTAGAATACTTATTTAATTCAACTCTAACAAACTCATTCTAGTTCGAGTGAATAAACTATCTAGAATTGACAGTTCGGTTTTTGAGCCCTCTTCTGACCTTTTCAAGAATAACTCTGATCTCTTCACAGATTACAAACAACGGGATCCGACATGTCGTTTTGATTCACCTTCACTCTTATTAGTTTTCCACCACCTATTAACTAACTTCCGGTTCTCTCTAACTCCTTATAATTCCTTTCATCGCTGCTTATAAATGTAATTTATTCAATATATTCATAATTTTCCATAATTTCAGTCTATTAAACATATGTCACGTTTCATTTTATTGGAAAGGATTTCATTTTAAACAATTCGAACAGAAAATGATAGAGAAGGGAAAATCGTGATATTGCACAACACACCAATAAAACTATTTAAAAAGATATTATTTTTTCCAAAAAATGTCTGAAATGGTTTTATACATTTTTCATTCTAGAAAATTTATTTAAAAAACTAAATCTAGTACTTATTGAATTAATTTTGATCATTAATAATTTTAAAAATTTTGATTTTTGGCAACAGTTATAAAATTTTGGATCCAATGTTATAAGTTTCACATAGTCTCCCGGAATGCACTCGGCTCTCTCTTGTGGGACAATTGAATATGTTTGAACGCGAGTGAAAGATGTTTCTACTGATTCCACAACTCTTTTATGCGTGAAACAATTTGAAATTTGAATTACAGTGAAAAACGTCAATAGGTTTCCTCCAATCAGATATTTTATTCTGATAAAAATTCAATAAGCCTTTTTTCAGGTTTTGGCCTTCATTCCAAAAATTTATAGTTCATTTAGAATGATTCTCGTATTTCTCAAACCTTGTTGGTCCCTTAAATTCGTATTTCCCTAGGACAAAATATTGGATGGTTTTATCCTAAGCGTCGCGTCGTCAAACTCTTCTAATTTGTCAGCTTACTGACTTGGAATCGTAGACCATTCGTCTAGATCAGTGGTTCACAAACTTTTTTGACTCATGGGCTCCTTTTTATATTCAAAACTTGCCACGGACCCCCAAGTGAAAAAGCTGAATAAATACACAGTATAAAAATTACAAACTAAAAAAAGCATTTTGTTGAAGAACTATTTATTGAAATTGTAACTTTTGTTTACAAAATTTTTTTAAGAAAATTAATGACTTGATGAGACGTTATGAGTGTATTTATGTCCGGCTCAATGTTTGTGAGTAGCTACCACAAATCCCCACCAGAACTAATTTCTAGTCGGTTTTTTATTTATTTATTTGTGATGAGGCTCATAACGGCACTGACTCACCGTTATACAAATAGGAAGACGGGAAAGCAGTCAACAACTTTTGTACAATAATCCATAATACCATAATACAGGATATAAAATTGGGATCTGTTTTTGTAACCAAAATTTGTGGTATTCTTGTTCAAACCATTGGTTTAAGCTCTTCATTTGTGGATATTTCAACAAACTGCTCCTGTATTAGTATAGATTCATCTGTATTTGTGATCTGAGTTTGTCCACACGCAAAAGGGTTCAACACCCAGTTCAATGGAAACGATATCTTCAAATCATTGTTTCAAGTCTGCATGAAGAGCCGTTAGGTGTTGACAATGAGCAAGCAAATCTTTATCTCCATTTTGCAATTTCGAAAAATTTGGAAACTGAGAACATTCTTCTCTTCCCAAGTTTTGTTTGTGCAGAAAAAGGTTTGCAACAAACCCAGATATTATGATTTTAGTTTTGATTAAATTTAATTGGTCATCTTGTCGTTTCAGATTAGTTTCGTTCAATTTGGCAAAAAAATCAGTCATATAGGCTGTGCCATCTTTTGAGTTAAATTGTGTCGCAAATCATTGTCTTTGCTTTCCAGGAATTTCTACACTAAATCATAGAGCGAATAAAATCGATTTAAACATGCACTCATAGATAACCAACGTACTTCTGTGTGAAGTAGTAAAGGATTATTGTCTTCATCATTATCCAAACAAAGTTGAGCAAATAATCTCTCATTGAAGGCATTCCTCTTGATTTTATTAACTGCTCTAATGACATAATCTAGTGATCCATGCAAACGTTCACTAAGATTTTTTTGCGACTAAATGATGTCGATGAATGACACAATCAATGTACTAAAAATACATTCGGTACACCTTATTTTAAATATACCAGAAAGCCTCGGTATCTTCCTTCCATTGCCGGAGCACCGTCTGTAGCAACAGAAATGATAATAATCGAAGGTATAGCTTTTACATCGAAAAATCTTTTTAATTCAGTAAATAATGTTTCACCTTTTGCATCAGTTTTCAAACATTTAGCAAATAACAATTCTTGGCAAATTTTTTCTTTTTTTTACAAATCTTACATAAACTAAAAGTAAAGCTTCATTTCCTGGCAAAGTGGGCTCGTCAAGCTGTATTGAAAATTCAGATGTTTTTAAGTACTCACATAAAAAAATTTCTACGCACTGAACCATTTCATCAATCCTTCTTTGTACTGTATTATTACTCAGTGGAATTCTTTTTATAATGTCGAAAGCTGGTTTGTGCAACACGGTGCGTGTTACTTCACTTACAGCTGGTAAAATGTTTTTCACCATTAGTGTACAGATTTCTGGATTTTCCAATCAATAAAAAAATGCTAAAAGAAGCACGCAGACCATTGTCATCTCGCTTAGATGTTGTCCCTATGAGTTGTTGCAGTGATGGTGTTTTCAAATATTTTTCTTTGACTGAAAAAAACGTTATCTTTTTTGTCACTATGGATTTTTATTAAATGTTCCTGAAGCTTGGAAGGTTTCATTGAATAATTTGACATAGTTTCATTACATAGAAGACACATAGGTAAAGTACTATTTCCTGATGATGAAATAAAGTCATACTCCAAATATTCAACACTGTACTGTAGGCATTTGTTTTTCAGACTCACTCATACTGTTATCTGTTAAAAAGGGCAAAAAAGGATATACGAAAGATATTTGTATATCAAATGTTTTATTTGCATCAAACCACTGTTAATTATTATTAACTTTTTCAATGGAATGCTGCAGCAAAGCCCTTTTGAATTAATTATTTGACATAAAGATAAAATTTCAAGTAATTTTTGAATAAAATATAATTCTCAAAAATTAACTTCTTTCAAAAAGCACCTCTGTGTAAAAAATAAAAATTACGATATCTTCCTAAGTTCTTGATTAAAAAAACGTACATTTTTAATTAACTTTAAGGGATTACTTTAAAAAAAAAAAACTTTTTACTTTTTCAATATAATAGGGAATACTTTTTACTTTTTCCATATAGTTAGTTAAGGGATTACTATATTGAAAATATGAAATATAATTTTTTCAAAAGAGATCAACTTTATTTAAATACACTTATGTAACAAAAGTACTCTCCCTGCGTAACAATACAAAAAAAATACAACTATACCAAAACTTCCAAGTAACAATACAAAGCTTTTTGTCCAAGACTGGGAAAATTTGTTTATATACTTCGTATCTGAATAACATAGAACTAAATTGTTGATTAGATGTACGATGTACGACTCTCTTATAGTTTATGCTTATATTGTAGACAAGTTAGTGCATGTAGCGACGTTAATGCGTTCCTGTATAAACCTATTTTTGGCCGTCTGTCTCGCACCGTGCTATGCTTGTTATTAATTTAAGTACTATTCTAGAACTATTAAATCACAGGTGTGTGTCGGTGGATTTTTTTTTATTTTCGTTTTTGAGGGATTATCTCATTTTTTATTGTTATTTCGTTATTATTTTGTTGTTAACGTGTTGATGGAAATTGAAAGCTTAAATTTATTGAAGTAAATTGAACAATAATTTTTATTAATAACATTAAAACAAGTTATACACAGCATTATTACTACAAGTGACAAATCAATGGAAATAAGTTTTGTCAATGTTCATTCACAAAAGGTATTACATAACGCTCAATACTTAAGTATCATACTGTATTTTACGCACCCACCTATATTTATATTTTACTCAGGATGTAAGAATCGCTACTATTTTATTTATTGTTGTCTCTTAAATTTCCATAACTATAAAAATGGATCACAATTTTATTATTTTATATTAAACCTTGCACTGATCCTCTGACGTTGCTCAGGACCCCCAAATCAATTTTAATTTTGCACGGACCCCCTGAATGATATCGGGGACCCCTGAAGGTCTGTGAGGTCCACTCTGGGAACTACTGGCCTAGATAGCATTCTTTGAATTCAAATGAAACTGATCTCTTCATCTGATTGGTAATAATGAGATTACGCAGTTGATCAGATAAAAAAGTTTTTACTTACAAAAGTTCAGATATAAAAGTTTTTACTTTTTCTTTTGATATCCTTACAACAAAATAAATTTGTAACTTGTTAAAGAAATCGCAACAAATAGAATCGCTATTTTTCTGTGATTTTACTGATAACAGTTGAACAATTTCTACGGCAGTTTTATATCTATTAAGCAGCAGTGACTTAACATACGCATAACATTGAGCCTCTTCGAGTTCCCAAGGTATTAAACTGTTTATTTCATTTGGCGTTTGCCTCTAGAAATAAATTTACTTTATCTGTTTGAAAATTACACTCCAGCACAAGCTTTTGAAAAGTGTGACCAAAGGATGATTCAAGAACTGTTGCAGTATTCCCCTGTCTTACTAATTTATTCCGTTGTTTCTCTAACTAAAATTCCCTTTCTTTGTTCTTCCTTTCTAACCCAAATTGCCTGGCTTGTTCTATTTTTCTAATTCTTTTTTCATTATCCTGAAGTTTCTTTTTTTTTCAATCCTTTCTCTACCAGTTCTTTCAAACATGTTAGTAAATAATTCTAGTTCATAATATTTACTTTTAATTATTATGTCTGTTAATTCTATTATCCGCAAACCACTAGACGCTTCCTTGCCTAATTCTATAGCAGGAGATATAAAGACAGATTTCTTGACTTTGCCATGTCATGAAATTTTAGAATAACTAGAATAATTGAAAAACCTATATGGTTGGATAGTTTATGGATTGCTTAGGTACTTCAGCCTTTAATCTCCAAGATCTTAGGATAAGTTGCTTCAGCCTGTTACTTTCCCAATAATTAAGTTTAAGTGTAAAACTATTTGAATACTCTTTGCTTCTGATAAAATTAAAATGAAGAATTAAATTAATTTTAAATGACAAAAAACTGATGCTGTTATGAGTGATAAACTGAACAAATTGATGAAGAATCAATTAGGTAAAATTTGTCAGTACAATATGGAAAGAATCAATTAGGTAAAATTTGTCAGTACAATATGGAAAGGGCTGGCTAATTATCCTATTGATTGAGATTGTTTCTCCGAAAGAGAAGAACGTTTATACTGTAAATTTAGAAGTGCACTGTGAAAATTTAGAATTTGGAAAAAGCTTTGGTGGGGAATGGGAAGAAAATGAATGATTGAATAAATTTAAAATTAAAATTAAAGAAAAGTTATAATAAGATACTTCGTGATCTAAGGTTCCAGCTGAATATAACCTTATCCTGAAAACATTAAAGCATGTAAAAAACAGCAAAGAATTTTTTTGCCAAGACAGTAAGAAAAATCCGCCTTAAACCAAGATCTCTTTCCCTTGCGTAAAATGATTCAAAGCAAAACTGGGTATATTTATGAAGCAAGCAAGTGAAGGAAATTTTCATTATTCTCCCTTTGTTAGGAAAACAGAAAGTGCTTGATAGTGTTTCTGCTAAGGTTAGGGACCATATGTAGAGTTTGAAGGAAGAGGTCCCAATAAGATATCAGGACTTCACGAAAATTGATCCTAAACTCAATTTGCTCTGTTACAAGAATGTTGATATTGATGCAGAGCCTGAGGATGATTTTTAACGTCGCACTAGAAGCAAAACGAGGGCTATTGGCGACGGTTAGCTATGTAATTGAGTGCAATCATTTTAAATAGTGGTCCCCGATCAAAAACAATTGCCCACCCCTGCTGTAGAATAATGCTTAGTAGATGTGACTGATCAATGAAACAAAACAGAATTTAATCGAGCAATCATATTTAAAAGAATCATTTGATATTTTTCATCGGAATCAAAACTAGAAATGGTTCCATGCAGAAATATTATTCTCAATGAAACAAAATTAGTTCTCATTTAAGACTTAGATTTAAAGCATTTAGAAATTCAAATGACAAACAGATAATTATTAGAAATAACACAAGGAAGCAAATTAGTTCTCATAGACTTCAAAACTTGAAAAGAAATCATACAAAAATGTATAAAAATATTTTATCCTTTAGCATAATACAGTAATGAAAATAATTCTATTAGTATTGTTAAAACGTGTTAGCATGCTTAAGAAAAATTCATCCTCAGATCATAATCCTTATAAACTGAGAAGTAATGATTATTAAAGGAATTCTTTTGTGCACGTATAGTTTTTTTTAAATAAATGAAATTTTTTAAAAGTAAAATTCATAAGAGAGGGATGTGGTTCAAAAAGCATCTTCTTTTGACGATAGAGGGCATTTCGACTGCAAGTGGTGTTACCATTCTGTTCTGCCGTCCGTTAAATGGCGCCAAAATAAATATGACACTGCTTTATATGTTACTTTTCATTGTTAGTTCGACCAGTTATCGTCCTTTTGAATCGAGTTGTCAATGTCGATGAGACCTGGATTCATCATTATACACCGGAAACCAAGAAACAAAGGGGAACAAAGAGTTACTTCGGGTGAATCTGCTTTAAAGAAGGAGAAGGTCTCATCTGTCAGAAAAAGGATAGTGATGAATTTTTGGAATGCGAAGAGCATCATATTCATAAGCTTCTTAGAAAAAGGAAAAAATGATGAACACACAATACTACGCTTGAGCTACTCCATTCCCATTTCTATACTTAATACTAGTATTTCTTAAACTACCGTAATTTATTTTCAGGTGCACAATTTTTAACATATGGTTCGCTTCTAATATTTTGTTTAATTACCATGAGCGCAGCTCTAATGATAATGCTCAGCCTGACTAATATTGAGCTGGACATAGGAGAAATTTTTTCTGTATAACGTTAGGGCTGTATTCCTAGGCGGAAACCGTAATTAATGCACACTGCTAAATAAGCTCTGAATTAATTCTGTTTACAACAGATACTGTCGATATTAAAAATTTTCTCAAATTATTTATAATTTTGCTATACAATGAATCGATCCATTTTTTGGAGTAGAATCAATCTTTATCGTATATTAACCCTCTCTCTTTCCCCTGGACCTTATATGAGGCTCCTACAATAATTCAAAGAAAGAGTAATTTAAAATTATTATTTTCTATTTTTTTTAGCTTGAGTGACACCTCTTATCTATTTAAACCTCATGTGGTACCTTAAGTTATCTTAGTATATCACAATAACTCGCAGCACCAGTCTTGAAAAGTGGAAGTCTTTGATTTTGTGAAGGAAGTGAATGCAGAAATAATATCATTTGTTTGTTACAGTTATATACTTCCAAATAAGATAAGTAAAATCCTCCCCCCCTATTATAAGGTATACATGTATCATATAATCCCATTAAAATTGTTTACTTCTAAAAAATAAACCCCATATCTATTGGAAACCATAGTGCCTCATATGAGGCTTAAAGTAACACGTGGGTTTAAAAGGCAACTTCATTTAAAAAAAAAGCTAAACAAGTTTAAATAAAATTCCTCAAAATAGTTTTGTATTATCATTAAATATAAAATGAATAAATAGGAGGCTAACTATGTTAAAATTTTATTTAAAAGTTATTTATACTGTAGAAAATAGAAAAAAATGGAATTTTTGGCTATGTTTATGCCTTTGAAATTTATCAAGGTGCAAATACTGAATGTCAGGAATTTTGTAAAGAATTTGGAGGTGTTGCATTAAGACTTTGTAATTTTATAATGCATAAAAATCACAAAGTATTTTTCGACTATTCACAATAATTGCTCTTATGTTGAAACTTGTTGAATGGAAAATTTTTCAACAGGAACAATACGTATACAAATAGATTAAAAGATTCAGCTTCTCATGTAGCCTCAACATTTCTTGGAGCAAATCCTGTAGAATCGGTGAAATGTTGGAGCAGGTAAGAAAAGCATGTTATCGAAATTCCAAGATCGGCTTCCATCGCAATATATAATAAAAATATGGGTGGAGTAGATCTCATGGATTCATTATTAGGTCTGTACAGACGTAAGCGAACGACATAAAAGATGGTACTTTCGAATTTTTCACCCTATGCTTAAGATTTGTGTCGTAAATTGGTGGATCTTATGGGAATTAGATCCTGAAAATGAATCCATGGATTTATTACTAGAATTTAAGTCATTCACTGCGATCTTACTCATAAAGGTAGTTCGTCCCAGAGCAATAAGAAAGGTGTATCAAGAACGTTGCAGGATCCACCAACAAAAAAAACGCTTAAAAGTGCAAGCTCCTGCTGAGCATTATCCGGTTAAATCTGAGGAGAAATATGCTGCTTAGTGTCATTTATCCCTCTGTTTCAGAAAAACTAGATACATATGTGCTCTATGTAAGGAAGCACTATGTCCTAAGTCAGGGATGGCGAACCAAAGGCACGCGTGCCACTGATGGCAAGCGACAGAATATTTTGGGCACGCCACCGATCACAAAGTTTACTATGAAGCATAATATGGGAGTGATCTTACGCTACAGAGTATTTCACTATTTCAATCTTATCGATATAATAAATCCAAAACTTTGAAATGACGAGATGAATGTCTTTTTCACATTTTAATAAATCATACACACGTATAATACTTATTAGAATTTACATTCTCTTACAAAACTTTCGACTGCACTCCCAACAGAAAAAAAAAAAAAAAAAAAAAAAAAATGTTTTTTTTTCTACCCGTCTAGCGCCGGAACCCTGGCTCCCTCACACATCCAAATTTCATAACACGGAGTGTTCGAGTGGGGGTAGAAAGCACATTCGTTTGTTATTGTAGTTACATCATGGACTATACTTGCTAATCAAGGATAATTTATTTACGCATTGCATAATAATCAATTTCGTTGACACAACTGTATTTTAAAGTTTATTTGTTTTTTATTTTTGATTTTTAAGTGTTATTTAATATGGCAAGTTCAGCAAAAAAAAAAAAAAAAAAAAAAAAAACAGAATGTGCAAGATAGTGTATCGGAGAATTTCAAACTTGGTGGACTGAGAAATATGGCAAGATTAGTAAAGGCGACAAAGCGTTGTGTGTTTTATGTTTTATGATATGAAGAACATCGACTGTAAAACGGCATTTTGAAACAAATCACAAATTCGTTAGTCAAAAAAGCGAACCAGATCAAAAGGAATTAATTGCAAGGGCTATAAAAGACAGAAGTAAACAGTCGACGACTATGACTAAATAAGTTAGCAAAAATTGTCATACGAGCGTGGCAAGTTAAACGGCTGTAATGTCATTGCACGGCATAGTAAACCTTTTCAAGAGTAAAAGTTTTTACAGGATGCCTGGTTAGCATGCGCACCCTCACTTTTTGATGATTTCGATAGTAAATATAAGATAATTCAGGGCATCAAAGATACTCCTCTATCTAGAAACACAATTAAAGAAAGGATATAAAACTGGCCGGCGATGTAGCAGATCAACAAAAAATTGACATTAACTCCACTGCTTGTATATCGCTATGTCTTGAAGAAAGTACTGACGTCACTTAATCTGCACGTTTAGCTGTTTTTGCTTGATATTCCGTGGGAAACGTCATTAAGGAAGAATTAATTGCGATAACATCGTTGCTAACAACTACAAAGGGCACAGATATCTGCACAGCTGTTAAAAATTCGCTTGTTGAGAAAGAAATTGTTTCAGTAACAACTGATGGTGCTCCAAGTAGGGTGGTAAAAAAAAATGGTTTCATAAGTTTATTTCAGACAGACGTAGGGCATTCGATTCTTGAAATCCCCTGCATGATTCACCTACAAGCCTTGTGTGCTAAGAGGGGTTTAACATCTCTTGATAATGTAATGACAGTAGTCACAAAAATAGTCAATCTCATTTCGTCGCAGGCTTTAAATAAGCGAAGGTTTGATGATTTGTTAAATGAAGTCACCTTGGTGTATAATGGCTTACTGATGTGTAATAATGTTCGTTGGTTGAGCCGCGAGAACGTACTTCAAAGATTTTTTGATTGCTTAGAAGAAATCAGACAGTTTCTGCAAAATGAGGGGGAAATTCAACAATACTCCCAGTTGTTGGATGTTATGTGGTTTAATGTTTTTTACAGACATATGCTGAGTTGAACATGAAGCTTCAAGGCACAAATAAAGCATTTATCGTCGTGATAGATCTCATTCGTGCTTCTGACGATAAACTGCATGTTTTCAGAAACAATATTATTACAAGAAATTACAAATATTTTCCAAACTTGAAAAAAAAAAATATCAAAGAATTAGATATACATGTGGAACCAGGCGAAGAAACAGTCACTGAAGAATTTATTTCTGTAATTGATTCTTCAATCAATGAATTTTCATCCAGATTTTCTCAGTTCAAAGAATTATCGGAAACATTCAAGTTTATTATATACCTTGATGTGACTTCATTTGATAAATTGAACTTGTCCCAATTCTATTGGTTGGAAATTGAAGAATTTGAAATGCAGCTGATTGATTTCCAGTCTAGCTCAATATGGATTCAAAAGTTTATTGAAACAAGGAGAGAGTTGGAATTAATTGAAACAGAAAGATTGATAAACAATATAAGTAAAAATGCCAATAACAAAATTTTGGAAACATGGAATTCTTTACCAGACACATTTAACTGTTTGAAGAAGCTGGCTCGTTTTCTTTTAACCATATTTTCATCTACCTATGCCTGCGAGTCATTATTTTCAGACTCCAATTCAGCATGCGTTCTGCTAAAAGTAACATCTTACAATCATATTATAAGTTATTTGTCATCTAATCTGCAACAACAGAAGTCATACCAATGTTACTGTAATTTGAATTACGCGTATAACTGAGACATTACAAAATGTATTTTTTTTGTAGTAAATAAAGAGTTTTGAGTTGATAGTATTTAGTATTATTATTTTCCCAATAATCATGAAATCAAAATTATTTGACGGCCCGTCTATGACCTCATTAAACATTTTTTTCAGAAAAAATGGCACCTTGATACATAAAGGTTCGCCACCCCTGTCCTAAGTGATTCCAAGATTTTTACCCAAGGTAACTTTTCTGATATATCTGTAATATCATTGTTTTTAAATAATAATTGGTAAGGTATCCTTTAGAATATTAAACTAAATATAAAAATTATTTCAAATTTGTCACCTTTCTGTTTCCTTTCATTTTTCTGAATAGGCATGTTTACAACCTTTTAAACTTACAAGCTTCATATGAGGCTCCTAAAATTTCCCTTAATAGGATCTAGCTGAACAATACAGCCATAGAATCTCAAAAAACATTAACTTACTTAAGATACTCATGGCATTTGTAAGATATTTATTAAAAACGCAACATAATTTTACTAAGCCAATGAATGCCAATAAAAAGGACGTGATAATACGACACATTTATATTAGGTAATTTTAATAAAAGAGTATGATGTCACGATTCTTATATACTGCTGTTTGTAGAAAATGCAACACCATGAAAGAATCATCAGAATCAAATGAAATTTAATGCAGAAACGACTTGTACTGATACAAATAAATGATGAAATTTTCAAAACAAAAGAAACAAATTAAGCGTCCGAAATCAATATTTGGTGCAGCCACCATGCGCTGCAATAAGTGCTGCTATACGACGTGGCATGGAGTCAAACAGATGTTGAATATCTGCTTGAGGAAGAGAATTCCATATCGCTTGTATGCGCAACCAAAGTTCGTCTTTGGAAACTGCAGGACGCGGATCACGAGCGAGACGCCGACCAACCATATCCCACACGTGCTCAATAGGCGACATATCTGGTGAATAAGCAGGCCAAGGAAGAAGTTGCATGCGTTGTGCTGAACAGAAGTCTCGAACAGTCCGCGCAACATGTGGGCGTGCATTATCCTGCTGAAAGATAGCTCCAGGGATGCCTTGAAGGAAAGGAACGACTTCGGGCTGTAGCATTTCACGGACGTACCTGTTGCTATTGAGATTACCCTCAATTCGTATCAAATTGGATCGTCCATGATACGAAATCGCACCCCAGACCATAACTCCGGGTGTTCGACCACTATGTCGTTCAATAATACACTCAGGAAGGCAGCGTTGACCGGCATAACGTCTAACACGAACACGGCCATCATGGGTCCACAAATTGAAGCGTGATTCATCTGAAAAGACAACTTGGTGCCAATCAGCTCGCCTGTCTCTGTGCTCAAGAGCCCACTGCCGACGCAGCCGTCGATGATTCGCCGTGAGGGGAATCCTGTATAAAGGCACCCTTGCACGCAATCCACGGCGCAGCAGACGACGACGAATTGACGAAGCCGACAATTGTACACCTGTAGCAGTAGACCAACGTGCTGCCAGCTGCCTGGAGGAAGCTGTGCGATCATTCACCGCCATGCGGAGCAGGTGTCGATCATCGCGCTCTGACGTCACCTTCTGTCGTCCAGTGCCTGTTTTTCGAGTTGTTCGGTGCTCGTCGGTCCACTGCTTCCAAACTCGCATCACTGTGGAACTGTTCCGCTGCATACGAGCTGCTATTGCGCGATAGGAAAATCCTCCTTCTCGAAGGCCGATTATCCTCCCTCGTTCAAACTCCGTAAGTTGCTTGAATTTCTTATTCTTCCGTCGTGGAGGCATACTCAGGTCTCACTAAACGTTTGCCACTAACAAATAATCATAGACTTTTTTCAACGTCCCGCTACAGCACTTTATTTATACGCTTTCAGCATCAATTCAGAGGGCGCTGCGCGCGCCGCGCACGCGCGATGGCTCTGAAACTTTATTAATTTGCATAATATCCTATAATTGACATTTGCTGCGAATTTCATTTGATTCTGATGATTCCTTCATGGTGTTGCATTTTCTACAAACAGCAGTTTATTTCATTTTTCTTCGTGTTTTTTTATTAATAATAATCTGTACCCAAATGACATGACTTCCTGGGAAGAGCAGACATTTATACATTTTTTTTCTCGCGCCAAGCGTGTCCGGCGTCTTATGGCGAAAGGATGGGCAATGCTGAATTGTTCTATAAAAAATAATGTTTTGATATTATGTGAATGTGCGCGCCATATGTAAAATTTGTAAGATTTTTAAAATAAATTGGATTACCTAGAAATATTTGCCATTACGCCACAGCTTAATTTTATTAGTGGCAAGCACTGGGATATGATCCTGGACAAGAAAAGGAAAAGAAAATTTTGATGAGTAGTGGAAGTTGGCCGCACATTTCACGGTAAAGAATGTTCATGTTGTAAACATCCCGTTTAGTGAAAATAATGCTAAGCGCGTGCCACGCTTGAATTTTATCGTTTTGAAGAAAGTGCGTCCAGCTCCATTGGATATTATCATTTTGATGGAAGTGCATCCCGCACTCTTCGATATAGCTTTGAAGAAGTGTATCCTACATTGTGATTAATTCTGAAAATGCATCTTGAATGTGGTAATTTTAGAAATACGTCCTAAATGTGGTTAATTTTGGAAGTGGGACCTACACTTAACTTAATCTAGAAACTTTTTCAATAGGAGATTAGTGGGATGAGTGGGATAATTATTTCCATTTGAGATTAATGCAACCTTACCCAGGCACTTTGAATCACTGGTACTATCTTATCTAGGAATTGGAAAATCTGAACCTGTGTCCTGGCTGCCTGGATTATTTTTCTGTTGTCTGATTCTGTCCAGGATTCGGTTTTACTGTAGTTTTCTTAACCCCAGTTGTTGATGTCGTAAATGTCCTGTTTTTGGAATCAGCAAAAAAAAAAAAAAGTGTCCTTTGATGAAAAATTAATTTTATGTAATAGATAAATTGTTTTTTTTTTAAGTAATGCATTATAACATCCTGGTACAAATAGATATCCTGTCAATATTTTAAATATTTGTGTTAATTTATGTACATCGCCCTAATATCAAATTCAGTTATATCTTATAGGTACCATTTTTGTAGATAAATGTAAGATTGATATACATTTTAAAGTTACAATTTCACTGCAATGACTTGATTCAGAAAATACAGATTTTATATGTTTTGTACGTTTTCAAAGAAAATTTGCGCAGTGTTGTTTCATTTTAATTGTACCATTGTGGTAATAAATTAAATAATAGTTTAAAATTATTACTGTGTTTTCATGAATAAACTGATGAAATTTATTAGGTATATTTAATATTCTGTGGTTTTCCAAAAAGACAGATTTATAGACTATTTCTTATTCATTTGTTGAAAAGAAGTTGATTTTAAGTAAATAATTGATGGTTTATGTTATTAATCTAAAAACATATTTATGCCTATTTCAGAGTATCTTATTTAAATTAGTCTAGCCTGAGTTTGTTAGATTATTATTCAATTTTTTTTAAGAAAAGATATTAAATTGAGTCTACTTTGAAAAGTAATGAATAATAATAAAAGTAAAAGGTTTAAGTTTTCCCGCCACAGGAACGGTTCTGAAAATTACCGGAAATGAAGTAGACATAATCTTATTTCAGAATGTTCGTTGAATATTCTTTTTAGTCTAAAATATAAATTCTGGTGAAGAGAAGATTCTTGATACTTTTATGTACTCAATGTTTAATTAAATATTTTCATTTATTCTTTGAAGTGCATTTGGAAAAAGTTTTTTTTTCTCTTACTTAATTTGATAGTTAGGTAATTAATAAAACAAACAAAGAATTTTTCATATTTTATTTTGTTGTTTTTT